>CM034359.1:15953816-16495077 GCA_019925275.1 Mytilus edulis
ATTTGTCATCTCTAATAAAACTTTATTTAAAAAATTACACATGAGTAAAAAAAAATACAATTTCTGAAAAAGAAGAGCAACTATAAATTTAGATTTACAGAAATAGATTTAATATTGGGGATTCCCGATCTATTTTTTTGGCAATTCATTTAAAAGACTTGTTAAATTTAGAAAAAAGCTTATATAAGAATATAGAAGAGATAAACAATGGTTAAACTATAAAGAATAATACGTGTATTGGTTGATTATTGGTGTTTAACCACTTTCAGCACTGTAAGCTATATAAAAGAGGTGAAGGAAGCTGGAGTAACGGGAGAGAAACAACAACCTTCTGTAGTAAAACTGAAAATCCTGGTCAATTAAGATTGGAGTCAAAAGCACATGCTACGTGCGAGGATC
The DNA here is from genome assembly GCA_019925275.1 of Mytilus edulis. Classification (NCBI taxonomy): domain Eukaryota; kingdom Metazoa; phylum Mollusca; class Bivalvia; order Mytilida; family Mytilidae; genus Mytilus; species Mytilus edulis. The sequence goes on from CM034359.1 coordinate 15,954,216, forward strand.
GACCTAACAACATTAGTGATAAGTGTCAACAGGTCTTGTGATACAGTAGATGGACTACATACACCACCTCAAAAGAATAAGAGAAAAATAGGCCAAAAATGAAGAATAAAGAGAAAAATTTAAAGAATAAACAATCAAACACCCCCTCCAGACCATCATAAACATAGACGCGGAACCGTGACACAGCGTTGGGGTCTTTATGATGATTTAAGATGTGTGCATATTGCACATTTTCAAAAAAAAAAATGACAAGGACTTTCAGACCTACCGTAACGGTTCCTCGGATATGATAACACAATACAATTAACCATGCACGACATCAACAAGAAAATATATGACTATCAATAACTACCGAGCAGGCTGGTGTGTCAATGTGGTACAACGGGTAAGCGTACTTTAGCAATTTCTGAATCCGAAAACTATGATTATTCACACTAGCAGGGGCGAATTTCAGAAAAAAAGAAAGATCAAAGAAAGTCGAGAGAATTGTTTGTAATGGTGAAAATGCCTAACTATGACTTTATGCAAGAAAGATGTTTGTTTTCCCTGTCAAACATCTACGAAATTTCCATGTGTTGCAGTGCAGCTGGGTAAGTTCCTTGCGTTGTCCAATATGCATTTTCGTTTCTTCCTTTGTCATCACTGTCTTTTTCTGCATAAGGAAAATTTAATGTCTGTACCAAATAAGGAATATGACCGTTTTTTTTTATATTCGGTAGTAAGACGTGGTTCTAAACAATAAATTGACATTGGTGTTTTTTTAGTGTTGGGTGCTGTTTAACTTTAATGTGTTACAAAAATAATGTTTTATTTTCCTGGAAATCACAACAAATGCATAATATTTAATTTAATGATGTTAAGTTACATTGCGAAGTTTATCTCTGATTTATTTACTTGTTACCAAATGAATCTAGATGACAAATTGGTGTCATTCATAACAATGAAACATAATCCACATGATATATGCGACCATTCTTATAGAAATTGATATTATACTTTTTGAAACCATTTTTATCAATTTTCAAATTCCATTGTCTTACGTTTCCGTATATTTTAGCCACTCGACTTGAGCCTACCCATTTGTTCCGATAACACCCCATACAACAATCAAATTATACTTTTATCGCCATTCATAACTCTTAATAGAACAATTAACAGACAGGGTTTTATACATCCGACCCATTAACAGACCAGGTTTTTAATAAAAATTTATGTCACCAACATACAGATTTTCGTGTAGATTTTTCACATAATGATATTAATATGGTTAACAAATATAATGGCTGTCTTTTTTCGATGTTCAACATGTTGCATGCAAATAAATTCAACTAACCTGTCATTTTGTGTAAATTTTGTGTGTGTAAAATGTGTATAAATTTATTGATCAGTAATCCCGCCTTTTCATTTTATAGATCGTTTATCGACGCTTGAAAAAAAAATACACTGCTGGAATCAGTACACTGAATTGTTTTGCCATACATGAAAAGTTTTGATGATAAAAATATATTTAAAAAGTTATTAATATACAATAAAAATATATTTAAAAAGTTATTAATATACAATAAATCAATCTGATCATGCAATGGTTTTCTCGATAACACCTGATTAACAGACTTTTTGCTAAAACCCGATTAACAGACCAAACGCCCATATAGCCGCATACTCTATATCAAATAACCGACCAATCTCACGGTTAGCCGAGTGACGGGCGTGTACTATGTGTATTCAAAGATAGACAACTCGAAATAGTATCAATGATACTTATGGTGCCCTTGTCTTGGTTTTGTTTTATACGCTTTGACAAGTCTCCTTGAGCTTTCTTTGGATGTGACGCTTCCAAAGAGCTGATTTACATGTATATATTTTTTGTACCATACAAAGGCCACCATTTTTGTAAATTTTGTTTTAATATTTCATAACTGATTTTAAATGGTCTAGTCTGCCCTTATTCATCCAATTTTACAATAGCTATCACAGTTTTGAACTCACCTGGCTTTTCTCATCACTTGACGCCCGTCGTCCGTCGTCGTCCGTCGTCGTTCACTTTTACAAAAATCCTCTTCTATGAAACTACTGAGCCAAACTTAACCAAACTTGACCACATTAAGGTATCTAGTTTAAAAGATAGAAATAAACTGTAAACAGCAATTATGTTCTGCAAAGTAAGATCTTCAAAAAACCCAACAACAACAAATGACCAAAATTGTCAATCGACCCTATAAGGAGTTATTGCCCTTTATAGTTGATTTTTAACAATTTTTCATAAATTTTGTAATCTTTTACAAAAATCTTCTCCTTTGAAACTACTGAGACAAATGTAACCAAACTTGGCAATAATCATTCTCGGGGTATCTTGTTTTAAAAATGTGTTCGATGATCCTGCCTGACAACCAAGATGGCCCACAGAACTAAAAATAGAACATAGGGGTGAAATGCAGTTTTTGGTTCATATCTCTGAAACTAAAATATTTAGAGCAAATCTAACAAAAGGGTTAAAATGTTTAACAGGTTTGGATTTATCAGCCGTCAATTTTTCAGGCGAATTAGACAACCCGTTGTTGGGTTGCTGGCCCTGAATTGGTAATTTTAATGAAATTGTGTGCAGTTTTTTGTTATTATCTTAAATATTATTATAGAATCTAATATCTCAAAATATACCAACATCGTGCGCAACGTCATAGTATATAATACTATTAATAAATGTGCATTTCATAATAAATATAATATTAATCATGATTTTAACCTTATTTTACATGATTTCAAAAACAACAGTAAATACACGTGAGCGACACAGGTTCTTGGGAGCTTCTAGTTTTTATATTCGTGTAGTCAATCTAGAATTTGAAGCGTGACAGGACGTATTAACTACAGAAGTTGCAATATTAATTAATTAGAGCAAGAACTCATTCACAATAGTTAAAAATAAATTATAATGTTAAAGAAACAATGTGCTAATGTCTTTAGCGCCTATCAATATCTGCAATCATCCTTTCCAGAGGTCCTGAACAGGCAGGAGATATTTGTCCACTGGTATAAACACGCACCAATCAATCAACCAATTGATGAGGTACATTTGTATCAACGAATATTCGTTTTTTCCACTTGTGTTTCAGTTTTTATACTTTAATCTTAGAGGTAAGTGCTTTTCATTCCTGTTATAAATTGTTTGTATGCATAACTTTTTAAGTCTACATAGTTTAAAAAGGGGAGGGTCGATAGTTAAGAAATAATTCTTAAACAGTCACAAATTTTTACTTGTCAGGAGTCGTGAATAATATTATTTCACTAAGGCTATATTTTGTTACATTGTGTTACATTATGTTTTCTGGTCTGTGCGTCCGTTCGTCCGTTCGTTCGTCCGTCCATCTGTCCCGCTTCAGGTTAAAGTTTTTGGTCAAGGTAGTTTTTGATGAAGTTGAAGTCCAATCGACTTCAAACTTAGTATACATGTTCCCTATGATATGATCTTTTTAATTTTAATGCCAAATTAGAGGGTTTACCCCAATTTCACGGTCCACTGAACATAGAAAATGATAGTGCAAGTGGGGCATTCGTGTACTGGGGACACATTCTTGTCAAGTTTTGTTTTGTTTTTAGGAGAAATAAGGATTGGTGTTGGATTTTTGATGGTCAATGTTTAATTCATTTTATGATTTTCGACTTTGGGCGATTTTGAGGTTGATATTATAAAAAGTAAAATAACAAAAATACCAAAACCTTAAGAAGATTTAAATCGAAAAGTCCATTATCAAATGCAAAATCAAATGCTCAAACACTTCAAACGAATGGAAAACAACTGTCATATTCCTTACTTGGTACAGGCATTTCTTTATGTAGTTAATTGTGGAATATAACTGGTTTTATCGGTACGTATAGCTATATATAGCTTAACCTGTCACATAAAAGACCCCTTTTCTATCGTTGATGACTGTAATACAACGTTGACGAGAAGATGTCTGCTGATTATATTATTCCGTTGGGTTGCTGTCTCATTTACGTATATCTCATGTTTGAAAAAAATAACACACAAAGCAATCGCACGTTCACGAAGAACTGGTTAATAATTGTTTGAACTAAAAGATCCTGAGTGTACTCGGTATGAATTGTGTATTCAAAAGATAATTATATGTCCAACCTGTCTCTTTCTATTTAAAATCATATCTTCCATCCGGTCTTTGCTCTGTGATATATCCGTTCGACGTCACTCGTTAAACACATCTTTACGCAGTTCTTTTAGAATTATTTGAATGAACTCGTTTATTCCCTTTAAGACTACTGCTCTATTTTTTTTTGTTTTGCCAACTAGCAATATTGTCCTGAAAGTACATCGTATTTTTAAATATTATTATTTTTTTTTTTTTTTTTGGCTTCTTCGGTCCCCTTTTAATATCCTCTTACTGTCATTTTTATAAAGCATATGGTATACACCAAAGTAAAATATTAAATGAATCTTGACCAACACTTTGGTATGTGGTTTGCTTATTGTTGAAGGCCTGTAGTTGAAAATCCAAGTCTTTTGGTCTCTGGTAGATAGTTGTTACACGGTGCGGATCTGAAAGAGTCGGAGAGAAGAAAGACAATGTTAGGAATGGCTTCATATTAACAGAATATGGAGAACGATAAAGTTTGTTTCATAAGCAGTTGCTCTTCAACTTTGCTCTTGTTTGGCTTTTTAAATATTTTGTTATGAGCGTCACTGAAGAGTCTTATGTAGACGAAACGCGCGTCTGGCTTACTAAATTATAATCCTGGTACCTATGATAACTATTGACAACATTTTCTATTTTTTTTCTTTATCTTATTTGCTGATAATATTTAAATTCAGACTGGGATTATTGTTTTTCGAAATTAATAACTTTGTCAAAAATAAAGTAGAAGATTTCATTTGACTAAGAGTGTGCACATACATTTATATTGATTTTCTGTCGTGTACGATTTTGGTTTGCATATTTGTAGATATGAATGGCTTGTCAAACATTAATTTTATCGACAACGACAAAAGCTATGGCAGAAAAAAACCGCTTGGATCTACAAGACCCACTATGATTTTTTTACAGATTTAAAAAAAAAAAAATATCAAAGCATCAATATATTAATCGGCAACTAAAATCCAAATTTACCATATCTCTTTATTCTCCCTAATATTGATTTCCATTGAATTATGCAATAGTTAAATATTTAATAAGTTTAAAACCAACGATACTTGTTTATACCCCTCCAAAATGGGTATGGAGTTTTCCAGACGGTTTGCCTTATGAAGTAGTGGTTCATATCTGTTTGTATTGTTGGGAAGCACAGAATAAAGAAAACAGCCGTATTTTTTTTTAATGTTATACGACTGTCAATTGAGACGTTTAGCTAGCTATAAAACCAGGTTTTATCCAAAATTTTCTTCATAAGGAAATGTATGTACCAATTCAGGTACATGGAATTATTGTCCCTTCGTTTGAAGAGTTTTAGCTTTCATTTTGTCATTTTTTAAAGGACTTTTCATCTTGAATTTCTCTTGAAGTTCGATATTTTGTGTTATTTTACTTTGTATGATGTTTGATTGCGTTAACGTGATAATTTTCCCTCCAATATCTGGTACAAACAGACCTGCAACACCCTTGGCTTCCTAGAAAAATCATATACTAGTATATCTGTTTTTTAGGTTGCGGTATCTGGTACCAAAGATAGTTGGTAAGTTGTAATTATGTCAATACGAAACATTAATTCTTGATTGTGTCATTTTCAGGTATAAACTCTTCACTCCTTTCCTTAAATAAACAGCTGCGCCATGAGCGAACGATACGCTCGTCACATTTATAGAATAAAGTTCAATTACTTCTCAGTGTCATATTAAAAACTTAAAAGGGAGCTAATATCAATAGATATAAATATTTCACCAAAGTTTCATGAGAATTACTGAAAACATTTTTGAGTTATTGTCTGAAAAGTGGAAAATCTCCCCTTTTTAAATGAATAAAACACCATGACTCGGAAATGTTAAATCTAAAATTTATAAAATTCTAAAGGGAGTTCACATCAAAAGATATAAACAACTCACCAAAGTTTCATGAGAACTGCTGTAAGCAATTTTGAGTTATTGTCAGAAAACATGAAAATGCCCCCTTTTTAAGAATAAAACCCCTCAACTCGAAAACGTTAGATCTAGAATTTATAAAAATATAAAAGGAGCTCATGTCAATAGATATTTTAAAAATATTCACTAAAATTTCTTGCAAGTTGGTGAAAGCATTCTTGAGTTATTGTCCGAAAACTGGAAATTTCGTACCTCGATACAAGTACAATCTAAAATTTATAAAGCACAAAAGGGAGCTGACTTCAATTAACATAACAATTTACCTAAGTTTTATGCATATTGGTTAAAGAGATTTTGAGTTAATTTCCAACATGATGACGATGAACGGACGAACAACGGTACATCGTAATACGTCCCGTGAACGTGGCGTATAAACATATAAGTCATAAAGACTGTCAACAGCGGAAAATTACAAAAATAAAATGAACACATTATTTTTATACAGTATGTTTTCAAACAACACTAAATTAACGGTTTAAAATATCCCGCTTGTAAACATTATCCCATATCGAGTCTTCTGATCTATGATGGTTAACACGGAACGATGTGTGTCTGGCCAAATACATGACATAGTTGGTAACAAATAACAGGTAATTAAAAACTAGTCTTGCGCACACACTGTTTTCTTTTATCACTAATTTCTTATTTTTCTTATAACCGGTGATAATCGCAAATAAACACTACGAAATAAATACTTGAGATAATTGTGTGATATAATCAACTTCCTTGTTTGACAAATCTCGTTTCCACAATACGTCACACTAATATCCTTATCCAGAATTTACTATACATTGTAAGTATTTCTAGAAGTACTTAAAATAAATTTCACCGATGTTCGATATCAATCGTGGTGACAATTCGCTAGTAATAACTGTTCTGATACTGTGCTGGTGTTGCTTTTATTTATAACAATCTCTTAATTTAACATAGATCATCCTGATAAAAAGTAAAATAACTAAAATACAGAACTCTAGTGCAAAAAACAGAAAAGAATAAAATGGCAATGTCAAAAGCTCAAAAACATCAAATGAATGAAAAACCACTGTCATGCTATACATTTCATTTTGTCGAAAATGTTGGATTAAACCTGGTTAAAGAAGAGCGCAGGCATATATGTATTGACATTGAAATTACAATTATGTTTTTAAATCGTTTAAATGACATTAGAATAAAAAAGAAATGAAATACAATATTGAACACACGACGAATTGTTCAATACATTGTTGATTTCGATTTTTAAAATCATTGACAAATGCATTTCTTAAAATCATTATTTCTTTCTTGAAATTAAACAAAATTGATTTCATCATCCGGAACTTTGCATTGTTACAAAGTATTTTTATATCTTCCAGCTTTAAATAGCAGAGGAATTACTCATGAAATAATTATTTTTAAGAAATTACTCAGTTATTGGTTATTTTCTTGAAAACTATTACAGATTAACAGATAATTCATAAACAGTAAAATTGTTCAGCAAAGTAAGATCTAGAACCTCGTCAAATGCTCCCTTTCAACATATTTGTATTAGTTTATTCCAAGAAACTTTGATAGATAAACAGAAACTCTGATGACACAAATGTTCAGCAAAGTAAGACATACAAATAAGTCATAATATAATTTTGAAATTATCAATTAAACCCTTGTTGATAATCATTGCCTTAATTAAGAATTTTTGCTTGTAATCAAATATTGTATTTTGTATTTGTTCATGGAATGAACAAGCACTATACTACAGATAACTCCTTTTTACAATTAACGTTTTTTTATATAGATTAGACCTTTGTTTTTCCCGTTTAAATGGTTTTACACTAGTAATTTTGGGGTCCTTTATAGCTTGTTGTTCGTGTGAGCCAAGGCTCCGTGTTGAAGGCCGTACATTGACCTATAATGGTTTACCGTATTTTAGATTGTTATTCGGATGGAGAGTTGTCTCATTGGCACTAACACCGCATCTTTCTATATCTATTGCCATTTATCACAGTATGAAGACAATTTTTCTTAGATTTCATGATAACCATCTTTTTGTTCTGAGGTTATTAATAGATCATCTGCAAAAATTAAACTTTCAATAACAGAACTTTCTTAAGTTAACGATAAACAATCATGTCCTGTGAATAAATCCAGAACATCATTTACATATATGTTACTTAAAAAGTAAAATCACAAAAATACTGAACTTAGAGGAAAATCAATTCGGAAAGTTCATAATCACATGGCAAAATCAAATAACAAAACGCATCAAAAACGAATGGACAAGAACTGTCATATTCCTGACTTGGTACAGGCATTTTCAAATGTAGAAAATGTGGATTAAACCTGGTTGTATAGCGCTAACCCTCTCACTTTAATGACAGTCTCATCAATTTCAGATATATTTACATTGATGCTTTAAATAAACAGACACAATAAATAAAATAGTCAAAATATGGGTACATCAGTCATCATCGTCTAACAATTTTAAAAGGAACAATTTAACAGAACACAAAACCATCTACTATCTACGAACACATTCATTGATTTGAGTGTCTGACGTCAGAAAATTTTATACGTCACATAAATTTGTCGTTCAATGTGCATACAAACAATTTAAAAATTTATGGATGGAAATATTCCGAACCCCAATTGGATAAAAAAAGCGGTCATACAGATGATACAAAAATATTCTAAATCAAGAGTTTCCCCATACATTATAGTGTTAAATGTTGAAAAAAAAATTGATTAACAGCATCGAAAAAAAAATTGATTAACAGCATCGAAAAAAAACCCCGGAATTAAACGTTTGCGCGGAAAAATTTATGGCTCAGATAAATTAACAAAATACCCCCCCCCCCCCTTTTTTTAAATAAGTGGTTGCATCTTTATGAAAGCCATTTTGATGATTTGTTGTAGTTTAGAAATAATAAAGATGTCTCGATTAAGCATTAGAAAACGTAGGCTGCAGCAGCGTGCTTACAGGCGAAGAATATATATTTTAATTCTCATAAAGCCAATGCGTTACATCGGTACAGAGATTGAAGGAGAAGAAGAAATGATATATTAGGGATCACTATATTCCTATATTTTCTGTTTGTTTCAAATGGTATTTCTTCGCCAAGGAGTATTTGCCAAAGGGAGGGGGTAATGTTTTTGTTTTAGTTTTAAGGGTATTTTAACGGATCCGAGATACTAGAGAAATTAGACAAACAATACATTTACCTCACACGTTTTAAGTAATGCATTATGAGTGAATCGTTGTTTGAGTAAAGACCAGTGGCAAACATTTCTGTGTAAGTGAAGTCGATTCGGAAAGACCTTAATTTTCAAATGAATTATGTGTTCGGCAATGATGCTGCTTTGAGTCTTGTCTTGATAAGGGCTTAACAAAACTACGTTAAGTTTTGAAAAAAAAAAATATATATCAAGTTTAGACAAATATTTCTGTAAAGAACTTTATTAATAATTGTTATAGATATTAATTTTATTCAAAAATTATTTCTTCCTTAAATATACACGGTGAGACTTGTGTTTTAAATGCCTAGTTTTGTGTACACGTAATCTATACAAGGCCTACATCGAGTATCGACTGTATGTAGACAAAACATGTTTTACACTACATGTAAACATTGAGTTGTATCAATGGAAACGTAATTTTGTTTAGTTTACGTGTGAGTTACACTTACACAACACCGAGTTTATGTCAATGTGAACACGGCCTTATTGTCGACTCCTGAAGATAAAATTAAACAATTTTCCGAAGTCAATGAAGCATGCAATTACCAAGATGTGTGTAACCGTTTTTGAAGTTTTACATACAAACAAACTGTTAGTTACCTTTATTTCAAGTTGAAAACCAAACTTTTCTGAATTTGTCATATTAACTATATTACACTCTTATTTAATACTGCACTGAAAATTTTTGCTACACCATTTCAAAGTACAATACATTGATTATTATTTGGTTCAAGTTGATAACCACCCTCGAATTAAGTGAGAATATATGATTTAAATCAATTTATAGAATATCAGGATAAAATCCTGGTAAAAATGTTAAATCGAAAAGGAAGGAAAGTTACAGGGTAAACAATAACGGTACAATTTGTTTTTATTATTTCAGATTATATAAGATGAGGAACACTTGATAAGCCAACCTTTAGAATATATAACTCGTTTGCCCACGGTTATTTTCATAGGTTTATCAGTTATATCGTTACAAATGTATATTGATAAATTATTTGCATTCGATAACAGAAAGCAATCTCTTCTATATGTGTTTTATTTATAGGTTCTTTTTCAGTCGCCCTGAGATTGGATTAACATAAGCGGTATCAATGTTACTGCTTTAGCAGGTGGAGATTTATTTCCCCGCGGATATCACAAGCACAGTAGTCAGCACTTTGTGTGCTGACATGAATTGTCATTGATCTGGTTATATTTATAAATTTACTGTTTACAACTTTTTTAATTTTTTGAAATACTAAGGCTTTTCTATCTCAGGCATAGATTACCGTAGCTGTATTTGGCCAAACTTTTAGGAATTTTGGTCCTCAATGCTCTTCAACTTCATTCTTTATTTGACCTTTTTAACTTTTTTGGATCTGAGCGTCACTGATGAGTCTTTTGTAGACGAAACGCGCGTCTGGCGTATATACTAAATTAAGTCCTGGTATCTATGATGCGTTTATTTACAACCACTGGGTCGATGCCACTGCTGGTGGAGATTTATTTCCCCAAGGGTATCACAGGCCCAGTTGTCAGCACTTTTTGTGCTGACATGAATGGTCATTGATAGGGTTATATTTATAAATTTACTGTTTACAAATTTTTGAATGTTTTGAAATACTAAGGCTTTTCTGCCTCAGACATAGATTACCTTAGCTGTATTTGGCAAAACATTTAGAAATTTTGGTCCTCAATGCTCTTCAACTTCGTTCTTTATTTGACCTTTTTAAATTTTTTGGATTCGAGCGTCACTGATGAGTCTTTTGTAGACGAAACGCGCGTCTGGCGTATATGATAAATTTAGTCCTGGTATCTATGATGAGTTTATTTACAACCACTGGGTCGATGCCACTGCTGGTGGAGATTTATTTCCCCGAGGGTATCACAAGCCCAGTAGTCAGCACTTTTTGTGCTGACATGAATTGTCATTGATAGGGTTATATTTATAATTTTACTGTTTACAATTTTTTTAATTTTTTGAAATACTAAGGCTTTTCTGCCTTAAGGCATAGATTACCTTAGCTGTATTTGGCAAAACATTTAGAAATTTTGGTCCTCAATGCTCTTCAACTTCGTTCTTTATTTGACCTTTTTAACTTTTTTGGATTCGAGCGTCGTTGATTTGTCTTTTGTAGACGAAACACGCGTCAGGCGTATATACTAAATTAGTCCTGGTATCTATGATTAGTTTATTTAGAAACGCATTTCGACAATTAATGTCTCTATAGTGCCACGCGAGGCGAAAACTATATTTAAAATCAAAGGTCTTAAGTAACCAAAGTTTTTAATTAATATATTCTTAGTTTGAAAGTATTGTTGCTAGATCTATTAATACTAGAATAATTATATTAGCTTTATTCAACAGCGTTCAAATTTCTTGGTTTCTTTTGTTTCAATTTTAGGGTAAAATAACTTTTATAAGATTTAAAACTGATTTTTTTCCATTTAGCACACTTGTTTTATTCTTTGGCTGTTTCAAAGTTATTTTGTCTATAATAATCAAATTGCATAGATAAAGTGGGAAATACTGTTTGTACTGTTGTTAAAGAAAATTTATATAATTGATTAAAGAAAGAAAAATCAAATTGTTACAGAAATTTTTATAATTAGTTAAAGAAAGATAAATCAGATAATAAAGGCAAAATTATGTTGCCATTAATGAGTCAAAATAAGATCTTCTCACTCTTGATAATACTAAGTTTAAACATATTTATTAATCCTTTCAGGTACTCCACATGGACTTAGAAAAGCATGTACCCTGTGGTCCGTGTAGGTATGATGACGTCATAAAGGACGCAAAAAGATGGTGTACGAATTGTGAAGAAGGATTATGCGAAGATTGCAAAAATGATCACAGGAAAAGCAAAATATCAAGAAACCATAAAGTGATATCAATAGAAGATTATCGCAAGATTGAAAATGTTTCGGTCTCGCAGGTCTGTGAGCAGCACGGTGAAAACCTAGAGTGGTTCTGTAAAACTCACGACGAAGTCCTTTGCATGGTTTGTGTCCCATCAAAACACAAAGCTTGTTCTGGCGTTATAACAATAAGGGATGCTTCAACAAATTCAAGACAGTCAACTGCATTATCTGACCTAGAAAAGGTGATCGAGGGAACTCTGAGCAATGTGAAACAATGCATAATGAATCGTGAATCAGCTTCAAAGGATATTTACAGACAAGAATTGGCGATCGAAACTACGATACTTGACACGAGAATAAAAATAAACGGCCACCTAGACAAGATGCAGGAAAAATTGTTACACGACCTAAGATCAACATCTCATACTTGTAAATCAAAATTTTCGAAAATATTTAGGAATCTTGAATCCAAAAAAGAAATGCTTACCAACATAAGGGAACAAACACAATACATGAAACAGTTTTCTTCAGACCTACAAGTGTTTCTTGGAACACGTCAGGTTACTCAACGAATTCTAAGCGAGGCACAATCTATCAAGAGTGAAATTAATGCTACCAAGGATTATGAATTAAAAGTAGTTATTAATAGCCTAATCGAAAAATTAGCAAACGAAGTTGAGGACTTTGGGCAAATAAATGTCTCGGAATGCGCTCGCAAGTTAGCCTTCAAAGATCCAAAAACTGAATCAATCTCAAATCGGGATAAAGGCTCCAAAAAAAACATTTCCGACGTGAAACTTCAACTAATCAAAACTTTTCAAATTCAGAGGAACGCTGAAATACGTATAACAGGTTGTGTCACGTTGCCTAATGGTAATTTCTTGATTGCAAATTGCACAAATGAAAATCTGATAATAGAGTACAGCGATACAGGTGGACATATCCGTGACATTCCAGTTTCGGATAAGCCGTTTGATATCAAAGTAATAGACTCTTATCGTATTGTTTTATCATACGCGAGCATGAAGTTCTTAGAAATAATGAATAGTAAAACTTTCGAGATTGAAAAGAAAATCAGACTACAGAATAGTTGTTTTGGAATATCAGTAGAGATGAGCAAACTTTACGCTATAAATGAAGACTCTACAATACAAATCATAGATTTATCAAAAACACAACTGGAAGAAATATTGAAAATAGAATCGAAAAAAGCATATTACATCACAACCAACAGAAACAGGATAATTCACACAAATTGGGACAATAAAAGTGTACATTGTTGTAGTTTAAAAGGTAAAGAGCTCTGGCAGTTCAAAAATGAGTCCATTGCACTTCCTGGTGGTGTAGCAGTAGACAATGACAAAAACGTCTACGTTGCAGGTTATTATTACGATAATCTAACAATAATACAACATGATGGGGAAGACAGTAAAACATTACTGACAAAATCGGATGGACTTGATTTACCTATTGCTCTGTACTATGACAAATATAAAAGGTCCTTATTGATATGTAATCTACGAGGAAAAGTTGCTTTGTACAAAATAGTTTAAAACGATTTAAAAAATATATAACACGGCGTTCTAGATACCTTCGATCTACCACAATTTGTCATTATTTACTTTAATACAAGCTATCCGTTATAAATTTTTTTTATCTAAAAGATTGGAACACTTGTGTCAATTTTTCTTACGGCAAACGCCTTAAAACTAAAACAAAACCGGTTTAACCAATAAATTCATGCACACTGAAATAAAGATTTTTAATTATGCAGAAATGAATTGCGAAAAAATAATTTGTTTATGTCTAAAAAGCAGGTGCATGTACAACATTTTTCATTAGAACCAACAAGTATTTGCAGGCATTAAACTATTTTTAATTATTGAGATTTTGAATGGATATTACTATAAACACCAGTCCCTACATGGTCAATTTTTGTTAATTTAAAATTATGAAAGCGTTTGACACACAAGATATTTCAAATGTTATCTTTCCTGATATATATCGATAAATACACAAATAAAGTGAAAAGACTAGTACATGTATATCATAATTACTCAAATAGTCGTCAGTGCAGATATGTACCAAATGATAGACAGACCACAGTAACGATGTGGGGAGGGGGTATGTGACGCGTAGTATCTAAACATAATAGTTTAGGTACAGACATAAAGCAGAGATTCGAAAAACTCAGCCATTCATATTTTGAAAATCACGACCCTTAATTAGATTTAGGGAGATGTGGTATGAGTGCCAATGAGACAACTCGCCATCCAAGTCACAATTTATAAAAGTAAACCATTATAGGCCAAGTTACGGTATTCAACACATAGCCTAGGCTCACACCGAACAGTAAGCTATAAATACGACAAATATTATTAGTGTAAAACCATTCAAACGGGAAAACCAATAGTCTAATCTACATAAAAAACGAGAAACGAGAATGACTTATGAACCACATAAACTAACGACAACCGTTGAATATCAGATTCCTGACTTAAGATAGGTGCGAACAATTGCGGCGGGATTAAACGTTTTTAATGGTTACAAACTTTCTCCCTTTTCTGAAACAGTAGTATAACATCACAACATAGAAAGATACACTATAAAATATCAATTGGAATGACTTAAGGTAACAGGTACGTATATGGCTTGTCCAGTGATTTTTGAAAGAAATTGTATATGTTCCAGACCATACGAGTATTTGGACCGTATGCGTATACTCGTACGGTCCGACCAAAAGCGTACGGTCTAGTACGATCTAGATCTTAAATGTTTTTTGGATCAGAATGGGTTAATTCTAGGCGAACATATCTGTTATTGGCTTTTACAATTCAAAATACTATTACAATGAGATGAATAAAGTGAATAGGTGAACATTTAATTTTAATCATTTGAAATTTAATATTTATTTAATTGTCTGTATGAATCCTCATTTATTTTTTTTACTTATTTTATTTCCGTATTTTTTTTTTTTTATAATTTCTGTACAGTATTTTTGTCGGTTTTTGTAGTAAAGTTCGTAAATATTCTCAGAAAAAATAAACTTCCAACATTATGATTACTTCGAAATTCCAAGAACTTCAATTTCAATGAGTGAAATGAATTCCATATAATTTGTAGGAGATTAACAGATTAAAATAAGCTGTCGTCTTTTTTTTTTTTAGATATTTAAAATATTAAGTTTTTATTCAATTTACAAATTAACTTTTAAAATTGATTCGAGATTTCAGTTATCTTGATCTTGATCTATAATATATATTCTAGTCTAATCAGTAAACTTGACCAACTTCTTAAAATTAGTCAGACCGTACTCGTACTGTATGAGTATTTTGAAAAAGGACGCGAATGGTCCAATACTATTATGGTCCGGAACATATATACGAAGAACTTATAGAAAGAAAATGATACATAAAAATAAATTAAGTAACTTCGGTGTTTCAGACATTTGAAATGACAAGAAAACAACATAAACTATATACACGTAACGTCAAATTAAAACCAAAAAGAAGAAACTTCAAGCTTAATTTATTTTGCAATTAAAACCAACCCTACGATTATTCTATAAAAATTATATGTTTTTAAGGTCGAAATTTCCTTTTTATTGATATTAGATATTTAATTTCCATGGGGTTACCGAACTCCCTTTTTATATAACAGCCGTTGAAATGGTGTTGCCGATGGGAAAACATAGACATTGCATGACGTAGCCGAAAAGGATTACGCAACGTCAAGTTTCCATCAGCGAATAGTCGTCTACAAGCATGGAGGTTAGTATTTTTGTGATTTTTCTTTTCACATAAATTAATTATGCATTACCTTTAACATTATAGATTATCGATATCAATACCAATTTTAAAAGTAAACAAGTAGACACGCAAACAGACAGAGAATGGTCATGTTATAATATTGTCTCTGATTTTAATTGCAGTAACAACATATTTTTCTAAATTTATTAACTGTTTAATGTTCATTAAACGGAAAAGTTCAATAAATTTTACTACACTTAGACCAAAAATGTTTTTTAATAAAGTTCTCTAATTTCCTTAAATTTCGAACAAACTAAGATTAAAAGCAGTCTTCAATACACTGACGGCAAATTGTACATATACGACGTGACAAACTAAATGATTTGGTAGCGTACAGTTTGAACAGCTAACGAATGAGAAGAAAGTCTTGTTTTTTTTAAAGTACTCTCCGGTACACAGTAGGAATATACGCTGTCAAATAAAATAGTAAACCAAAGCTGTTTATGATGTATTAAAAGATACGACAATTGTTTCTCCCATCGATTAACAAATACATTTTCTGGTTTTCAATATATGACAGTCGTTGTTTAATAAGAGGCACATCTATCTCAAATACGAGCTCCGATTGTTTAAACCACATATCCAGTGTTGTTATGTTCAGCTTTATATACCTGTATGGAGTAATTTTCTTTCAGAACGACAGGTCATTCTTTTTCAGAATCAACCCGGACGATACGATCTTTCAATGATATATGCTCCAAGACATAAAATAATGACCTGTGTGAGGTCATTATTTTCCTTGATAAACATGCAATTTATGATTTACTTCAAAACTTTATTCGTCTAATAGTTTTTTGTTGCCTATTTGAAAATTTATTTTTTTAAGGTTCAATCGATGATAGGTGTAAAAGAAACCGTCATTGTAGTCCCGCATTTTAATTTAAGAGACAAATAACGTGAAGTTTTGTTAATTGATCGCTACAATAAAGAAACATTATCATATATGTCAGATAAATTTTAATGTAGACTTTAATAAAATAAATCCAGATTTAACATATTCGTGTGTAAGATTTTGAAAATCTTATTGAGTCAAACTGAATAGGTAGATTGCTTAACGTCCAGTGGCAAACATTTCATGCATGTTCAGAACGATACACACTGAATAGGAAATCATACTGTGACCTACATGTATTTATATTCGTCTTCGTGTCAGTTCTTAACATTTTAAAATGTATGTATACCTTTAACTTTATCAAATGATCAACTAATAAGATAATCTTATATTCTATTGAATAACATTAACGTAACTCACGAAAGGGTCGGGTGCGGAGGGTATATAATTATATCCTGATTATCTTTAAATAAAATGTATTGCTATTCAAAAGACAATCTTTCTGAATATTTCATTCGATTCAAGTAAAATTGTTAAAAAAACAACAACTTTTCCGTGATAGAAATAACATAAAAAATAGAAAGAAAAAAAACATACCCCCTCCCCCTTTTTCATAAAGTACTTACAATGTGTCTTGTATTTGTCATTCACCGTTATCGGATGGTAACAATACATTTGTGTCTTACTTCATGCTGTTAAAGTAATATTTTAATTGTGTATGGATAATATTTTTTAAAAGGTTTATACCTAAATTATTTAGTGAGTTTTATTTCACATTCTAAACTTGCTAAATGAGCTGCAGTGCGTATTAAAACCTGAACGCATAAGAAAGGAATATCCCACTTTAGTGTTGTCGGTAAAATAGGATACTAAATTTTACAAATCTTTATGAAATTAATTTTTTTTTACGGTATATAAGTCAGATAATGCATATTTTAAGGTTTTTCTTGTCGTAGAACACACCTCAGGGTGTCAGGATTGTTCAAAGATAACGTAATAACTTTTGTCCAATTTAAAGATTTTGAACGTTTTCGGTCACTATCGATACACATTTCTAAGTGTCTCGTAAGTCTATTCTGGGTATTGATCTTTGTTTTAACCGTTTTGTGTATTGGACTTGTATATGTATTTGTAAGATCAATATGTGACACTCTAATAAAATAATCATTATCTATACGGAGTTTAATTATAGTTAATTGTAGACAGGATTTCAAACCAATAGAATGAAATTCAAAACAGTGTGGCTGTGGCCATTGATTGACACATAAAATTCATCCATTGGCTTGGACAATTTAGGTAAAAATTATATAAATCAAACATAAAGGTTATTCCTGATTAATTTTTCGAATTATTTTATAATTAAAGGCGTTAAGAAACCTTTGGTGACCCCACAGTTTAAATGTCTATCGTAGGTACGTCGTGAACAGTGGTCGTTACAGACAAACGTTCACGTAAATTGTCCCAGTCAATGGATGAATTTAATGTGTCAAACAATGGCCACAGCCACACTGTTTTGAATTTCATTCTATTTAGAAATTTGAATTTTCCTTTTAAAATAATTGGAAGTCTTCCTAGTTTAAGGTATATCCGCGGGGTCGATACTACTGCTGGTACGTTTTGTCCCCGAGGGTATCACCAGCCTTGTATTCAGCACTTAGGTGTTGACATGAATATCAATCATGTGGTCATTTTATAAATTTCCTGTTTAAAAAAGTATGATTTTTCGAAATACTAAAGGTATTCTTATCCAAGGCATAGATAATCTTAGTCAAGAACCAAAGCTGGGAAAACATTAAAGTTTATGTTGCTGATTAAAAAATAACGTACATGTAATACGACAAGCACGAAATAAACAGAAAAGTCGCATTTACGATGATTGATTGCGTTTCTGTGATACGTTTCTACTGAACATTATCTTACTGATAGATTTGTAGCACAATGCTATATATATATTAAATTGTGTTGCACATACTTAAAAAAGATTGCCTGAATTTTCTTATCTGCTTCAGTACAGCTGCAAACCCAAATTTAAATATGTTTTTTATTCAGAATTTGGCAGACAGGGATTACAACTGTTGCAGTACTACAAGGTAGAAATAAACAAACAGATCGTTTTAATTTATAATGTTTGTTAGTGTTTCTACAATGCTTTTTCTTGATAAAGGAGATGCCACCATGATCTTTCATCTTTAATCATTTTACTCATTAATGTAATCGATATAGTTATGCAATTTAGATTTTAAGAATGTTGTCTTATGAATTTTATAAATATAATGCTTTATTTACAAATTTCTTATTTCTTCTAAGAACGGTAACATGCGTCTTTTGAATTTCATTATTTCTTGATGATCGGTCAATAGTAATGAGGATATAAATTTTATTTTTAGTTCACCTGGCCCGAATTTTAAAATTACCAATTCAGGGGCTGCAACCCAACAACGGGTTGTCTGATTCATCAGAAAGGTTCAGGGCAGATAGATCTTGACAATCCGTTGTTGGGTTGCTGCCCCTGAATTGGTAATTTTAAGGAAATTTTGCTGTTTTTGGTTATTTTCTTGAATATTATTATAGATAGAGATAAACTGTAAACATTAATAATGTTCAGCAAAGTAAGATATACAAATAATTCAACTTGACCGAAATAGTCAGTTGACCCCTTTAGGAGTTATTGCCCTTTATAGTAAATTTTTAACAATTTTTCGTAAATCCTAGTTATCTTCTACAAAATTCTTCTCCTCTGAAACTACTGGGCCAAATTTATCAAAACTTGGCCACAATCATCTTTGGGGTATTTAGTCTCAAAAATTTGTCCGTAGACCCGGTCATCTAACCAAGATGGCCACCACAGCTACAAATAGAACATCGGGGTAAAATGAAGATTTTGGCTGATAAATCAAAAACCAAAGCATTTAGAGCAAATCTGACGCTGTTAAATTGTTTATCTGGTGAAGATCTATCTGCCCTGAAATTTTCAGAGGAATCAGACAATCCGTTGTTTGGTTGCTGCCCCTGATTTGGTTATTTTCTTGAATATTATTATAGATAGAGATAAACTGTAAACAGCAATAATGTTCAGCAAATTAAGATTTACAAATAAGTCAACTTGACCGAAATTGTCACTTGACCCCCTTTAGGAGTTATTGCCCTTTATAGTCAATTTTTAATCATTTTTCGTAAATCCTAGTTATCTTTTACAAAAATCTTCTCCTCTGAAACTACAGGGCCAAATTAATCCAAACTTGGCCACAATCATCTTTGGGTATTTAGTCTAAAAAATGTGTCCGGTGACCCGGTCATCCAACCAAGATGGCCACCACGGCTACAAATAGAACATAGGGGGTAAAATGCAGTTTTTGGCTGATAACTCAAAAACTAAAGCATTTAGAGCAATCTGACATGGGTGAAATAGTTTATCAGGTCAAGATCTATCTGCCCTGAAATTTTCAGATGCATTGTACAACCCGTTGTGTGGTTGCTGCCCCTGAATTGGTAATTTTAAGAAAATTTTGCTGTTTTATGTTATTATCTTGAATATCATTATAGATAGAGATAAACTGTTAACAATTTTTAAAAATTTTCATAAAATTTGTAAATTTTTACTTACATTTTCCACTGAAACTACTGGGCCAAGTTCATTATAGATAGAGATAATTGTAAGCAGCAAGAATGTTCAGTAAAGTAAGATGTACATACACATCACAATCACCAAAACACATTTTTTTTTATGAATCCATCTGGTTTTATATTCACATAGACCAAGGTGAGCGACACAGGCTCTTCAGAGCCTCTGACTTGTTTAGATTTGGCATCGATCAAATGTAGACTATATTTAGAATATTAAGAATCCTCTTTTTTACGCATATATTACTCTTGTTACTTAGCGCATTTTATGCGAGTTTATTTTTTGAAATTCCGAATGTGAATCACAGATAGATGTTTATCTGTAAATAAGAA
Source organism: Mytilus edulis (assembly GCA_019925275.1). Classification (NCBI taxonomy): domain Eukaryota; kingdom Metazoa; phylum Mollusca; class Bivalvia; order Mytilida; family Mytilidae; genus Mytilus; species Mytilus edulis. The sequence goes on from CM034359.1 coordinate 15,974,956, forward strand.
ACACAAATTCTTGATGTCAATTTTCGCAATAAAATCTTAACTCTTTTCCTTAAAAATATAAGTTATACAGACTGTCAACAGTGGAAACAAAAAAAATTTTCGGCCTTTCAAAATGTTTTCCCAAGGAAATCTGTACCTTCCCCTTGTAGTGGTATCCAGTAGTTATTTATTAGCAGAGTCTCTAATCCCTAGCAATAAAAAATTAAACAACTACCGAAACAATGGGTCGGAAAGTGGATACCCCGTTGTGTGTGTTATAGATTAATTTTGTTCGTGTTTCGAACAAAATTTTGAGCCTTCGAGAAAGTTTACCCAAGACATCGTAACACATGTATAAATACGAATCATATCTTGGGGAATAACAAAATTTTATATCTATTTTTATCTCTTTTTTTCAAACAAAACAAAAAAGTAAAATAGTCACTCAAGTAGTTTTTTCGAACGAAATTAAAGGATGACGACTTGCTGGATAGCTTTTCGCAAAAAGAAATGCAGGATGAGAATTGCTGGATAGCTTGACACTAGTCACTAGATTACCAGTTTAAAATCTCCCGCTTTTAAATTTTATCGTTTCCGAGTCTACGTATCTATCACTATGAACACGGTAGACAACATAAACGAGGCGTGTCTGGACAAAGGAAACAAATAACAGGTAAACAAGTCTTGCACATATACCGTATTGTTTTATTACTGTTTTGATTTATATATAACGGGTGATAATCGTATATGTTATTTTGATAAATACTTTGAATTTAAAACTTGAGATAGTGTAAATTTAGGTGATGTAATCAACTTCCTTGTTCGACAAATCTTGTTTAAACAATAAGTCACACTAATTTCTTTATCCTAAGTTCACTATACATTTAAAGTATTTATAAAAGTACCTATAAAATTAAAAACAAAACTGAGAATGGAAATGGGGAATGTGTCAAAGAGACAATAACCCGTCCATGGAACAGACAACACCCGAAGGCCACCAATTGGTCTTCAATGCAGCGAGAAACTCCCGCACCCGGCGGCGACCTTCAGATGGCCTCTAAGCAAAGATGTATACTATTTCAGTGATAATGGACGTAATACTAAACTCCAAATTAAACACTAAAATTAGAAATCATACAAGACTAAGAAAGGGCAATACATGTAGGCTACAAACTTGGGACAAGCGCATAAATGCGGCGGGCTTAAACATTTGAATATATCTTTCACCAATATTTGATCTCAAAAGTCGTGTGCATTCGCCCCTTATAACTGTCCTGATTCTTTGGTGGTGATGAGAAAACTGTCCTGGTACTGTGCATCTTTGTCATAATTATGTACACCCAAGTCCTGGTACTGTGCATCTTAGTCTTGATTCTGTACACCCAAGTCCTGGTAATATCATGCTCTTTTTATCATAATCTCTTCATTTAACAAAAAAAAAAAACCGATAAGAAGTAAAATAACAAAAATATCGAACTTCAAGAAAATTTCAAAACTAAGCTCAAACATATTGAACGAATAGAAAACACCAGTCACATTCCTGACTTGGTTCGGCATTTCCTTATCTTTAAATGGTGGATTAAATAAAGTTAAAAAGGATCAAATGCATACAAATTTCAATTAACAAAGACATCGTCATGAAATTAAAATAAAAAGGAAACATTAAAGTTTTGAATACACTACGCAACAAGTGACCTCACGTACGGCCTGTCCTTAAGTCCTTAGACTGTTTAATAAAGGAGCATATATTGTTCTGTTGTTTGCTTGTCACGTAACGGTACCCAAATTGTACTGAGTACCCAAATTGCATCTATTTAGCAAACATAGCAGCGTAAATCTTATAAGATTTCCTACAGACTAAACAATTTGTATTTCTTTGTTTTGATATTTCTATGTTTTGATACTATGCACGTCTTTTAACATAGGTAAACATATTTAGATATACACACGACGTTTAAAGTATTATCAACAGACGAAGTTTTTACTGAAAAAGCAAAATGTACGGAAAAGTCGCCATGCGACGTCATCAAAACGTCTTCTATACTATTAAACGAGAAGACCTCATTTTGTGTGTCGCTTCTCTTCCTTCCAAAATAAATCAATCATCATGCCTCTGTGTCCTATAGGTAACATGCATAGTCGCATTTGTCATCCATTCTTATGATTATTCAAATTGAGTTATTTTGGGAGAAAAACGACAAAAAAGGAGTCCGGATATGATTCCGTCATCAGACTGAATTTTAGTCATAGATAAGACTTCTGGTTTGAAACATGCACAAATACAACCAATCGTATGATAGATAACAAAAGTGAAAAATAAATAAGCCAATCAGAACGTTCTCAATATCATGGTGTTTAGATCCAAGAACCACAACTATTATACCTCCTTATAGAGGACAATTATTTTTCGCGTTTATCTACATGTAAACTACGATTATACTACTTCAATATATAGAGACTCTCTGTATTCTGTCTACTGTTTTCTTTGAAATGTTAACGTTTATTATCTAAGGGATCATACCAGTTGCATATATATTAAAATAAGTAAAACATGTGACACAAGTACAACCAATCGTATGATAGATAACAAAAATCAAAAATAAATAAGCCATTCAGAGCTTTCTCCATATCATGGTGTTTAGATCGCAAGAACCACACTTATTATACTTTCTTAGAGAGGAGAATTATTTTCGGCATTTATCTACATGTAAACTACGATTATACTACTTTAATATATAGAGACTCTGTATTCTGTCAGGGACTTTCTATGTTAGTATAGAAAGTCCCTGATTCTGTCTACTGTTTTCTTTGAAATGTTTACTATTTAAGGGTTATAGCACTTGCATATATATTAATAAGTAAAACATGCTCAACTCCATCTAAAACTACCTCGACCAAAAACTTTAACCTGAAGCGGGACGAACGGACGGACGGACGGACGACCGAACGAACGAACGTACGAACAGATGCACAGACTAGAAAACATAATGCCCATAAATGGGGCATAAATATGTATGGTTGAAAGGGAAAATAGTGATTTGGCAAAAATGAAAGTAAGGTAGAGATTAGAGGAAGGCAGGACCTTTTTCGGGGCGTCGGGATCGGCTGATTTTAAGCTCAGGATTTGGGGATTGATCCTTACGGAATCCGGGAATATATTTTTCGATTTCGGGATTTCGGGATATGAATTTCTTTAAATTCTGCATCTCGGAATTTCATTATTTTAAGCCCGGGATTTCGGGAACAGGACCCCTCCGACCACTCCTCAGATTAGCCTAAGTCGGTCTTAGTCATTTATACATTATTCATATCCTACCATTGGTATGTTAATAAGGCTCTCAAAAGAAAAGGCACTGATGTTTTGTCCTAGAAGCATATTTTATTAGACTAATAATGGTCTATATATAAGCAGTTACATTTATTTCATGTTTGAAACGGTGCAATTTTTTTTATTTGATTTGACTTTTACCCAAAGAAGCATTGTAGCAAAGGAGAAGAATAATTGTGGTCTGAGGCCAGAAACACGGAAATAATTGAATTTAACAGAAAGGAAACAAATATTGGACTTTGGAAAAAGGGAGAGGGCTTATGATACCTTTTATGAAATTCTCCATACACAATATCTTTTACAAAAAATCATCCTACAACAGTTCACAAGCTGTATATGCCCGCGATTTAGCGGGTGTGTTCTAGTCTTTTTAAAATGAGCAAAAACAATATGTTACAAGTATCCATTTCTTAAAAAATACGAAGAGTAAGCATGGACTAATATACAACTGTTCAAAATATTTGAAGAAATCAAACAATAGCTTTGTTATTCGACCTTTGACTATGCGAATTTAAGCATGGATGCAATTTGGGTACTCCTCGTTACATAATCATTGATGGTTTGAGGGTCAGTTCAGATCAATTTTCTATGATTCTATATGGATTCCAAATTAAATATGTGAAACCATATCGTACATAATGATACATCTACAAAATTAAACACTGAATGAAAACTTTTGTCTGAAACATAAATAAACGTAGGTTAAAAACTGTCGAAATAGGTGCAATTTGGGTACCCTTACGTTAGATTGGATTTAGTATGTGTTTTATCTTTACTTTTGATTTTTTATTCATTGAAAAAGACATGTCTTAAATCAATATTCCTTTCACGGAATTAAAAAGAAAAGGACTCATCATCAATAATTTTGCACGTGTTATAAATTCTTTGTGGGTGTGCAATTTTTATAATTTCTTTAGCAGAGGAATTATCACTAATGTATTGCCCCTGAAAGAATAATTTTTATAAAATCTCTCAGTTATTGGTTATTTTCTTGAAAACAATAACAAGTTTTATAAAACAGCAAAATTTTTCAGCAAAGTAAGATGTACCAATAAGACCTTAAAAACTTTTTTTTATTTTTTTTATTTTTTTTTCTCCTACAACTATGATAGACAGCTACTTTGATTACAAACCTGTTTCACAAAGTAAGACCTACACATATGACATCAAGTTCGAAATTTTTAATGAAACACGTGTATGAAAAATGTTTAGCAGGAACTTTGTTAGACATAGAGTAATTTCAAACACCAAAAATGTTCAGCAAAGTGAGACCAAAATCGTCATTGTATCTCTTATAGGAATTATTGTCCTTGAAAGATAATTTTATAATTTGTTTTAGTTATTTGCTAGAGAGAAACTGCAAACAGCAAAAATTTTCACCAAAGTAAGACCCATAAATAATTCAGCATAACCCAAATCGTTAATTGATCCCTTATAGGAGTTATTGCCTTTGAAAAAATATTTTTGCCATTTTTCTACTGGTTTTTTTTACAAAAAACCATGATAGTCGGAATCTTAAAAGGCAAAATTTATCAGCATTAAGTAAGTCCTAAAAATAAGACAAATAACCAAACGCCTTATATTGAATAGTTATTGTCCTTAAAAGATTATTTTTACCAGTTTGCTCTTAGTTTTTGCACAAACTATGGTGAAAAGACAGGAACTTAAAATAACTAGTTTAAACACGCATTTATATACATCATACAGCAAAATAAAGATCTACAAAAAAACTCCAGGTGAGCGATCACTCGAATTTCTACAGGCTCTGGCTTTGTTTCATAGATTCATCTATTGGTTTGTCTATATTATGGTCGGACCTTATATGATCTACATATGAGTATCAGGATTATATACATTTTTGTATCTTGATTACACTACAAACTGCTCAGAGTCTGAATTGACCAGTTTTTGTGCTCGACCAGTAAAATCGAGCACATATTTTACTAGATAAGTCTCGACATTGTCTCGACTGTACTTAACTGTACTTAAGTGTACTCGACTAGGTCTCGACTTTACTTAAGTGTACTCGACTAGGTCTCGACTTTACTTAATTAGTCTGATTCAGTACTTGATGATCTTTGTTTAGTCTGAAACGGTCTTGTCCAAAGCTCGACCTGTCTCAACCTGTCTTGACTAGTCTCGACTAATCTCGACTCAGTCTCAACCAGTCTCGACTAATCTTGACCTTCAAATTTAGTTTTGACTGTTGTAAATCAGCCCATCTAACTAAACTAAATATTGATCTTACAAAATTCAAGCTTATAAGTTGTTTGATTTATTGCTGTGAAATAAATCCCATGTCATTCAGTTTTTTGTTCTATTGCTGTAAAATTTAAGAATTAAAGTAATTTTGGTAAAAAAAAAGCTAGGATTTGCAATTCGGACAAAACAGAGATAGTACACTTTGATTTTTTCAATAACTTTTTCAAATCAACTTGGATTTTTATCAATCTATACAGCTATCTTAGATATATACTAAGCTTACTGAATCCCAGATCAGAAATATACCAAACTAAATAACAACCTATGATTCAGTAAGATCAATATATTGCAAAGATAGTTGTAGAGTTTGATGAAAATCTAAGATGATTTGAAAAAGTTATGAAAAAAATTAAAGTGTACTATCTCTATTTTGTCAAAACTGCAAATCCTAGCTTTTTTTACCTAGATTAAATTAATTCTTAAATTTGACAGCAATACACCTAACTTCATAACAACCTTGGATTCAGTAAGATTAATACATTACTAAGGTAGTTATATAGTTTGAAGAAAATCCAAGTTGATTTGAAAAACTTATTAAAAAACTTAAAGTGTACTATCTCTATTTTGTTCGAACTGCAAATTCTAGCTTTTTTTACCTAAATTGATTTAATTCTTAAATTTGACAGCAATACAACAAACAACAAAATGACCTGGGATTCAGTAAGCTTAATATAAATCTAAGATAGCTGCAAAGTTTGATAAAAATCCAAGTTGATTTGAAAAAAGTCATTAAAAAACTTAAAGTGTACTATCTCTATTTTGTTCGAACTGCAAATTCTAGCTTTTTTTACCTAGATTAACTTAATTCCTGAATTTTACAACAATACAACAAACACAAAATGACCTGGGATTCAGTAAGCTTAATATATATCTAAGATAAATGCAAAGTTTGATGGAAATCCAAGTTGATTTGAAAAAGTTATTTAAAAAATCAAAGTACTATCTCTATTACAATCGAATTGCAAATCCTAGCTTTCTTTTACCAAGATTACATTAATTCTTAAATTTTACAGCAATACAACAAAAAACTGAATGACATGGGATTCAGTAAGCTGAATGACATGGGATTCAGTAAGCTTATATATATCTAAGATAGCTGCATAGAGTGATGAAAATCCAAGTTGATTTGAAAAAGTTATAAAAAAAAAATTAAAGATGCCTATCTGAATTTATATAATAATTTTTATTTTTACCTATTGTAAAATTAAATTCTTTCATTTCACAACAATAAATCAAACAACTTATAAGCTTGAATTTTGTAAGATCAATATTTAATTTAGTTAGATGGGCTGATTTACACCAGTCAAAACTAAATTTGAAGGTCAAGATTAGTCGAGACAGGTCGAGACTGGTTGAGACTGAGTCGAGATAAGTCGAGACAGGTCGAGACTAGTCAAGACAGGTTGAGACAGGTCGAGCCCTGGTCAAGATCATTTCAGACTAAACAAAGATCATCAAGTACTGAATCAGACTAATTAAGTAAAGTCGAGACCTAGTCGAGTACACTTAAGTACAGTTAAGTACAGTCGAAACAATGTCGAGACAAGTCGAGTAAAATGTGTGCTTAATTTTACTGGTCGAGCACAAAAACTGGTCAATTCAGACTCTGAGCAGTTTGTAGTGTTATCAAATGACTTTGAAAGCGAACAATATTTTTAAAAGTAAATCAGGGGGAGTTTTCACTCAATAGATAGTCTTGTTTTGTTTTAGATATGTACTACGTTTCAATATGTCCTTTTCCCCCGGGACCGATTTTATTGGTGTTACATATTTCAAAGTCTATCCAAATTATGTTTTCAAAGTTTTCCGTTCAAGCCGGGGCTAGAGACCGTCTTAAAGACTTCCGCTTAAGTCAGTTCTGGAGGCTGTCTTAAACATGCAGTGAGATGAACATTTGTTTGCTCCTTTATGAAGGTCGTATTGTGACTTGAAGAGGAACTGCAATAAAAGCGTTGTTCCTTTAATTTTTGTGTTTTTGCTGTGCATGTACTGATCTTGTGTCATGGATGGGTAATCCATATCCTTTGTTTTTCTATTAATGCACCATTAATATTCCTTATTTCGATTTGGAGGCAATATTCCTAACACATTTATGTATTTCAAGTGTTATTGTGGATATTGTTGAAAGTTTGAACATTGAATGTTGAAAACGAATGGTGACTGATGAAAACAAATGTTGAAAGATTGATTCTAAAACACACAAAATTTGATATTTGATTAAATAACTTGAATAATTAATTAAATCACCAAGTTTTCTTTATATAAATAAACCGTCTTACCAATAAATTGCAAATCTGTCTTTCAATTTGCAGTTTTAGGCAAATAACTAGACCGATTGTGCACTGCGATTGTACAATCCAAGATGGCGGTATACCTTGAATCTACCTGAATATTAGTATAATTATTAGCTTCGTTCAACAATTTCCAAATTTCTTTATTTCTTGTGTTTTCAGTTTTAAGGTCTAATAACTTGTAAAATTTTGTCTGAACTGGGTTTTCTCCTTTTAGCACATTTGTTCAATTTTTTAGATGTTAAAAGTTATTTTTTCTTGATAATATCAAATCGCATATATAAAGTGGCTAATACTGTTTGTACTGTTGCTACAGAAAATTTATATAATTGATTTAAAAAGGAAAAACCTGATTATAACGGAAAGATTATGTAGCCAATTATGAGTCATAATGATAAGAAGTTTAAACATATTTATCTATCCTCTCAGGTACTTCCAAATGGCCTTAGGAACACATGAATCCTGTGGTCCGTGTAGGTATGATGACGTCATAAAGGACGCGAAAAGATGGTGTACAACTTGTGACGAAGGATTATGTGAAGATTGCGAAAACTCTCACAGGAAAAGCAAAATATCAAGAACCCATCAAGCGATTTCAATAGAAGATTATCGCAAGATTCAAAATATTTCGATTTCACAGGTCTGTGAGCAGCACGGGGAAAACCTAGAGTGGTTCTGTAAAACTCACGACGAAGTCCTCTGTATGGTTTGTGTCCCGTTGAAACACAAGGCATGTTCTAGCGTTATACCAATAAGGGTTGCCGCAACAAATGCAAGAGAATCAACTGCATTATCTGACCTGGAAGAAGCGATTGATGGGACTATGCGCAATTTGAAACAATGCATAATGAATCGCGAATCCGCTTCAAATGACATTGACAAACAAGAATTGGCGATCAAAACTAAGATACTTGAAACGAGAACAAAAATAAACTGCCACCTAGACAAGATGCAGGAAAAATTGCTACTCGCCCTTAGATCAACATCTCATACTTGTAAATCAAAATATTCGAAATTGTTTCGGGTGCTAGAATCCAAAACAGAAATGCTTACCAAACTTAGGGAACAAACACAACACATGAAACAATTTTCTTCAGACATACAAGTGTTTCTGGGAACACGTCAGGTTAATCAGCAGATTATAAGCGAGGTAAAATATATCAAGACTGTAATTGGTGCTACCAAGGATTATGAATTAAAAGTAGCTATTCATAGCTTAATCGAAAAATTAGCAAACGAAGTTGAGGACTTTGGGCAAATAAATGTATCGGAATGCGCCCGCAAATTAGCCTTCAGAGATCCAAAAATAGATCAAGCTCAAATCGAGATCAATGTTCCAAAATCAAGAAACATATCTGACGCGAAACTTCAACTAATCAAAACTTTTGAAATTCAGAGGAACTCTGAAATAATTATTGTTGGTTGTGCAACGTTGCCTAATGGCCATTTATTGATAGTTAATTCCAAGGAAAATCGGTTGATAGAGTACAGCGATACAGGTGAACATATCCGTGACATTCCAGTCTCTGGGAGGCCGTTTGGTATCACAGTGATAGACTCCAATCGTGTTTGTGTGACATATTCGGACATAAAATTCTTAGAAATATTGAATGGCAGTACGTTTAACGTTGAAAAGAAAATCAGTTTACAAACTCTTTGTCGTGGAATATCAATTGAGGATGGTAGACTTTACGTAATAAGTGGACACTTTACAATACAAGTCCTGGATCTATCAGGAAGAAATCTGGATTTCTTGAAAATGCCATCGAATAGTGTACTTCACATCACAACTGGCAGAGACAGGATATTTTACACGGATTACGACAAGAACATTCTACATTGTTGTAGTTTGAAAGGTTGCGAGTTATGGCATTTACAAAAAAAGTCCATTACTCGTCCCCACGGTGTAACAGTAGACAATTACAATAATGTTTACGTTGTAGGTTTTAATTCACACAATCTAACAATAATACAACAGGATGGGAAAGACAGTAAGACATTACTGACAAAATCTGATGGACTTGATAATCCGACAGCTGTGTATTATGACAAAGAGAAAAGAACATTACTTATATGTAACTATAAAGGAAAGGTTGCGTTGTACAAAGTAATTTAAACTTTTCATTCGCTTTGATTCCGGCGTGCTAGCAAATTCAGATATGCATACCACAATAATGTTTAATTCAATAGATAAGTTATAAATTTTGTTTATATTTGAAGGATTTTTACAATTGTTCCTATTCTTCCTTAGTCATTAGCCTCACCAAAGAAGACACAACCGTGTTTTTCAATAAATATATACAAACTGAAATAAAGTTCCTATTAGTCATCTTGTCTTGTTTAATACATTTTGTAATATGAACAAATGAACTGTGAACAAAAGTTATATCTTTAGCGCAGTTCAGTTAAACAAGGGTAGATCTCATTTATGTCGACAAAATAATCGTATTTATCTTACCTCCTATACATTCCTAGGAATATGATTGGTTAAAAGCGTCCTCGTGGAGACCGTGTATATTTGACATTAGGTTAATAGGGAGGCGGGGCGTATCTCATACACGGTTAGTAGGGGAGTTACGTCCCTTTATATTCCACATTAGATAAGAAGGAAGGCGGGGCTTATTTCATACACGGTTAGTAACGGTGTTATGTCTTTTTATAAAAACAAAACGGTACTGAGAAAAAATCGACGAAGAAATTGATGATTAAGATTGAAATAAATTCATCAAACACATTTAAACCTAACAATGTGATATTGTTTGCATCTGTTTTTGTAGGATCAATGGAAGTATTTTCTTAATGCTAATAGTATTGAAGACTTGCTCATTTTGATAGGTCACTAGTCTTAATTTCACACGTTAAGATAGTCGGTAAGTTACACTCGTTACACAGTGTGCTAGTGACGTAATACGGTATTTAGGAGTCAGTAAAATCCATATGGGGATTCGAGCTTCGCTCTCACGCCATATAGAATTTACTGCCCCCATATATACCATATAAGGTCACTAGCACACTATGTAACTAATAGTACATGACTTTAAAGTTTCATATACTAGTATTCATCGATTTGAAGTGAATTTCATAGATTCTGCCTATTTAAAAAATGTTATCTCTTCTCAGAAAGTTATAGTATTAAAGATTTTATAAGATGTTTCGGATGGTTTCGTATACGTCAATAAAAAACAACCCAACGACACAAAAATGGGATTTAAAGAGGTCCGTTTACTGTCTTCATGATTTTACAATCTCCATATTGTCCCGAATCTAGAAAAAAAAATGGACATTACTATAGAAGGACTCTTATCCATTTGCAATCAATATTTAAGTTCCTTAATAACAAAATCACAAAACAAACATTGCATCATAAATAAAAACAAAACAATTATCAGCACAAATATTTTTCATAAAAAATAACCTCGTTTAAAACAATATTTTTTTTCTGTGATCATTTATCAAGCTTATAAAATATTAATAAACGCCATTGGAAGATATTGTTAAATGGTTTAGATTCTGTTTCTATGATCGCCTCACAAAAAACAATAACCACTGATAGTGAAATAAGAAAGAACAGACTCATTGTGTGTCTATAAAATATTCGTATTTCCTATAATAAAATATTTAAGAGGTGAACTTGGGTTGATAATTGTCTCATTGAAAATCATACCACACCTCTCCTTTTTTATATTAGAGAAATATATATCATATTGAAGATCCTTGATCTACTTCATTAAATAAAAGATGGCTTAATATTAAATAGTCCGTTTCTATGTTCGTTGGCGTTCATTTTCTCTTTTTTTTGCAGTTCAGTGTTTTTGTCGTTGGCGTTCATTTTCTCTTTTTTTTGCAGTTCAGTGTTTTTGTTGTTTCGTTGTTTTCCTCTTATAGTTGCTGTGTTTCTCCCGGTTTTAGTTTGTAACACGGATTTGTTTTGCTTAACTTTATGACTAATGAACAGCGGTACACTACGCCAGTGTATTGTATTGATTGTTACATGTATTAATTTGTATTATCTCCCTTACTCCATGTGTCTTACACATGTATAATTATTGATGGGTTATTTCCTTTTATTGTTTACGATCATTATTAAATGTGCCTTTTTAACGGTGAGGTGGCAGCGGTTTAAGAAACACACATCTTAAATGACTCAAGAGTTTGAACATTATTCCACTCTAGAAGTAAAAGGTGAGCAGGAAAATTTGTCATTTATTTTGACTAACACGACAACATTTTCTATTGTTGGACTTAACTGATCTTCACAAAATGGCAGACACACGTGCTCCAAAACAATGGTCACTCTCAAAAGTTGAAACGATAGTATCGTTTGAAGCATGGAGACAAAACTTACAATATATCTTGTCCCTTGATCAAAACTTTGCAGTGTTCCTTGTAGATGGATTTACATGGCTGAAGAAAACCAACGCTAATCATTTGCGTGGCATTGCTGACGATGGTGAGGAGGTTGCCGAAGCTAACCGACGAACAGCAGCCTAAAAGTACACATATGTTGATCTAATGCTTTGGCAAATAGCAAAGGAGTAGGTCCGGTAAGGACCGATTTTGGCCTCAAATTTTAGGTTCATCTGACGAAAGAAAGGAACACTGCAAAGTTTTGATCAAGGGACAAGATATATTGTAAGTTTTGTCTCCATGCTTCAAACGATATTATCAGGGTTTGAATTCAGGGGAGGCAGGGGTTTGGGGGCCGCCGATTGAGGCCCCTAAGAGAGGTTTTTTTTTCTCTCTCAGTAAAAAGGCTAAACATGACCCGTTTTCCTTCGATTTCCTTACTTAAAAAAACATCAGTATTGCTTGAACCTGGAAGCAATTTTTATGCAAAAACAAGCTGAGATTACTGTTTGGGGTGAGCCAAGGCTCCGTCTTGAAGGCCGTACTTTGACCTATAATTATTAACATTAAATACATTGTGACCGCGTAATTTTTCCACTATATGGCTAAAAATCACCCGTTTTCCTTCGATTTCCTTACTTTAAGAAACATCAGTATTGCTGGTTCCTGGAAGCAATTTTTATGCAAACAATTATTATCTGTATTTAAAGATATTTTTGTTAGAAATCAAACTGGTAAGTTAAAAAAACATATAAAGCAAGATCATAGAACGCAAGATATATATTTTTTTATCGAGGATCTTGAATTTCAATATTGTTGAAAGCTGAACAGACATGTATATAACTATAACCAGGGACTTTCTATACTAGTATATACTTAGTATAAAAGACCCTGCTACAACGAATGGGAGTGTTTAACTACTTAGGCATTGACCATAATGTTCTCGTACGATTGGGAGACGTTAAAAAAATGAAAACAGCTGATTCAGCCGGTAACGAATTTCCGATATCATAAAAGATTCACAATACAAAGAAAACTTCCTCTGCTTAATTGAGCCCTAAATAAATGTCAATCGTTAAGTTTTATTCAAAATTGTCGAAAGCAAAGTTTCACATGTGTTCTCGCACGAATACTGAATAACAGACGGACGGCCACACGAAAAAAAAAACCAAATACTGAAACGGTTCACTTTCGATCAGAAATCCGGAAAATGACAGATATATCACGTATCATGATAACACTGTTAAAACTGTAAACTTGTGTTGTTAATGATATATTTTCAAGTTCTTCGTGTACATATTGTCAATATTTTATTTTATTACTTCCAAAAAAAAATTTGGTGTAGAAAATTCAGGGGAGGCAGTTGCCTCCCCTGTCTCATAGGTAGTTACGGCCCTGAATTGAGTTACAGTTAGAGTCCCTAGTAGTGAACGACTATATACTCGCCGGTATTTCTTTCGTGTCATCAAACGACATCGCAATTTCTAGCAAATATAAAATCGTAATACGCGACAAGGTAACTGCTAGATATGGTACCCTAAACGAGTAACCTAACTCTAGTAATACTCGCGTACGTAAAACACAGGCTTTTCTTATCCGGGCTCCTTCGGGAAGTTCAACTGGCCGGCCAGAATGTTACAGCGGAAATAAAATTGGATTGCATTCTCGTGACCGCGCCTCACACTGACTCTTCTCGTACGAAAGATCGGACAAGATTGGTCCAGTCGGCAAACTGCTCAGTCTGTCGCAGGAAAAATACGCATCGTGAATAACACGTCTGTACCGTAATTCATACAACGACATATCTTTTGATTAATACGAATTACTACTACCGTAGACAACGCGGGGCATGTTTTGCTTCATATTTCTCAATTGTGCTTCAATAGATTCTAACATGGCTCGGTACCCATAGAAAAACTTATTTCTTTATGAAGAATTTTCGAATTCCTAATCACTGATAAATTCTTCACAATTATCGGGTTTTTAATTTTAGTATGTTGTATACCTTGTAGGCATGAAAGTGAATCAGAACATATTATTAAGTTGGACTTGTCTGAAGTAGCAACATTATTGTTTTTGCTTCAGCAGTAACTATGGATGCGTCAGATGACAAACGGAGAGTCACAGCTCTGTATTCAAGGACTGCAGCAGATGCAACTCGGTTACTTTTGTGACGTTTATATTTTCTGACGTTAGACTCGCGAAACAATGCATGTGGTTTTTCATTTGAAAGATGCTTTTGTGCTTTTTCGTAAATGATTGTTTGTTTTGAGATTGTAACACAGTGATGACTGCTGTACCCATACTTTTACTATTTTAATTATTATGTCTGTTTCGTTCACGCATCGTTGTAAATATAACGGAATTTGATGAGACTGTCGTTTAAGTGAGAGGTTTAGCGCTATAAAACCAGGTTCAATCCACCATTTTCTACGTTTGTACCAAGTCAGGAATATGACAGTTGTTGTCCATTCGTTTGATGTGTTTAGTCATTTGATTTTGCCATTATGTGATTAGGAACTTTCAGACTGAATTTTCCTCGGAGTTCATTATGTTTGTGATTTTACTTCTTACCTTCGGTCCATCTGTATAAACAGTTGAAAAATCTGAATTATTTGCCTTAATTTCAGCAAAATGTTGCTGAATTAAAAGATGGTTTGTTTCATTTTTGTGGTACATGTACTTACGGAGATCAAAATTTATTTTAGGTTTGGAAATATCCTATGGAGGGTATTCACAAGTTTCTACATGTGCAATAGATGTTAAATCAAGAATGGAAAGAATTTTATTTTCATGTTTTGCAAATATATCTTCATCAATGGGATTAGCCTGACAGCGTATTAAAGTCCAAGCTTCAAACGTCTGTTAGACAGTGAGTGTTCATTAGCCTTTACGCACAGACTCTCAACTGGTGAGGTTTTAATGGCACCAAGACAAAGACACAAACCCTGGTGACGAATGGTATCGATAATCTGTATGTTCCTTGTTGAGCCATAAACTATTTAGCCATAATCTAGTTGAGATCGAACTAGAGATCTATATAGATTAAGCAAAATGTTACGATCAGCACCCCAGACAGGTGCGTTTAAAAACATCCTTTAATTATAGAATTGTTAGTTATATCCCGTCGAAGTTTTCTGGGAACTTTGGCTGCCTCCCTTGATAAAAAATGGCCACCACGAAATAGCCAATGATGCTGAAAGGAGATGTCTTTGTAAAATGCAAACACCGTAAATGTTGCAAGAGTTCTTTAATACATGCTTATCATGAATTATGGTATAAAAGAGTACAAGCGATGAACTTTCTGTCTTGCCTTACGAGATTAAGCAGGAGTTATTTGCGTAATATTGATTTTGGTGTGCCAGCTAGATGACTAAGTCCCGGCGGTGTCTACACAATGATATTTCGATATTACAGAATAATTGTGTGATTTAGAAAAGTGTATCGAAATAAAATTTACAGTTGTGATATTCTATTTAAAAAAAATATTGTATTAAATTTAGCTGTATGATTGACGGAAGTTACAATTTGAATTGATAATTTCCATTTTTTCATACCAGAGTTATGGGACTGTTTTTGTGTAAAACTTTGTTATTTTCTCAAATGTCTACAAAATTCATTTTTACTGTGATACGTTTCCTGAAAATTTAGCACCGAGAGAGACCTGTTCAAAAGGACCCCATGCAATCAATTTTGATGTTTTTATTTTCATTTTTGTTGATCCAGAGTTACCATGGTCTTTATCATGTACAAATCGAGTAATGTGGGATTGCGATGTCAAAGACTTTATATCCGCCACTGTGCAAAATATGAAAGAAAAGAAACTTTCTTTAAATTGCCAATTCATTGTATTGGAGGCAGAAAATTTGAATAAAAGTAGATATCTAGCAAGCAAATATTGTATTTTGTTTCAAACTGTAATATATGTGAATCAAATAAAATAAAATAACCTTTATCTATGATTACAAAAGCGTTGTTATCGCGATGTTCGGAAAAGACGGTAGTTTTTTTAGCAGCACTAATCATTTGTACTGCTGTTTGTCTCTTTGTCACTTGCCTTTTTCGCCAAGCGTTAACAATTCTTTTCTATGGTAAGTTTGAAGATCCCCCGGTATCTCCGCCTCTCTTTATCGCTGAGAATGTAATGGTTTTGATAATTTCAGGGTTTGTAGTTCTAGATCGTGGGATGTTTAACTCTCAGATTTTTAAGATTTTCCACTTGAAGCATAACTTGAGTAATTCATTGATTTAAGCCCAAGTCCCACTAGACCACGATTGCACTACGCTCACCGCGATCTTAAATAAATTCAGATCGTGGTGAAGTCGCGGTATGAGAGGCATAAACATGTAAATTTTCTTTTTTCACGGCCCCACTACGTCCTAATTACCATTCAACAGCGATCCCACTGCGATTAAACCACGTTCTCACCACGCTTATTCTGCGACCTCACTACGATTATAACGATGTCACTACGGTCATCACGTCCTCACTACGACCAAACTACGATTTATCCGATTGCAACCCGATCTTACCACTCTTCTACTGTGCTTATAGCACGCTGTTACCACGACCATAATACGATCATACCACATTCATATCGCGATCTTACTACGCTCGCAGCAATAACGTCAACACCGTGTTCAATATAAATACTGTTCCATTCATTCTATTTCTGATAAATTCATACATTTCTTGGAAACAAAGCAGACATGCCACCAAAATTTACCAGAACACATGGTCGTGGTGCTAGGGGTAAATGTAGAAGCAGAAGAAGCACTGATAGTAACGAATCCTGATCCAGCAGAGAAATCGGCTCGACTAATCAAACCTGAATCACTGAATGTTGGTCCATCAAACTTAAAATAACGATGTTTTAGTGAACGATAGTAGGGATGACACAGATGTGTCAGGTACGATTGTTTTGAACATGTTCAATGTTGGCCACGTTCATCAAGATCATGAATACCTAACAACGACTGTACTGCGACCTGGCTTAGATCTGTACGATCCGCAGTATGATCGTCAAAGTTTTCATTTTTTTCACAGATCGTAGTGCGATCGTGGCCTAGAGGGACTGCGGTATTATTGGACATTTGTTTGATTTCAGTGGCAGATCAAGCAATTTTCATCAGGGGGTCAGTGACTGTCATACAAGGGGCCTACTCTATTCATGTTTCAGTGATTTACTATATAAGCAACACAATTTTCCCAACAAAAAGGTGAAGCGTTCTCCGCACTCCTGGTTACCGCCTATGGAGATTAAACATACTAAAAAACACCCGCGAATATAAAAAACAATGCACTTTTTATTTTATCTAATATGTATGTTCATACAGAAAAGACGAAAAAATGTCATGGCCCCCGAAAAACCTATGATAATCATGTGTAATTTAAACAATCTTAAACGGAAATCTTGTCTATGACGCAAAAGTTTGTCCGATGACGAAAACCGTTTCCGAACCCCTTTAGGATTTTCGTTTTTCTTTAAAAATAACCCAAGCGAAATAATCATCAACGAGGGTGACAAATAAGACTATGCAAGGTACCTATAGGACACAAATGCATAATTATCAATTTATTGGGGAAATCAGAATTTTGTATGAGTTGCAAAAGTGGAAATCCTGTCAAATAGTTATCAAAGGTACCAGGATTGTAGTTTAATACGCCAAACTCGCGTTTCGTCTACATAAAGCTCACCAGATTCTTAAGTTGACAGAGATATATAACTCCTTGAAATGTAAACTCTTAACATTTTATAGATATAAGATGTTGTATGAATACCACTGATAATTTTTTTTCTTCATCGAAATGTTATAGTTTAACCAGAGACTGGTATAACTTATATATTTACGAGATACGGAAATTGCTCCCCCCAACCAAAAAAAATAAAAAAAATAACAACAACAATTGAAAAATAAAGAAATATTTAATATAAAATATACAACTTACACATTTAACATAATAATGCTGAACAAAATTAACACAAAGCAATCAAGAAGGAAAATATTTTTGTATATGAAAATAATAAGAATATATATATTACAAAATTATTATTTTTTGCAATTGAGCACACACCACAACAACAATCTTTGAACAAAACTACAAGCTCCTCATCTCAATTTTTTTTTTATCTTTTTAGTTTTGTTTTATATATTTTTTTCTTCATTGTTTTATCTGGTATTTGTAAGCACACACAAATGTACAAGTGGACGATCCAACAAAATATTATCCTCATCATACATTTTTTAAACTCACAAACATGTTGATCTCTGAGTATTTTTTTTTAACACAAGTTTTATCATTAGAAATACACGCACATGTCCTAATTTGTTTTTCTTGTATTTTTTTTTCAGATACTTTATACTTAATACATCTACACAATGTATCAGTTGAAAAAATATATATTTCTTTTCTTCTTTTTTTCAGGCAACAAATAATAATACTATGAACAAATTCCAACGTACCCCACCCTTCCCCTTTCCCACACACACAAGCTCATCCTGATTTAAATTCTGTTCTTTCCTTTAACATCCAAAGAGTTGAACAAAAGTAATTCTTAAAACAAATTACAAGACACACACACACACAATAACTCATCCTTGATATTTGATTTTGTTATATTTTTAATTTTTAAGTATTTTTTTGACACCCACATCATGCACATAGCTCCATGAATATTCCTACTTAAAACAAATAAGACACACACACACATACCATCCTTAATATTGATTTTTTTTTAAATTTTCATTGATTTTTTTTAATTCTTTTTTAACACCCACATAGCTCAATGAATAATCATACTTAAAAAAATACAAGATACACACACACACAAACATAACATATTTAAAAAAAAATTCAGTGATTATTTAATTATTTTTTTTATTATTTTTTAACACCCACATAGATGCATGAACAATAATACTTAAAACAAATAAAACGATACACACATATATAAACTAATTCTTATTAATATCATTTTTTGGGGGTATTTTTCAGTGATTTTTTAAACATTTTTTAATTTTTTTTTATAACCATACAGTAGCATGAACAATAATACTTAAAACAAATAAAACGATACACACATATATAAACTCATTCTTATTAATATCATTTTTTTTGGGGTATTTTTCAGTGATTTTTAAACATTTTTTAATTTTTTTTTTATAACCATACAGTAGCATGAACAATCATACTAAAAGCAAGTATTTGGAAAATTGAAATAAAAAACAGATAGAATGTGTCAGTAATAAGCGTTTTCTATTAAAAAAAATACAGATAGAATGTGTCAGTAATAAGCGTTTTCTATTAAAAAAAATACAGATAGAATGTGTCAGTAATAAGCGTTTTCTATTAAAAAAAATACAGATAGAATGTGTCAGTAATAAGCGTTTTCTATTATAAAAATACAGATAGAATGTGTCAGTAATAAGCGTTTTCTATTAAAAAAATACAGATAGAATGTGTCAGTAATAAGCGTTTTCTATTAAAAAAAATACAGATAGAATGTGTCAGTAATAAGCGTTTTCTATTAAAAAAAATAAGGACAAATGCCTCCCTAGTAATTAAAGAGTATACAGAAAATAAAAATAAGGACCCACAATATAGATCCTTATTATACATGTAACAATATTAAAACACATACACACTAACCTTTTTTTTTAATTTTAAAATTATTTTCTTTTTGTTTGTTTTTTAAAGTTCACATCAATATGTGATCTCTTTTTATTTATTTTTTCTTTTTTTTTTCTATTCTTTTTACATAGCTATGCACACCCGCAACAAATTAATATGTCAATGGATGACATATATCTTGATTCTTTTCTCTTTCCTGAAACATGAATAACACGTATTACTTTATGTTAATCTACAAAATGTATTGAAATTAAAGATACTTCATAAAAAAATGAATAGTACGAAACTGTGGTTGTTTAAGTGACAAAACAAAGTCGGTTACACCTAATTTTTTACCTCAGTTTTCATCTGTATACATATACATGTAGTTGTTATATATTCATGATGGACGGATACGGCTGTTAACCGCCAAGTGGAGTAATAATGCACATTCAAGGCGATAGTTTAATAAATATAAATCCTGTATTGCACTAGATGATGGATTGTGTTAGATTTTCACGCGCAAGTTCACAACCAAATACCAATTTCCTCCCTGGCATAATAACAAGATATTCAGTGACATAGAAAGTAGGAGTTGTGATATGATGTTCAATTCACTGACACATGTCCGTGAGTGGATCGAACATGGCAAAATCTAACCTCACGTCTCACTTTAATTGACATATGACCTTTTGATCGTTTAAAAACTGACCTCATGACTCAAATGGAGAATAAAATTCTACAACCCCTATAAAGACACATACAAATTATCATGATATTCTTTCTCTTATTTGAAATAAACTAATTAAAAGACAAAAAAAACATATATAGTTCTTTTACCTTCTTTATAATTTTTCTCTTTTATTTCCTCCTTATATTTGGAAGACCCAGACTTCTGAAATTAAATATCGTTAAAATATACAATAAATTTCAATAGTATACTTTAAAGGGGTTTACTTCTGTGTTGACATGACTTATCATTGATTCAATTCCAATTATAAATTAACTGTTTACAAGTTTTTGGAATATTATTTGGCTTTTCTACATCAGGAATTGCTGTATTTGATAAAACGTTTAGGAATTTTTGGTCCTCAATGCTCTTCAACTTCGAACTTCATTTGGCCTTTTTAACTTATTTTAATTTAAGCGTCACTGAGGAGTTTTTTACAGACGAAACGTGCGTCTTGCGCTAATACCAAAATGTGAATCCTTGTATATATTTTTTATGATGAATTTATCACAGAATTGAGAATAATGGTCTGCAGAATAAGGAATACAGAAGAAGGGTCAATTAATTTTAGAACAGAAAAAGGGTCAAATAATTTATGAACAGACAATATTTTGGTTCATAAAATTTAACCATAACGAATAAATTAATAGT
The DNA here is from genome assembly GCA_019925275.1 of Mytilus edulis. Taxonomy (NCBI): domain Eukaryota; kingdom Metazoa; phylum Mollusca; class Bivalvia; order Mytilida; family Mytilidae; genus Mytilus; species Mytilus edulis. The sequence goes on from CM034359.1 coordinate 15,996,156, forward strand.
AAAACTAATAAAGAAAAGAGAAAATGACATAAACAAATTAAAAGACACGAAGACCCCCGCCCCAACAACTTCGTTTTCCATCCATATTTAGACCGTCTCTTTCGAGACAGACCAGGGTATACCGTCAGATGAGGATTTAGTATTTTTCAAAAGGCGGAGGGGATACAAATAACAAACCAACAGAAACCCGCAGTCAACACGGAAAACATGATGTGAAAGTACACAAACTTTAATGTTTGACCTTAAAGGGGGTCATGACCTCTTTGACCTTCCCTTACTGTTCAATAGGAAATTACAACAATATCTCTGTTTTTGTATTAATTAACTGTTAGTGAAAAAAAATGAAATCGAATAACATAATAGATGAACAATATGAATGGTCTGTTACAGTATTTTTTTAATATACATGTAACGAACCTTTTGAAAGAATAAATATATTTTAAATATGTACGTGGCGGAAGAATTTTATCGTATGATAATTCTATTAATATAACAATAGAATTGTAACAGGTTTTATGAACCCGAGTGTATTTAAATACGGTGGACTCGATTTGAAATTATCGATAAGGGCGTTGACCATTCGCATGTACACACGTAGTTTTTGTTAGTTATACTTAAGCACATATATATTCGAAAACAGTATTAAATACTTTTTGTAACATTTTTTGATTGTTTTTTGTAAATTGTTGAGGCAACCTTTTTTAGTTTATTTAAACAGAGGACTTATTCTGAGATGTGGACTGTATTTACACAATTACAAACATTTGTAATTTGTTATCATTTGATAAACATGTATTGAAATTATTTTATATTATATAAAAAAGAATGGTCATCGTGCCTGACAAGTTCTAAAACTAGTGTTTTAGTTATTTATATTATGAATGAGATAAGAAACAGATTGGGCCGAGTTATATAGAAATTATATAGTCTAGTACATAAATAATTTATGTTCGTTTGAACGAAGAGAATTTAGAAAATAAAATACCTTACCTTTTGGCTTAATTAATTAACCTACCTTTCGGAAAAATAAATTACGTACCCTTACAGAAGTTAAAAAATACTACCTTTCTGAAGAATGAAATACCTTACCTTTCTGAAGTATCCAATCAGTCTAAATCTGAAAGACAATCCGACTTTTGCTTTTTGTTCTTGCTCTGTAAAAGTAAAAGAATAATATTTGATAAAGGTACCAGGATTACCATTAAATACGCCAGACGTGCGTTTCGTCTACAAAGGACTCATCAGTGATGCACTCATATCAATATAGTCTCTATAGCTTAGTATTTAGAGCACTTTATTTTGATCATTTTTACCATTATTCTCTATTCCGTAATCCCATTCAGACCTTTGTAATAGATGGCCTCTTTCAATGCAATGTAAAGTTCATCTCATATCAAAGAGGCTTTTGGTGATGTTAACAGCTAGAACAGACACAAAACGTATAATATAAATATGATAAAGAGAAATAATGAATTAGGGACATATTCTAGACAATTATCAAACTTCTATTTATATGTTTCGCCCTTCGTTCCTCTCTTGAATTGAAAAACAAATTTCGCAGAACGAGTAAAAAATCCAAACCATGTAGTGAACATGCATAAACTGAAATCCGGTAATGACTATTCAACAATGAAATATCGCGAGAAATATAAAGAGTTGAATGCGTATTGATTCGAACGAAGAACACAAGTTCTATGATATTTACCTTGCATCAAATAGTTCTTTTGTTTGTAGTGATCACACTCTAAGACTTCTTCAGCTTTGTCTGTGATGTCTGAGACTTCAGACTCGTATGTTTCCGTTTCCATTGACAAGCAAATCTCAGTGGCTTGATCCTCCTGGGGTTTAGTTAGACTCCCACTTATATCCACCGTGTCAATGCTTTCTATATATAATTAAATTCGAAGAGAAAGGGAACAAATAAAATTAAGAATACAGAAATGAAGGACACTCAATCATACACACTCATGAAAAAAATTACCAGTTGGTAATGTCTTTTAGTTACTGTAAACAAACTTATTTTTGCGTGCGTTTTATTTTCGCGACTTTCGCGAGTAGGAAAGTATCGCGAATATGTAAAACTTGATTCTTTCCTTATTAAAGTACATCAAGTAAATTAGACAAGAGTGCACACGCTGAAATGTCTCGCCTTCTATACTAATCATTGATATTATGTTGATAGTCCTAAGTATAAAGCTGAGCTTTATTACAACTGTCACATAAACTTAACATTAACCAAGATAACTAAACAAAAACCAATGAACCTTGAAAATGAGGTCAAGGGCAGATGAACCATGCCAGACAGACATGTACAGCTAGCAATGCTTCTTCACAACATATATAGTTGACCCTTTACTTATAGTTTAAGAAAAATAGACCAAAACACAAAAACTTAACACTGTGCAATGAACCGTGAAAATGAGGTCACGGTCAAATAAAACCTGTGCGACTGACATAAAGATCATAAAATATTTCCATACACCAAATATAGTTGACCTATGGCATATAGTATTAGATAAAAAGACCAAAACTCAAAAACTTAACTTTGACCACTGAACCATGAAAATGAGGTCAAGGTCACATGGCATCTGCCCGCTAGACATGCACACTTTACAATCATTCCATACAACAAATATAGTAGACCTATTGCATATAGTATGAGAAAAACAGACCAAAACACAAAAATTTAACTATAACCACTGAACCATGAAAATGAGGTCAAGGTCACATGGCATCTGCCCGCTAGACATGCACACCTTACAATCATTCCATACAACAAATATAGTAGACCTATTGCATATAGTATGAGAAAAACAGACCAAAACACAAAAATTTAACTATAACCACTGAACCATGAAAATGAGGTCAAGGTCAGATGACACCTGCCAGTTGGACATGTACACCTTACAGTCCTTCCATACAGCGAATATACTAACCCTATTGCTTATAGTATCTGAGATATGGACTTGACCACCAAAACTTAACCTTGTTCTCTGATCCATGAAATGAGGTCGAGGTCAAGTGAAAACTGTCTGACAGACACGAGGACCTTGCAAGGTACGCACATATTAAATATAGTTATCCTATTACTTATAATAAGAGAGAAATCAACATTACAAAAAAATTGAACTTTTTTTTCAAGTGGTCACTGAACCATGAAAATGAGGTCAAGGACATTGGACCTGTGACTGACGGAATCTTCGTAACATGAAGCATCTATATACAAAGTATGAAGCATCCAGGTCTTCCACCTTCTAAAATATAAAGCTTTTAAGAAGTGAGCTAACGCCGCCGCCGCCGTAGCCGCCGTAGCCGCCGTAGCCGCCGCCGGATCACTATCCCTATGTCGAGCTTTCTGCAACAAAAGTTGCAGGCTCGACAAAAACCGCGAAATTAAATCAAATATTTATTATCAAATAGCCGCAAAGTGGTCTAAAAAGGGTAAAACGTAAAGAAAAGTATCCGCGAAAATAAGTTGGTTTACAGTATTCTAAGATATGTATTGTGCATTTATTCCTATAAATGCTATTGACCTTCCAATTTATTCTATCAACATACACACACATAGTTAAAAATAAAGTATTTCTTTGTTTTTGTGAGTGTCATTTACTGCTACAATCAAGTAATTTTTTTCCTCAGTAGATCTCAGTATTGTTCTTTTCAATGTGCATAAATTATGTGTAATGTTGTGGAGCAGGATCTGCTTACCCTTCCGGAGCACCTGAGATCAACCCTAGTTTTTGGTGGGGTTCGTGTTATTTATTCTTTAGTTTTCTATGTTGTGTCATGTGTACTATTATTTGTTTGTCTTTTTCTTCATTTTTAGCAGTATTGTCAGTTTACTTTCGATTATGAGATTGACTGTCCCTCTGATATCGTTCGTTCCTCTTTTATTATCTCATGTTGGCGGTTGTAGGCCCTTACATTGCACTAAAAAGAAACACTATAACAGACAATACAGATACTGACCTAAATTTTCATCTGACATCTTGGGATGACCGTGAATGCAGTTACGGTCATCAGCTTTACCTCAGTGACATTTGGAATAAAGTATATATTTTTCTTTTCTTTTATTGTATTTATTACATTGACCGACCGTTATTATCAAATCAAAATAAAGTAGAGAAAGAAGGCATTGCATCTTTTTCTACTACTTTGCAACCCGAACTGGTGAACATTGAATCGTCGTTGAGGCTTTACAGCACATATTTTGTTTGACGTCAGAGGAAAGAAATTCAAACGAAACACGCATTCTCAGTCAGGATTCTACTTCGTCAAAATTATCTCCACATTTCGCCAGTTCATTTTCACAATCGTAGAAATGGAAGCCATTGTAGGGATGACGTGCCGCCAATTTTGCTCTTTAAAACCGATAAATTTATTCACATAGCACCATTACGATCATTATATGTCAGTTGTATTTTAAAAGACAAATGTTTTTACTAGCTAATGAGCATCAGTTAATGATCTTGTCTGCATTGATTCAACTTAAAACTATTGTCTGATCGGTTGTCAAGTATTTCGAAAATTCGTAAACATTTAAAAAAATTCTAATTGAATATTTTCTGAAAGGGCAGACTAAAATTTTTTAGTGAATGAAGATTATAAATTTTAGTTATCACACATAAAATATTTTTTTTTTCTCGAAGATATGCATTTTCATCATCCAACTAAAAGAGTGTCGTCAAGAACTTTTAGTAAAAAAATATTTATCTTACCTCCTATACATTTCTAGGAACATGATTGGTTAAAAGCGTCCTCGTGGAAACCGTGTATATTCAATATTAGGTTAGTTGGGAGGCGGGGCTTATTCCATACACGGTTAGTAGTGGAGTTACGTCCCTTTATATTCCATATAAGGTAATAAGGAGGCGGGGCTTATTTCATACACGGTTAGTAGTGGTGTTATGTCCCTTTAGAAAAACAAAACAGTACTGAGAAAAGATGAAGAAAGTGATGATAAAGTGAAATAAATTCAGAAAACACATTTAAATCTAACAAGTTGTCATTGTTGGCATCATGTTAATGCTAACTGTATTGAAGACTTGCTCATTTTGATAGGTCACTAGTCTAAATTTTACACGTTAAGATAGTCGGTAAGATAAATTCGTTACATAGTGTGCTAGTGACGTAATACGGTATATAAGGGGTCAGTAAATTCCATATGGGGATTCGAGCTTCGCTCTCACCCCATATGGAATTTACTGACCCCATATATACCGTATTAGGTCACTAGCACACTATGTAACTAATAGTATTCGAACACACCTACTCTGTTTTTGTGATTCATAGGTATTTCACTTGACCCATATATTTTTGTTTCGTACTGTGATTTTGCTTATGTTATAAAGTCAACCTGTAGCTTTGACATATAAAAATGATAGAATCTGAAGAGATATGATATATCAAATACTCTTGCTTTGTACGTTTTAAAGACAAAATATACACCTCAAACACGCCCTAATATAAAAAGGTGCACTTGATTTTCTCCTTTCGATACAATTGTTACCCATTTTTGGGAATTGTTTCTTGAGTCAAATTATGGAAGAGAAGACACGAAAATTACTGAACTAATAGATTGATATGTTGTCCTTACGTGGTATTTTTATTTTTTAAATCGAAGGTTATGTATTTTTACATCCAACTTGATAGATACCCATGTCGTCGACTTGATATCTAATTGTTCTGCATTACTATGTTAAAGATAAATTGAAAACTTATGCAAATGGTGTTTTTAAAATAAGGCAATTCGTTATTGAAAATAAAATTGTCGTTTTATTTGTTTCAATTAACTTTTAATAATTTTTGTTACTATAATAAACATTACAGTAAGCATTTATCGCCTTCTCCAACAAAGAGCTTCGATTCTTTTGTTCAATTTCAACTAGGTTTCCGTCTGTTCTGTGAGCATTGTGTGGCAATACACAGGCCCCAAATGGTTAAAAATGTATTGTTATGGGACGAATTTCTAACTTGAAACCTGCCATTAAATGCTTCAAATAATTTATACATAAGAAAAGGGGAGAAAACCAAAATGTCATTTTATCTGTTTAAAAAATGAGTTATTTCCTTTGAACAGAAAACTAGTAATTGTAGATAACTATTTCATAAAAAAAAAAACTCTCGGGAAAGGGCTTCAACTGAACAAGTAGTAAAGCTAAGACAGACAGACAGACATTTCAAGATATTTCAAAGTGTAATTTATTAATGAATTGTTTATAACCAAAATGGAAATATTTACTTAATTATTCAAGTTCACTACTTTTTTTTTCTTATCACGCGTAACGTCTAGTTGGTGTAAACTTTTCAAAAATATTGTATTACCCAGAATGCATACATTCTTAACTGGCGATGATTCTCAGTCGGGTCTCCAACGCCTGGTCATACTACAATATGAACATGGAAGTGGCTGTGGATAATTTATGGTCACCTAGATTATTTGACATTCATGACGTTACTTGTTTCTTTCAGGTTTTGTTCATTAGACCGCCTATCCACTGAGACCCTCATTTAAGGCCCTTTGGACAAACTTTTAAAACATTTAGTAAACAAGATGAGAAAAAAGAGTCGACCTCATCAAGGCAGAAGAAAAGTATCGGATCCCCCGATGATTGCCGGTTGGGAATGATCGAAGAGCCAATCACGATAACAAGTTGAACAAACAAATAAAGGAGTTAGGTGAAGTTGAAATGGTAAAGAAAAATTGCAGTAAAATCAGAATCATATAAAATAAAACTTCCTTGTTTTCAAGGAGGGTTCGTCCGAACCCCCTGGCTACGGGTATGCAACATGTAAATAGACTTTCGATTATCTTTTAACCATTTTAATGATGATCTTGAATTAAACCTAGGTAGAATTATAATTGATTGCAAATAGCATATAATTTTAAACTCTTGTTTTTATACTTCACAGTCTTAGGCCGTGTTCACACCAAACGTCATGTACAAATTTCATGTACATGTAATGTACACTGGTTTCACATTACATTTGTTCACATCTATACACCTTGTTTAATTACCTGTACACAAGATTTGTTCCCACGTTTAAACAATATGTCATCTTAATATTCATTAGGTAGAACTGAATGCAAATTTTCGGACAACTTTTCTAGCAGTTAAGGAACGATCATTTGACTAAAAAAAAGGGGGATGGATTTTTCCTTGATCATACAGATGAAAAAAAAGATATTCTGAATCTAGAGTTTCCCCATTCATTATAGGGTGAAATATTGAGAAAAACAATATATTTGATTGCTAGATTCGAAAAAACTGAATAAAAAATTTCGAGCGAAAAAAATCTGACTCAGAAAAAAAATACATCCCCTTTTTTTACTTCAGTGGTTGCTCCTTTATGAAAGCAATTTTGATGATTTGCAATAGTTTAAAGATACTAAAGATGTCTCGATTACGCAGTAGAAAACTTATGCTGCAGCCACAGACGAAGAACAAAGATTGAGATGCTAAGGATCACTACATTTCTGTCTTTTCTGTTTGGTTCGAATGGTATTTCTTCTCTAAGGAGTATTTAGCAAAGGGAGGGGTTAATATTTCATTGATTTCTAAGTGTATTTTACAGGATCTCATATACTAGACAAACAACACAATTTACCTCACACTTTTTTAGTAATGCATTCACGAGTGAATCGTTGTTTGAGTAAATACCAGTGGCAAATATTTCCGTGTACGTCCAGTTAATTCGGGAAGACCTTTTCAAATGAATTATGTGTTCGGCAATGATGATGCTTTGAGTCTTGGTAAAAGGGGTTAATAAAGCTACCTTAAGTTTTTTTTAAACATATTAATATATATAAAGTTTGGACAAATATTTCTGTAAAGAGCTTTATTAATAATTGGTATATCAATTTTATTAAAAAAAATGATTTCTTCCTTAAATAAACATGGTAAAATTAATGTTCTGTGAACACTTAACCTAGACAAGGCCTACATTGACTATCGACTGCATGTAGACAAAACACGATTTAAACTACATGTAAACATTGAGTTTTATCAATGGTAATTGTGTGTAGTTTAAGTGTTAGTTCCACTCATGCGGGGTTCACACATTGCCGATTATTGCTCCCGTTTGAGATCAGACAGCGATACGACACGAAAAGTGAAAAAGTCGGATTAGTATCCTCAATTATCTGGAATGTCCTATTATTGTCTGAACGCAGTCGTTTTAGTTCGTAACAGATTCCTAATGGTCGGGAAGGGTCCGAATAGTTCGGCAAAGCTGGGGTCACACATTCACGATTTTTACTGCCGTTCTTGACAGGACCATTCCCGATTAAAATTTATCAAAAGTCTGATCAAGATCCTATGAATCGTGGATGTAAATTCAAACTTTAAAAATTTAATCAGGACAACAATCAGATATTGTTCAGGAAGCTACGATATTCAACCGTTTACAAGCGAATTTATTCCCGATAATCCCGTTCTAAATCCGTTTCTAATCCGATTTGTATCTTTCGCCAGGTAAAATTCAACCGAGTCTGTCACGACTGCGTCCCGATTCTACCGAATGTAATCCGACAGAGATCAGATAGTGACAAGACAGTGAACCGACGCTGACGGAAGTTATCCGTTCGAACAAATGTTTCCAGATCATTCCCGTTCCACAGGACACCGTCCCGAATACACAGAACATTGTTAGGAATTCGATCCGATACAGCAGAATCTGTCACGACATAGGCACGATTGTAATACGACTAGACAAAATCGGCTGAGTTTCCCCGAATGTTACGGGACGCACCTAACTGTCGGGGTGCTTTGCCGAACTATTCGAACCCTTCCCGACCAGTAGGAATCTGTTACGAACTAAAACGACTGCGTTCAGACAATGATAGGACATTCCAGATAACTGAGGATACTAATCCGACTTTTTCACTTTTCGTGTCGTATCGCTGTCTGATCTCAAACGGGAGTAATAATCGGCAATGTGTGAACCCCGCACAAAGCACCCCGACAGTTAGGTGCGTCCCGTAACATTCGGGGAAACTCAGCCGATTTTTTCTAGTCGGATTACAATCGTGCCTATGTCGTGACAGATTCTGCTGTATCGGATCGAATTCCTAACAATGTTCTGTGTATTCGGGACGGTGTCCTGTGGAACGGGAATGATCTGGAGAAGTCCCGACAATAGCAGAATACAATACGACTGAGACCAGACAAAGCCGTTTGCAATGCGATAGAGCGGACCGTGATAGGATTACGTTCCGACAGTACCTGATCATCCCGATTATGCCGACAGTTTTCGAACGGATAACTTCCGTCAGCGTCGGTTCACTGTCTTGTCACTATCTGATCTCTGTCGGATTACATTCGGTAGAATCGGGACGCAGTCGTGACAGACTCGGTAGAATTTTACCTGGCGAAAGATACAAATCGAATTTCCATCCACGATTCACAGGATCTTGATCAGACTTTTGACAAATTTTAATCGGGAATGGTCCTGTCAAGGACGGCAGTAAAAATCGTGAATGTGTGACCCCAGCTTCACACAACACAGAGTTTAGGTCAATGTTAACACGGCCTTATACCTGTATATAAAGTTTTTAAACTTGAGCATCACCACACTGTAAAATTATCTTTGTAAATATTCAAGTTGATAAAGTATTAAACCCTTATTTCCCAAGCGAGAGTGCTCCGATATATAACGGATGAAAATACCTGTACAGAAAAGACTTTGATCTTCTTGGTCATCATCGATTCCACCAAATAAAGACATTTGGTAATTATCCCACTGGCAAGCATCTCCATCGTCAACTTGACCTTTTGCCTCTTTTATTTCTCCTAGAATGTAAAACCCGCAATTTTCATTATTTACGGGTCATGGCTTTTGTCAATGATGTTACTTGTTTTAGTGATTGTGCCTCTTATGTTTGACATTAGAAAGCATAGCTTTTATGAGAGCTAATAAACATGAATTGACTCTTAAGAAAAAAGATATGAATATATTTCTAGACATTTAATTAATAATGTACGTGCATGGTTCTACTGCACGATATTACACGTCAAATTATATCTCTATGTAAACAGTGATTCTACTCTGATGAATCTTTAAAAACGTTACTTTATTGCATAACTAGCAGAAACCAATTCTGGTTAAAGACATGGTCAAAACAATTAGTATAAGTTAAAGAACAATATAAGCTATAAATTTATTTTTACTATGCTATGGAGCTCCTTTTCATGAAATTTGTTTTTTTGATACAGAAAAAGGTCGACTTTTGACTTTTACTTTGTATAAATTTGCATTGCTATTTTTTGGGGTCGCAAATTGAAAGAGAATAAATCTAGAACCTACTTAGATATGGTTAAATGACCGTTTATGAGCTATTGGAGTTTTGTCGGTTAGACTGCAAAGAAAATTTGTGTTGTAGGGCTTAATATTTCACCTTGTATCGAGGGGAAAACCAAGAAGTCCGAACATCTAACATATATATATTTTCAAACCTCACCTAAGAATATATCTTAAAAGATACATGAACATGCTAAAAAAACAGTGATTGGTTTCCTTTCCTCGTTTATTTAGTGACTCTTTAATTATATAAAAAAAAACTAAATATTATTGAATAATAACCGAAATTTACTGATATAAAGCCAAAGTTACCACGGGTTCTATTGTCAAAACACAGATCGAGCATAACCATGTGGTAATTAAATGTCCGAAAGACAGATGCTAAAGAACTACGGATACGGTCAACACGGAAAAAAGTCTGGAGATGTATCTTGTAGGCCTTCTTCCACCTCCCAGTGGTGAGCAGGGGACAACAGTTATATACATGTTGTGATTGACAATTCATTACATTTGTACAAGGGGCAAATGTAAGAGGTCTATAATGATAAATGAAAAATAACATGACTTGGATGGAGAGTTCTCTCATTGACACTCACCATCTTCTTATATCTATTCACCTGTAATTTACCTGTAATAAAATCGGCGCAAATGAAAACAAACATCGGCGCAAATGAAAGAAAAAATCGGCGCAAATGAAATGCAGATCGGCGCAAATGCAAAACGCCGATTTAACTTTGTACATCCTTAAGAAACATGACATACATAATCTTTATTGCAAAATTACACCCATAAGGGTCAAGCAATACAAACAATTTGTCAAACAAGTATACATTTTAAATACAATGTAATACAATACAATGAAATAAAATACAATATAATAGAACATATTTTAAGAGTTCACATTGTAAATTGATGTATTTTATAAAACACAATCATGAGCTTGCCTGACATGGGTCTGACCCCCTCAGTTCTAAAGACTGCGCAATGAAGACTCCAATAGGACAAACAAGTTCACGGGGATGGGGTTAAGAATGTGTTTTAGTTTATTAAATGCACCAAGATGTTGAAATAATGGTACATATAGTCTTTTAGATAAGCAAAAAAATTAGAACGCAATGATATGTTAATGTCACAATACAACAAGAAATGAAATTCGTCATCTAGGACTCCACATTTTTTACATAATCTTTGTGCTCTTGGAATGTTTCTGTCCCTTCCCAATTCAATGCCTAGGGAATAATCACTAAGTCTAAATTTTGAAAGTAACTGCCTATTTATAAAATTATTGCACTTTAAATATTTCTCAGACTGGCAATTAGTTTTTAATTTCCCATAAAGACAAAGTTTGGATGAGGAACCCAATTATGAAAGTTTATTTAAAGTAGTTTTTTCATATTCCTCGGAAACACACTTTTTAATATTACATTTTAACACATGTTTTGATTGTTTAAAAGGTACATTAATATTAGAGTAATTTTCTGGGTTTATTTTCATATCTTTAATTTTTTTTATCTGCAATGAGTACAAAGATTAAATTCCTGCGGAATGTAAATTTATGTTTGATTGTAGAGATTCTTTAACCAGGGGATTAATATCATTACAGTTTATTCTATAAAAAATACATGAGATTTGAGTTTTTATATAAGAGTCCAAAGAAAATCTACCTAATTCTGATCTAGCACCTATGTTAGTGGCTGTCTTTTTCAGTCCTAATACTGTTTTACAAAATTTAGAATGAGCCTTCTCAAAAGGATATGTTTCTGCTAATGCAAGAGTATCACAAACAAGAACTATCTTTAAAAAAGATATCCGACGTATTTAAATTTGAGTACATGTATATGTTTAAAACTATCATTTCGATAACCTTCAGAAGCACAAAGATACCATTTAAATAACGTTTTCTCTGTTTGTGTTCAGTATTCTCGGTCCCCGTATCTTTCTGTTTACATTCACCAAAACCCCGCGGAAATCTCACATGCGTAGGTGCGTTCTAAAAGTCTTGTACGTTCGTACAACAAAGTTTACATTTAAAAATTATATAATTGTCCCGAAAAAACAATTGTCACAGGTGCAAAGAGCTATTGGAGAAACAATTATTTTAATAAAAATATAAATCTTTGTAAGATCTAGTTCAAATATTTATAGTTTAAAAAACTTTTTCATTTGCTTTTCATCACGATATAATTAACGAGACGTTTTTTCAAACACAACCATATTACCCATTATGACAGCATTTTGTCCAATCACAGAAATGATTTTCGTGCATGCGTATTCTGTTGCCATAGTTAAGCGTCCTTAAGTTCAAAGGGCACAAACCGAAACTATACCGACTACGTCGGAAAAATATTATTTACAGAAGCTGTATTAGATGCCCTAAAAGTTGACTGAAAATTATCCATAAACACAAATTCAGAGTTGTATGTCATAAGGTCTCATAAGAGTATCAAATAATCTACATGACAAATTATTGTATATACTTAAAAATAAAACAACATTTAAACTATTTTTAAGGAAAGGTATAAGAAAATCCCTCTTGAAAAACTTAACAACTTGATACTGTAATAGTTCAAAACTTAACCTTCATAGTAAACTTAAAAATGAAATTAAATTGGAGGACTACTTTCACAATTTAAACACTTTTAATAGTCGTCAACTTTTAACAAAATTCCGTGTAAGTGACCATAATTTGGAAATTGAAATAGGACGCTATAAAAAAATCAAAGAGAACACATACTGTGCAAAGTTTGTTAAATTGTAGATGATGAGGAACACTTTTTCCTTTATTGCCAAATTAACAGTTACGTAAGAAATCCACTTACAATGTAGAACCCATTATCCAATTAATTTTAACCAGCATGACTCAAATTCTAAACCTAAAACTATTCTAGCGGTGCTTTGCTTTTGCGCCAATTGGCATTTCATTTGCGCCAAAATAATCTTTCATTTGCGCCACAATCCATATTTTGTTTTGCGCCAAAATAAGACATTTATCTATTATAGATCCCAATAAACATATGTTGTGTAGTGTTGTAAACTATATATCAAAGTATTACTTAAAATACTTAACATCGGATGACCGCAGGTTCTTGTGGATGGTCAAAAGCAATGTCACAGAAACAGATCACATCTCTATACTTAAAACTGAGGTTAATTTACAGAGATATATTTTTTTTCTGATACAATTAAGTTCCTGCGTGGATGATGAATAAATGACAGGAAATTCAACCACACCGTAATAACTATTATATTGTAGTGATACAAATCAGTATACCTGGGACTATTATACTTATATAATAATAGTCCCAGAGTATACACTGTTTTGTTGTTATATATTATATTAATATTACAGTTGAATGTAAATATATGTTTCATCTATTTGTATAACATTCTATTCTTCTATTCTAATTATAGTGCAGTGCAAGTGCATGGTGGACACTCTTCTTAAAAAAATCGATTTTCATTAAAGATTGAAAATGGGAAGCCATTCATATTTTCCCGCAAAACAATTGCAGAGTTACAGGTTCTCGCCGGGAGTGTCGCAAAACGTTCTTGAGATATTCTTCCGTAAGGTTTAACACAATTCTTCGGTACGTGTGCACTGATTTTTACCTTTATTTATATAACTAACGACGACACATTTTCATATTAATAATTTGTGTTTTAATCAAAATAGTTTAATAGATATAGGAAGATGTGGTGTGAGTGCCAATAATGTTCTCTTACCTTCACAACATAAATTGCTTTCCAAAGATCTTCTCTCGGATTTTCTTGCTTGGTTCCACCGTCCGCTCCTTCTTCCCATTCTGTTGAGATTTTCTTTGAAAGAAAATGATTAGTTAGGCAATAAAAAGGAATATGTGTGTTTTGCCTGACATTACCTTGGTAGAAAATAGCTGCCTACTCAAAATCTTTTATTGTCCTCTTGTAATGTTTTATTTTAATCAGAGAGGCATGAAGATTAAACAGTATCTGACATTTCTACTTACAGAAAACCAAGAAAACCTAACCTACCCACCATGCCTAACTTTGGGTGTAGAGTTAGGGCAAACCACAACATTTTTAAGTGCACATGTGGCGTAGACATTGGATGGTCAGGATGGCCAACGGATTCTTTATCTCTGCACATTTTATTTTGTATGCCATTATTCTTTACTATCAACATTTTTGTAATCAAGCCAGACTGAGTGTTTCACCAAAATTAAAATAGCCTTAAAATAGCCTTAAATTTATCTTAGACATACTGAATTAGTTTAAACATTTTTTATAGTGGATTGGGAAACAAGTTATTACAACTTATATAAATCCCTTTCCACTTTGCGGGTGCGAGTGCTGCCTTGTAGCGGCATTAGCCTGCTCTTTTTTTTTCGAAACTTACAAGGGTGTCTTTTACGTGCAAGAGATATGGCTCTCTTTTAACAAGGATCAGCCATTTATCGTCCCTATCCGACGGACTATAATCGTTTCCTCAAGACCAAACTCGCAAATGGTGTCCAGGGAGAGCCGAAAATTCAGTCCCGGAAATTATCATCCTGGAACGAAAATCGAACCAGGAACCTTTGCGTTATTAAATAATCCGATGCATTAACCACTACACCACGGCTCGCTAAATTGTGAATTGTTCATGACTTTCAATAAATTTTACTCATAAGATTCCTTTTGCAATGAGAGCCGGTATTTTCTTAATACTTTAATTCTTTATATTTCAGCATCATATTTTCCCCTATTCTTCATATATATTTCGCCATTTTAACTCTATATATTTTTTTTGTTATCCAATACAATATTCTGTAAACCCCACCAGACCCTTATATAAATAGAAATTCTGTATGTGCTTGTCCCAAGTCAGAAGCCTGTAGTTCAATGGATGTTTGTTTCTCATTCATTGTTGTGTATATAAATTAGGCGGTTAGTTTTCTCGTTTATTTTTTTTTTTTTTACATTTGTCATTTCTGGGCTTTTAACTTCTATGCATTATGGGTTGTGGTCATTGTAGGAGGCAGTACAGTGAAATATACGTAACGAAATAATTTGGCGGTTATTATTTTGGCGGATTTAAAATTTTAATCAATACCTTTGAATGTTCACTTTTAAAATGGCGAATTTTTTTTTTGCGATTTTTTTTTATCCGTGAGAATTTACACAATTCGAAATTAGTCCGCGATACGGTAGTTGCTTTAAAACTTCTATATCATTTGGCCTCTGGTGGAAAGTTAATTATATTCATCTTTTTAATTCTTAAAATAATTAATTTACAGCATGCTGAATATGCCATCACCACTATTAAAAAAGATATATATAATCATCTGCTCGCGTATTCGAAATCCAACTTGCGAAATCTTTGTTTCTTTTTCTCAAAATGTCATACACATGTCGTCTACTTTGTAGACAAGTTACAGAAGATAGATTAATCTCCCTTTAGATTCCAAATACGTATTAGATTTTGTTTACCAACATATATTTTCTTTTTTCTGTTCACCAATGTAATATTACCGAAAAAAATCTTTTAAGCTATAGATATTTAATATCCTTTGGATAGTTTTGCGATTTTTCGTAAATCTAACCATAGCGTATGTTGAAACCCTAAGCAATGGAACGACACGTACTATTGCGAAAGTTGTCACAGCGTGCGGAATCAATGATGGACAAATAGATCGAAATAAAATTTAAACATTGAAAAAATTACCCCAATCCCGCCAACAGAAACGTGAAAGATAAGGCTTCTATCAAGTCACGTGAACTCGATATTGAATACAATCTATAATAATTGTGTGTTAAAGTATTAAATAATGTAAACCAGCTTATTTTCGCGAGCGATTTATTTTCGCGACTTTCGCGTGTAGAAAAATATAAATCCTCGCAAATATGTATTTCCTTATTAAACAACTAAATTAGAATATCGCGAACAAAAATAGGCACAAAGTGAACAAGAATGAGTAAAACGCGAAATAAAGTATTAAAAAAAATGTAACTTATTTGGATACACTACAATAAGACAGCAACTTAATAAACAAAAGTAAAACATATATTTGCCAAAATCCTCACGAGAACATCTTAGAAAGTCAAATGTTAACTGAAAAGTAAATTAACAAACTTACTTAACTCATAAAGAAATCAATTCGGAAGTCCCGTATCAAATGACAATATCGATACAAACATTGAGGAACTTTTGATAAATTTACCCCAATACGCGTTCGGACACAACTAAAATAAAGTCATAGTAAATTCATCAGTTTTTTTTTTTAACATAGACCTACAACAAATTACAGTAAATTAGGCTAACCCAAAAAACTGGATTGTTTTCTTCTTTTAATAATTTAATATTTTAAAAGTAACTTAATAATACTCACATTGCTTGAGGTAACTGACAAATAAACTTTTTATTTATCAATTTGCGTTTCCTGTATGCTTCTTTGGAATATTCAATTTGCAGAATATTTAAAGAAGTAGTTACAAAAACGATGGCGATTTTGTAACGACGTTGCTACCACGTGACTAGGAACAATCGATTATTTATTGGCACGTGATGTAACAATCGCTCAGTTGCTACCGAGACGTGGTAACACTGGTTCCATTCTGTCTGTAACTTTGGAGTTTGTTAAACAGGGATTCAGATTTCGTTACCGTAATCTGAAATTTGGAACTTAGCATTGAAATTCGGACGTTTTCAATGTCTTTGTATGTATCAGCCGCCGAAAATACTTCTTGAAGAAGTCCAAGATTCTAATACGAAGTTACAAATTGAGTTGACATGATAAAGAATGATTGGCAAATTATAGCGGAAAAATATGAGAAAAATATAAATATATTGTAAACGTATCGGCACAAAATGGTTAAATCAATATGACCAACGATAATCTATTATACATATCGAAAAGAGAACATTTTGGGTCTAAATTATAAGAATAGGGAATAATGGGTAAAATATATATAGAGATATAATGGAGAAAATGGTATTAAGTATCTTGAATTAAAGAAATGATCGACAACATCCTGGCTATCTAATTAGTATTAATAAATACATTTTATAATAAGTTTTCTCTAATATTGGTGTGTATACAAAAGAAGATGCGGTATGATAGCCAATGAGGCAACTCTACACAAGAGACCAAAATGACACGGAAATTAACAACTATAGGTCACCGTACGGCCTTCAACAATGAGCAATGCCCATACCGCATAGTCAGCTATAAAAGGCCCCGAAATAACAATGTAAAATAATTCAAACGAGAAAACTAACAACCTTATCTATGTGGCCTTTTAGCCATTTCTTGCATGAAGAGATATTTCTCGTTTCTCCATACATGGAATGTGTTACGAAAATTATGATTATTTGATTGGCTTGTCAATCATCATGAGACGATAGTAAGACATTTCCATTGGCTATTCATTAAGTCATTGGTGTATTTCAAATGTTACGGTCGAAAAGCTGACCCTGGTTCAACCCTATTAAGGGACTATAAAAGAGAAAATGTGATATGATTGTAACTCTTCACTAGAGATCAATTAAATGACGCGGAAATTAACAACGATATAGGTCACGTCCTTCGACAATGAGCAAAACCAATACCGCATAGTCAGCTACAAAAAGGCTTCGAAATGACAAATGTAAAACGATTCAAACGATAAAACTAACGGCCTAATAAATGTACCAAAACAGAACGAAAAACACAAATGTAACACAGCAACAAACGACAACCACTGAATTACAGGCTCATGACTTGGGACAGGCATATACATACAGAATGTGGCGGGATTTAACATGTTAGCGGGATCCCAACTCTCCACTAACCCGGAAGAGTGTAACAGTACAACATAAGAACGAACTATAGAAATCAGTTGAAAAAGGCTTAACTCATCAGAGGAATACAAATAGAAATACATCGAACAAAAAACCCAGAGTGGACGTGCATGACCGGGTTCTTGTACATCCTAATAACAAAAAGACACTAAGTACAGAGTACTCGCAGTTCCTGACAGCTAGTTCAAAGCCAACAATAACTGCTAAAAAAATCATGCATGTATCCTAGACTTATGTTTAATGTGGTAAAATAAACAACAAAAACTGAATAAAATTGAGAATGGAAATGGGGAATGTGCCAAAGAGACAACAACCCGACCATAGAAAAAAACAACAGCAGAAGGTCACCAACAGGTCTTCAATGTAGCGAGAAATTCCCGCACCCGGAGGCGTCCTTCAATGACATATTTATAATAAATGTCTACTGCTTAGCCAAAATATATGTATAAATACTGGATCTAGATAGGGTTGAAAATGTGGAAAGATGAATTCCCTTGCAATATATTTTATATATTTTTGAAATTGATTATAATCAAAGCCATCTATTAAAATGTAACAATTTGAAATAGAAAAAAGTAACTATACATGTCGAGTCATACATTCA
The DNA here is from genome assembly GCA_019925275.1 of Mytilus edulis. Taxonomy (NCBI): domain Eukaryota; kingdom Metazoa; phylum Mollusca; class Bivalvia; order Mytilida; family Mytilidae; genus Mytilus; species Mytilus edulis. The sequence continues at coordinate 16,014,857 of CM034359.1, forward strand.
GAAAATTCAGGACATGATGCTCTTCTCATTGCATTATAATAAATCAAATCTTTGTCTTTCAAACGTTACCACAGGTGAAAAGAAAACCCAGTGGTACATTGTAACAAGAGGGAAATTACCCCTTGAGACAAAATTTTAAAATGCAAAATTTGAGTACATGTTTTAGTTATTATAAAAACAGATCAATAAGGAACAAGTTTGTTATATGATCTATCATATTTGTGTAAATCGGAACCTGTTACTGAATTAGGATATTCTTTGAATGATTTAGTTGTCAGAAAACAACAAGGGACAACGCAATTTTATTTTTGGAAAGGGGGGGGGGGGTGAACATTCAAATTATAATAATTTATTGGAAGAAATATAAGAAGGAATGTTTAATTGGCAATAATTTGTGCATTATATACACTAGTATATATATATATATATATATATACAACTCGTCTAAACATCAACCCAACAATGTTAGATCTGTAAATTTGCTTTCGCAAATTTTTGGTTCTTCCCTCGCCGGGATATAGTATTCAGTATTAACAGAAACTTAAAATTTCCAAAAAGATGGTTAATGATAAAAAAAAAAAAAAAAAAAAAAAATGCCGTCGAAAGATGGAACTTGGAAATTAGACTTTTTCAGATCTTGTCTCATGTGCCTTTCTGTGTTTCCTTCTTAAATACATGTATGACATGGCTCTGTACTTATACATCCCCGTATTGTTTTATTGTAAATGTTTGTTTTATATCTTTGTTTCTTTTTATAGTGATTAAGATAATAAAACAATGCGGTACCTCTATTTTTACCTAGTATGTCTGTTTTCTTTGTTCACACATCGTTGGTCAGCATAAAGGAATTTCACGCGACTGTCATTCAAGTGAGAGGTTTAACTAGCTGTAAAACCACGTTTAATCTACATTAATCCATTTTCTACATTAGAAAAGGTCTGTACCAAGCCAGGGAAATGACAACTGTTGTCCATTCGTTTAAAGTATTTGAGCTTTTGATTTTACCATTTGATTAGGGACTTTCTGTTTTGATTTTCCTCGGAGTTTAAGATTTTTGAGATTTTTGAATGGCAGCAAGTTTGAATAATCCGAACTCACCCAAGATAAGAATTTAGAGATCAATAATTTTGTTGTTCTCTCCTGTTACAGTCTTTTTGTGTACGTTCTGAGAATATCTGATTGTCAGCATTAGAACAGTAAATGTGTTTTTAAAGTATCTTATAGAATTGATATGTAGATGGTAGTAAACTTCCATACAATTTTAAAAATAAAAGAACAAAAAAGTACTCTATAATTCTTTTCTGTTACGTTCTGTTATGTTACATGATAAAAAATAACAGCATAGCCATAAAGGGGAAGGGGGGTTGGGGAGGGGGAGACTTGTTTTGGATCGGTTATTTACTTTTGTAGTTAGTCTAAAAGGACAGATTATTTATTTTCTGCTCTGTTGAAGAAAGATTTTTCAATAAAACAAGGGACTAATTCTTTATTTTCACATCTAAATTTATAATATTTGGAAAATTTCATTTTTTTTATTCTTAAGTAAAATAAGATTAAGCATATGGAAAATGAAACTACAATTCAAAACAAAAGTCCGAAGGCACATGGAAGAAAAAGAAAGATTTTGTTTCAAAGAGTGCCGGGGTCATCTTCTCTGTGTTCATAATATACATGAAATATTTGCCACTGCCCCGTGTCTGTTCTATAAATTCTTACCCTGAGTTTTCTATTTGTTACTGACGAGACAGCCTCCCAGCGATAAGAGAATATGTTTGAAAGAACTATGCACTCGGCTATCTTGTTTTCTTCAATTCGTTTTTAAAACTTTTTGGTTTCTTCAATTTGAATAATAGAAAACAAAACTATATATATTAAACGAAAACTGGATAAAGTGAGAATCAAGTTTTGTTCAAAAGTAAAAACGACTGCTTCACTGCTTATTCAAGAGTTTAAACCCTACACGTGGTAGCTTGGTTCGACTCCAATCTTAATTGACTAGGATTAACAGTTTTCTTACCGAAGGTCAATAGTTCTCTCCGGGCGTCCCAGCTTTCTACACATAAAAAAAAGCTGGTCGCCATGAAATAGCAAATAAATGTAATGATAAAAATGGCATTAAAGACCCATAATGAATATATCAATCATTGTACCTCAGATCATAGTTTTGTTTATCACGAATCTATTTATTTGAAATTGAATTTGATAATAGCAATTTCCCCCGCATCGTATAACGATGAATCCGGTTAACACTGTAATATGTGCCACTGGACATGAAAAAGCTTAACCTTTAATAATTTTGACTAATCAGAAGATCAGATGAATTTTAAAGCAGAACTATTTAAAAAATTGTGTCAGATTTTTCAATAGGGGAAAGCATTAAATTATAAGAAGATATTTAAGATTTGCAGTGATAAGGCAATATATATATAGAAGGAGTCGATCTTTACACGTTGGTGTGTCCATCATATTACATATGTGGCAACCTTTTATTTAAGTCTTATATATCAAATAATTTTTTTTTATCTTGTATATATTTATTCAACTTCATCATCATCTCATTTTTACAATATTTACATATGTAATAGAAAACATCAAGTCCTTATACTCTTTGGCTCTCCCCTTCTTACTCTATCATTCATTTTTTTTTCTTTTTTTTTCTTTCTTTTTTTCCTCCTTTTTCCCTTTTTTATATATAATCTTACACACGGTTAAAATATTATCTCTGAGAATTGTCAGACAAATATATAGTTATTAAACATATTAAATCTAATATCTAAAGCAAATATTTTCCATAATTGTAAAAATGTCTCTTTTAAAAGTCAAAGATTCACATTACGCATATACGGCTGGCAATATCCATTCCAGTAACGCAAAATTATGAATGCTATGTATTTTTATAAATATGACACGTTCCTTGGAAATATATTGCATTGTCTATATCTTATTTTTAAATCAATTAAAAGCACAACAATAAAAAAAAAACAACAACAAAAACTCTGTCATACTAGGTTCACTCATCCCTATCTCACATTAGACTTATCAAATAAAAAATAAAATAATACATTATAAATTATGTTTTTTTACATAGTTAATCATTTTCTCAATTCCATAATTGGCCGTATCATTCCAAAAAATGGTTTCGGTCACATCCTCGAATTCTTTTAAAACCAACTGTTCATAATGTTCATAGTTGTAATCGTCGTCATTCATCGTTCTTATCTGCATTCTGTCCGTTTCATATACTACCAACAATTCCCTGTTTTGAACCTTTCCTATTAATAAATCTCGGCCAGCTCGACTTTTTTTAAATACAATTTTGCCAAAACGTTCGTGTAATATTTGTGGCGGAGTAACACTATCTTTATCACTCTTTTCCTTATTAATAATCGTTCCGTTATCTTTATCTATAACTGTTCTATTGTGTTTCATTTTTGGAACTATTGTCTTCTCTTCATGTGTATCTATTATTGGATCTACCTGGTTCATAGGTAAGTCAATAAACCGGTTAGGCAAGTCACTATTTATATCTATAGTCGATCGTTCTCTATTGTCACCACACTGTTTTGAAATATATTCAGAGGCACAATCGGGTTCATTTTCAAAATCCATGCTGGGTTCATCATTACTAATACTAGTTATTTCATTTTCGTTTTCTGCAGTTATATTGTCTAATGTATCTAAATGTGTAACTTGTATTTTACTATTGTTTTCGCTATATTCCCGTAAACGCTTATTGTCTCTTCTCAATGCTGCGCCCGATTTGCGTTTAATCTGTTTATTATTGTCAGATTTTGCAAACATGATAGATATTCTTGCTTTTTCATTGTCACCATGTACACTGTATGTTATTGTACTAAATTCATCACACGCACTTGCTATAGCACTCAATAAAAACTTCGGTAACTTATCCATATTCATCTACTTATTGTCAGAATTTTATTAATGATAAAATAACCTTATGGTGCCTCCAGCTTTGAAAGGTACACGATACATTTCATTTATAACTCGACTTTACAAATGTTTATTTTGCTAAATAGTTCAAAATCACTTACTGTCAACAAAGTTCGAAAATTTATTCCACTTTCCCTGCTGGGATATCCAAGCAAAACCTTAATAACAGAAGTTTTTTTCGCTACATAGAAAATACGTGTAACCACTTCAAAACACTAACCGGAAGCTATATATCAAATAAATCTTTTCAAAAGTTATTCAAGTTTCATTACTAACATGAATTCGACACGTTATATTGTAGAATATCTATTTTAAAAAGAAAAGGGTGAACTATGTTAAAAGATTGCAAAATTTCTGAGAATGAATAGAACTGTTCCTAATCGAATGCAGCAATAGTTAACTTAGTAAGCAATACTTTAACCACTGACAGGGTCTTAAACGATTTTATGCGCAAAAATGACAAAATTAAAAACAGAGTATTGCCCCTGCTAACCTGAAGAGTGTAGGTTTCAGCTCGAAAGTTCCCAGTGAAGAATTTGTTTTTCTATTAAAAAAAATGATAATTTCTTCATTTTCTATTTAGTTCTTTGAGTACCAGACTCAAGCTAGCGAACAATAAGCCAGCGAACAATAAGATGAATCAAGCTAGCAAACAATAAGCCAGCGAACAATAAGATGAATCAAGCTAGCAAACAATAAGCCAGCGAACAATAAGATGAATCAAGCTAGCAAACAATAAGCCAGCGAACAATAAGATGAATCAAGCTAGCAAACAATAAGCCAGCGAACAATAAGATGAATCAAGCTAGCAAACAATAAGCCAGCGAACAATAAGAAAACGCACCCACATGATCATGCCTAAAAACCGAAGATTTGCAATAACACAACACGTACTTATAAATATGATGACAAATAAATAAAAATGATGACAAATAATTTCCAATAGGAAGATGAATTGCAATTCCATTTAAACACAGAAAAGTTTAATAATTTATTTGTGTATTTAATAACTTTTTGTTTAAGGCCGGGAATTAACAAAAAAACTTTCTCCTTTCTCTTTGATAAGGGATTGGTTATTGTCTGTATAATAATAATAACAATTGATAACAACAGGTTACACTATACTACTGTAGCGAAACAATAAGATCTTCAAGCTTATATAATTATACGATTAAAAGAAAAAACTGATAACCATTATTTTCACTTTTCGCCAAAGAAATAGCTAGTTCACGTAATTATTCAAAAGTAAATAGTCACTCTTGTAATTTATTTATTACATTTCGATAAGAAGAGCGATACGTGTAAGAGTTACACACGAATACACGAATTACGTCATATAGAATGAAAACGATTTGACATACATATTTTGGTTAATCTAAACAATTTATTTAGAATCAAACCTATGTAAAATAACTTTAATCCGTAAACACTTCCCTACGGCAAAGACCCGGATGGGGTAGGGTGACCTTACCATCCCCCTTCTTTAATTCATAAAAAAAATAGCTACGGTAAAGTTTTGTCCCCACTATACACAAATGATAAACACTTGACTAAGGTTGCCTGAAGCCAAAGATCCAGGTGGGTAAAGTTACGGGTCACCCGACGCCAACTTTGGACCTCCGAAAAAAAAAAAAAAAAATCCGTAACTTTACCCACCTGGATCTTTGGGCCCAGGCAAGCTGATACAAAAGCCTATCGAGTGAACCTAGTGTGGTTAAAAGCTTTGCCGTAGGTACTTGGCTATGAATTAAAGAAGGGGGAGGGTAGGGTCACCCGACCCCAACTTTGGACCTCCGAAAAAAAAATCCGTAACTTTACCCACCTGGATCTTTGGCTTCAGGCAACCTTAGTCAAGTGTTTATCATTTGTGTATAGTGGGGACAAAACTTTACCGTAGCTATTTTTTTTTATGAATTAAAGAAGGGGGATGGTAAGGTCACCCTACCCCATCCGGGTCTTTGCCGTAGGGAAATGTTTACGGATTAAAGTTATTTTACATAGGTTTGATTCTAAATAAATTGTTGTTTAGATTAACCAAAATATGTATGTCAAATCGTTTTCATTCTATATGACGTAATTCGTGTATTCGTGTGTAACTCTTACACGTATCGCTCTTCTTATCGAAATGTAATAAATAAATTACAAGAGTGACTATTTACTTTTGAATAATTACGTGAACTAGCTATTTCTTTGGCGAAAAGTGAAAATAATGGTTATCAGTTTTTCTTTTTAATCGTATAATTATATAAGCTTGAAGATCTTATTGTTTCGCTACAGTAGTATAGTGTAACCTGTTGTTGCGTAAACCCCTGAGGGTTTACGCAGTATATATTGGACGAGTGATGTAGTCTTTCGGAACACCGGATGTTAGTCGGAACACTTCTGGTCTTTCTATGACCACCTTTCAAATACATGCGCAATAGCTATGACCACCTTTCAAATGCATGCGCAATAGCTTAAGTAAACAAATCTGTTGAATATGCATTAGCATCTTAAGTTGCTATAGAGATAATTTACGTATGATCTGAAATTTATTATGATATAATATTTTCTTGCACACGATTACAAGCTGCTAATATTAACCTACATGCGTAGTATTTTAATTAGTCAAACGATGTAACCAGCTGTGTTTAGATATGAAATAAGATTTCATGTAAACAATGCGCTTTATATTCTGAACGAGAATAATTAAAAATAAAATCTTTAGAAAGAGTTTTAGTAGCATTTTATTTTAGATTTTACGTTTAGTGAAGATGTACATGTTGTAAAAAGCAAGCTATTTATTTTTTTATACTGAAATTAAAGGGAAGTCTTTCTTGCATATGATTAAATTACAGTTATTTTTTTTGGTTAAATATTGCAACTTTAATAAAAAAAAAAAATGGTTATTAAAAATAAAATTAAATAGATATTGAATATGAAAAAATAAAATATTTTGAACGAGAACAATTAAAAATAATATCTTTAAAAAAAGTATTAGCACTTTTTGAAATTTTACGTCTAGGATAGACCAAGGACATGGAAATATTATCATAAATACGTGCCTCAAATAGGTGTAAAAACGAGGATTTAAAAAAAATCGTTTATTGAAAATAACGTTAAAATTAATTATGAAAGTTATGTCCGTATTTATTTTCATTAATATTGCAAATTTAAAGTTATTTTCTTTGTTTAAATATTGCAACATTATTTACTTTTTTTAATAAACTCTGAATCCTTTTCGTCATTAAAATGCGACTGATAAGTATAGATATTCAATATGAAGGGGGAAAAAATAACCGTGACTGAAATCTAAATCTAAAATTTATTTTAAAAAAATACACATTTGACCATGCAGATGTAAGAAATGATACTTCAAGCAATGAAACAACGAATTAAACATGTTAAATGTGCCACTTTAATTACGACTGATAACCTAAAAATGAATCATGCATGCATTTTTAGCAGACTTAACCAGGTCGGCGATAAGATATCGAATATAAAAAAAGAAGATATCGGGTTTGGTGTCAATGAGACAACTATCTGCAAGAAACCAAAATAACACAGAAATACAAACTATGGGTCACCGTACGGCCTTCAACAACAGGCAAAGCACGTACCGCATAGTCGGCTATAAAAGGCCCCGAAATGACAATGTAAAACAATCAGTCAAAAAAGAAAATTAACAAAGTCCGTATCATCGTATGCGTAACTTAGTTGCTCACCAGAGGAACTTTACGCAAGCGTTTAAACACGCGTTCCATAAGTTTGAAGTACGTCGAAATGCAAAGATATACGCTTGGTGAACGCTTTTACTTCAGGAAAATTTTAATGGAACATAAAAAAAATCATTCAGCTCAAGCGTTTGTCAAACGTATATACATGTACCTGTAAACTGCACGCACATAATATACACGCTACACGAGCGTTGAAAACGCTACAGATAAGTTTTAGACACGTTAAGGGCACATTGCATACAAAAATACTCGTCGCCTTAAAGCTTTCATTTAGGAAAAGAAGTCCGATACGGGTGAAACTTCATCAAACCTACAGAAGATATTACACCCTCTCTAACCATGCAACATGGGACTAGACATAGAAGTACAGGAACTACTCACATTAGTTTGAGCTGTACAAGATCTACAAAAATATCCCGCCTGCCTCAAAGGTGCATATAGGATCGACCATGGTCCAGCACTAATGATACAAATACCAACCAGAGTTACAATGACGTGGTAGTAAGTCTTTAAAGGCCACCGAGCGGCCTCCAAAAATGAAAAAAAACTACTATTTAGTCGGCTATTAAATGCCCCGACCATTAAGATTTAAAAACAAAAATCAAACAAAACTAAACAGCCTTATTGATAACAAAATAATTTACGAAAACAACTTGACCGACATGAATTATGAATATAAACAACCACTGTACTACATGTTTCTGGCTTTAGAATGGACATTGGCACATAAACAATGTGGTGGCCATAAACCCAACCCTCCCAAATGAACCAAACCTTGAGGACAACACATCGCAAGAAAAACTGTAAAATATCAGTTGCAATTCGCGTCCCTAAAATTATGGGTACGGTGCACAATAATCACTTACATAAAAACAATAGACACAAATCACTGAAATAATCGCACTTACCGAAAGCTATTTCAAAGCTAGTGAACATGTAGACGAACCAGTGGACATAGACGGACTGGTAAACATGTAAACAGACGGGCGAATGTGACAGACTTATTGACAAACATTCACATATAGACAGACCTGCAGTTGGGAATGTAGGAAGACCATGAGAAACGCTAAGGTACGCTTTACGCACACCCAATACACGCTTTAAGCTCGTTGTGCACACGATACAGATATGATTGACAGGTTGAATGCATCAAAATTACTAGCGTTTTGGTAGCGTGCATGATTTTTTTTACCTAGGCCAACGTACGTCGGATCTATACGTTGATGTGTGAAGCCGGTATTACATTATTTAAACCACTAAACAGGCAATGTCAGTTTCTAATTCTTATGCACAACAAAAGTAATATAAGACAATACATCTTTATTAAACAATTATCTAATATATATATAATGCCAAACAAGCATTTGGGTTTACGATTGCATTTCTTTTTTTAAAGAAAGCAACTTGTTATCAATTGTTATTATTATTATACAGACAATAACCAATCCCTTATCAAAGAGAAAGGAGAAAGTTTTTTTGTTAATTCCCGGCCTTAAACAAAAAGTTATTAAATACACAAATAAATTATTAAACTTTTTTGTGTTTAAAGGCTTTAAATGGAATTGCAATTCATCTTCCTATTGGAAATTATTTGTCATCATTTTTATTTATTTGTCATCATATTTATAAGTACGTGTTGTGTTATTGCAAATCTTCTGTTTTTAGGCATGATCATGTGGGTGCGTTTTCTTATTGTTCGCTGGCTTATTGTTCGCTAGCTTGATTCATCTTATTGTTCGCTGGCTTATTGTTCGCTAGCTTGAGTCTGGTTCTTTGAGTCACTCTTTTTTTCTTTTCTTTACTTTAGTATGCATGAAATGAAACTTTAAATTCTAAAACAACATTAAAGTATGGAGTATGCTACAATATGAAAATATGGGATACACGTCAATGATACAGCCACCGAGTGACACAAACAACCAGAAGACATGTGCTCGGTTTGACGGTATATATGTGAGATTCCCTCACAGGAGACAGGAAAAAAGACCATTCACAATTTGCCTTACATTTGTTTTCCCCTCTTTTAATTAAAGTTAACAAAAAACACCTTTCGAATGTAGAGTTCATAATAAAACAAAAATTCACTGTGGAAGAACCCGCCCCCTTTTTGTTCGTGATTTTTGCCACGTGAAGCTTACATTAGAACGAATACCGAATATGGAAAGTGAAACAACATTTCAAAAAATAAAGTCCGAAGGCACATGGAAGAAAAAGATATATTTTTTTGTCGGGGTAATCTTCTCTGTGTTCATAATATACATGAAATATTTGCCACTGTACCTTGTCTGTTCTGTGAATTCTGAACCTGAGTTTTGTATCTGTTACATGTGAAATCCTCGCTAAAAATTCCTGTTGACCTCCTACGGCACCCATCAATAGATACAAAATTGATTTCATTCAACAAATTCATTTATGACCTGCATGTGGGTCATTATCAAAAAAACATGCAAAACTATGTTATTGGGTCTTTTTAAGTCCCAGACATGAAAATATATCAAAATAACACTTGCATATGTTAGATATGAATGTTTTGTGATACACAATATACAGTTTACAGTATGAAATGTTATAAAAACATCCTTAATGTTTTCTTAAAACCTTGAAGATAGCCAGAGTTAACTGTTATTTTTTACTATAAATCCTTTCAGACTTGAAATAGGAATATTATTCATATCATTTGTTATTATGATTTATCACTTTTTATTGCATTTTGATACATACAAACATTTTTTAATGATTTAGGAGGTGTATGTTGGTTTTATAATAAAAAATTTCACCAAAAGGAAATGTAACATTTTTTAAGTCAATGGTGTAACCAAAGGACAATTTAGTAGGATAAGAGTTATCTTTCGCAAAATTTGGGCATTTACAACAGTTTCTTCCTTAGCAATGTTACCTGTAAGCATGTTATGCAAAAGAAAACAAACAATTATGTTGAAGATTTAGTGAAAAAATCGTAAAAGTAAGTAAAGCTTATATCGTAATTGGAAATAGTGTCCATGGTGTACCCTTTATAAAAATCATTTTTTTAAAACATTTCCTTATCTTTGAATAATGAAATATATTGATTATAGAAACATGCACCAGTAACAACATATAGAATAGGGGAATGGGGCACTTATTTCGTAACTGAATCTTAAAATACATCTTAAATCATTGGTGTTACTGTCAATGGTGAGACCATTTTGATAAAATAACACCAGTGACCAGTTTAGTAACACCACTGAATATATCATGACAATCAGCATTGTTTTGTGTTTCTTTCATGTTTAATAAGCGAAACATCATATTATTTATGAAAAATAATACTTATTTAACAAAGTTTTAACAATATGACATATTACATATACACAGTTTTCACAAACTGATGTATGCTGGTAACACCAATGACACTATTTAGTAACACTATTGACATTCTTAGTAATGGATGTTATGTTATATAATTTGAGATTTTTTAGCCTAAGAATGATTTTTTCATCTTTTTCTTTTGCCCGGTGATCGTGGCTTTGTGTTCAGTACTTGATAAAGGTAAAATTTGAAATGTGATGTCAATGGTGATACTTTTGTGTCATTGGAGCTACTGAAGGGTCAGTGGTGTTATTATATAAAAATGCGACTTTTTTAAATTTTTTTATTCATAAATGAAAGTGTTTTAGGTCGTGTACAAAGGATTAGGTATATTATTATCATTCAATCTTATACAATTCACATATATTCAGTTTGAGTGTATATTTTAGTATTTACAACGACCATAATTAGGACAGCCAACTTTTTTACGACAATGTATTCTGAAATTTATGTTTAAATAGAATGCACAGCTATATGAATAATGTCAATAAGTCGTAATTTTAACCTAAACAACAAATTGGAACAGTTATTTGATGTTAAACAATAATATTTAGTACATAAATGTATGCTTTAAATTGGTAACATCATTGACACGATTCTATCAAAGGATGACCTAAAATTATTTAAATTGAAGAAACTCTTCATTTTTCCCATTGCATATTTCTGAATATCGTTGCTACCATACTATAGAATAGCGGGACACATTTAAATGTTTTAAACAATGACATCATTTTTCAAAATATTACTTGCGAAATTTGCACTTTTTTTTATAATGACCCATGTACGTGTCGCTTAGAACACGGCCATATACCAAACGGTCAATATTAATCATCCATGTAATTTACTCTTCTATAATAGAATGTTTGCAAAATTTCAACGGAGTCAATTTCTTGGCATGGATGTCCCTTTGGTATCTTTCGCCTCTCTTTTAATGTGTATCTTGGGGAGGTCGAATTTGGATCACAGTATATCTGCGTTAACTTTAAGATTTATTTATAAAATGTAGCTATAAGTCTTTAAAAACAATTATTTGAGCAAGAAAGTCACAAGTTCTCTTTAAGCTTGCACCATCCCATTGGTTTTTAAATTCTTTTTACTTTAGAATTTTATTCTTAAACGAAAGAGAATTCAGTCCGACCATATACACTAGGAAAACGTTCAAAATGTATAGACAGACGAGTCGTAACAGCTCCTTATATTTCAGATATTTCGACAGAAAGCGTGACCGAAAACGCTTCATATCGGACAACTATGCAAAAGTGTTTGAATTCTAGTCACTGACTCTTTGTTTCTAAAATGTAGCATTTTTTGTGAGCACTAAATGTCGTACTTGACGTAATTTACGTATCTGAGATTTGAATATTTACAGAAAGTTAAAAATATCTATTCCGATATAGATAATATAGATTATTTTGATAAATTGGTTTTATGTCTTTCTTGTCCGTCAATAATGCAGTATGCTGCTCCATTTGTTAAAAAGTCATGGTCACTGAGGAGGATGGACTTAACAACTGCATGATAGATACATATATGTATATAATGTTTTTTTTTTTTTTATTGTTTTTTATGATGTATTGTAAAATTATGTTGCTGATGTATGTATGCCTTCAACCCTCTTGGGGTATAACTGTGCATTTATTCAATAAACCGTATCCTAAAATTTCCGCATTCATTAAAAAATTGCATCGAACATTTTGACGTCATTGAGTATTATTAAAAGATTGTATTAGTTTTAAAAACACAATATCTAGACTGTCACATTTTCACATATTTGTTTGTTTTTATAGTGATTTATGTTAAAACACAATGCTGTCTTCTGTACTTTTATTTTACCTGTTATGTCTGTTTATTTGTTCACACATTGTTATAATTTTAATGGGTTTTTGCGACTGTACTGTCATACAATTGAGAGGTTTATAAAATCAGGTTATGTACACCATTTTTTTATTTTTTTTCTCGGAGTTCGGTTATTGTACTTTGTATTATGAAATATCGACACGAGCCTCCTAAATATTTCAACTTACTTTAAATGTTGACCTTTGTAGCATATTTACTGCCAGCCACGATGATGCAACCCGAACCCACAAACATGGTTCCACATGGTAATAAAACAAGATTATACTGTAAATTGAGTAAAAGAAATGACAAATCCTGGCTATCAATCCTTTGCTCAGCCATTGATGTCGGCCTACAAAGTTTGAGTAGAGCTGTAAGCTCTTGAACATCGTATGAGTTGAAAATGTCTACTCCATACGCGGGTGAAGTTGGTTATCGCTAATCAGGTTGAGAAAAATTATCATACCAAAACTGAAATCATCTCGTTGTTTGTCATATATTCTGATACTGAAAAAAAAATCTTACAGCAGATTTCAGTCAGTATGTAGCTAATGGTAATATCTTTGGTTAGCTTGCTTGTTAGCTGAACCTAGAAGTCATTGTTAGGTCAGGTATACTACCCTTCACGGTTCAGCTAACAAGCAAGCTAACCAAAGATATTACCATTAGCTACATACTGACTGAAATCTGCTGTAACTGAAAATCGATTCCTGGGGTTGAAAATCATGAGTATTCCGACAATGTCAAAGTTGTGAAATTTGAGCTAGCTAAACTTTCTACTAAAATACGGATTGGATGCCTCTTCCATTTCGGATATTTTAGCAGAAAGAGTGACAGAAAATAATTCTTATCGGTGACTTGGGTTGAGGTGTTTAAAAACATAGCACTTTGTATGTATATTTAGTATCACACTATCATCAATTAATATATACGATGAAAATCTTGTTTTGTCATAATACATGTATGAAAGTGATGAAGAGTGGTATCATGAAGTTGGTGTTTTGTGTGTCATTTTGTTTATGCTTCCTTCTCACACTTAGCCAATTTGTAAGTTCGTTAGAAATGTTCCCTTAATACCAATCTCAATCGTGTTAAGAGAGAACAGTAGTTCTTCCGTGTTAAAGACATCCTTGTAGCTTTAAAAAAGGTAGGACAGGCTAATACCGCTACAAGGCAGCACTGACACCAGCAAAGTGTAGAGGAATGAATATAAATTGTAATAACTTGTTTCCAAATCCACTATAAACTAATGCTTTTAAACTAATTACAAAAGACGCATTGAATAATAATTATAAAATCAGACAGTATTAAAAAAATTTGCACAAATTAACAGACATATCAAGACTGTCACATGATAAAATATTAGTACTCGATTCCTGAATACTCCAACTTATAAAAAATGCTGGCCTTTGTAGCGTGTTTACTATCAACCTTCAAAAATAGTTCCAGATGATAACTGACCAAGAATATGCGGTCATTTTATTCCAATGGTACGCATTTCATAATAAGATATCATTTGCCCTTCATAGTTAAGACAATGCAAAACATTATTATTTACGCCAACAACTATAATGGTATCTGAAGGTGTAGCTATTAGGTCTTTTGGATTAAACTGTTTCCGCTCCATGACAAAATCAGGGTGAAATCGGTCTTAAATAACTACTCTACCTCTTTTTGCAGCGATCACCTTATCTACTAGAAACATAACCGAATAAGCATAAATGACCATTGATTACGGTGTTGCTTGCGTGCCATTCAAATACACATATATCATGTATACTCAGAAAAAAACATTGATACAGGAGTTTGTTCACTGAGATAAAGGATGGGAAATATGAACCATATGTCAAAGAAACAGCAACACAACCACACAGTATATTTCTTTAATCTTCCGATATAACAATTTACACATCCGTATAACGCATAAAGACACAACATGACCTTATGTCGGACTTAATGCTTGATTTGTTTTTAAATTGGCATTTTAAGGGAGGGTAACTCCAAAAAAGTTCATTTTCTGAAGGAATCTACATGGAATTTTGCTCTTTTGTAATTTTGCCGATAGAAAACGTGTTGTGACCCTATATTTTCTTTCGATATTCTAAATGCTATCTTCTCGTACTTTATTTACAATTCTATCATTTAGTATAGCTTCTAATCACATAACTTTGTTTTTCCCTGTATAGTGTCATTTTGTCACAAATATAGCTTGAAAAAATGCGCGGTGACCTAACATTTTATTATATTTTTGAACATATATCAATATATACAACGTTTCGATAAAGTATGAACAAATTCTATCATTTTTAGTTAAGATACCTATACCACCTTGTTAAATGTCTTGTAATTTCTTTTATAGATATTTATTTCGTGTTTCCATGACAACAAAAAATAGTGGAGCAAAATCATGGCCTGAACGTTTGTTTTTTCGAATTTTCATATACAATTGTTTCGTTGTCGCATAGAAAATATAAATGACAATATCATAAAACATGTACATAACAAAAATATTCTAATTGTTTTTGGATCAAATCTGATAGCGATATAATAGATCTAATTTAAATATTTGATCTGGTAAAATTTTGTTTTGGTAATTCTTTCTAATAAATGACAATGCATTAAGTTCGATAAACAGTATTAAAAAAGGGTATAAGATGCATAAACAAATAAACTCGTTGTTGGATAAAATCATTTGAATTTATTTATTTCAGTTTCATTTTGGCGCCAAAAAGGAAAATTTCACGTCAAAAAGAAAAGCCTCTCCGTCAACAAATGTACAAACAAGGAGAATTTTTTCTTTTTTATCAAAATAAATACCCCACGGCCCTTCAATTCCATCTGATCTAGTTTTCTAAAAATTCTATCATCAGATAGTACCAATACGGTGTGGGTATTATACTCCGTCACATATATATTTTTCTCATCGTCTGTCGTAACACGACGTTAATCTTGATATTTATCCTTTTTAAACTTCCAAGTTAGTTTCCTATCCAACGAGCAGCAGTAAATTGATCTAAAGTCTGTACACGTATACCAACCTGTCTCTGTCTACTGTAATGTCGTGGATACTGTCAGAAGGTAAAGGTATGGTACGTATTACTTTACCTGTCAGGTCCATCACATGTATTATACTTCTATTGATAACAACGTACAGGTTATTATCATTATATGATATTCCGTAGCAGTAACCACTGGTTTTGATTGTCATGGTGACAGTATCTGTTGATATATATATATCTATTATCAGTATGGTTATGTTACTACAGGATACTGCCACAGTGTTACTTTCTAGTTCTGTTATAAACCACGGTGTATGAGACAAAGGCATGTGATGAATATTTATACCGTTACCGTTACAAATAATAAGTGACATATTAAACAAGTCGGTAAAAACTAATGTATTGCTTATCTTAATACAGCTAGTAATGGTCCGATATTCATTGATTGATTCTTTGATATAAAACTGTTGACGCAAAGTAACAGAAACAGGCAGGTTAGTTTTGACAGATGCTGAGCAAATGGTGCATTTTCTGAATTAATAAATCAAATAACGTATATTTTTTATTGTCTTATAAACAATTTAAACATGTTTCTGACAATAACATACAGAAATATAATAATAAATGTATCAATGCAATATAAATTTAACATGAATTATGAATCGTTAATGTCGTGAAGAAATATACATAAATATATATAATATAACGTGTGGAACTTGCAAGTTGCAATATGTTGGTGAAACAAAAACATCATTTAACATCCGACTAAAGGATTTCGGTCATTTTATACAAAAGAAAGAAACTGCTCAACCACAAGGCATATTTTAAGATCAGGGTATGATTTTGAAAACGTCACATTTTAAATAACTGAGAAAAACCAGAATTGGAATACACAAGGAAGACAAAGGAGAGAGGGATTTTGGATGCAACAGTTACGAGCTCTTGAATCTCATTAACAGAGACGAAACAATATTTAAAAACAAATCTAAATAACAATCAAGAATTCATACAAATCAATTTATAGAAATTCATATAATGGAACGAACATCAACACATATGTTAAACTTTTACCCCAACTTTATGTAGTTGTAGCTACATACATATATTCTTATAGAACATCAATAAATGTTAAATTTCACTCACATATTGTGTAGTTAAAGCTACCTTCATATTTTTTATTGTACATTAATAAATATTTTAAATTTTTACTCAAATTCATGCTACATTTGGGATCCAATAGTAGTTGGCAACTATCAGACCTATCTTTTAAAGTCTGAGAGTTCTTGCTGTTCTCCTAATGGATTGGTAGTTTCTTTCCGAGATCCTTTTCAGTAGGATTTTCGGCTCACCTCTACTATTGATACAGCAGGGCATTTGGCAGTGTCGGTTTTAATATGTATTTTGTCCAAACCGATTCCTCGTTATTACCTTAGCGTATTTTGCCATGGCATTTGTAGGGCATCCGGGGTGACCTTGTTCCATTTTATGTATATAGTTTTGCACTTTTTTTTATACTTTGAGGACTGAGCGAATCAGGTAAGTTTGTGAGTTTAGTATGTCTTATTTTATTGCATTGAATTATGTTTGGGGAGGTTAACTTTCTGGTTATAAGACCCGTAACGGCCTGACTGGGGAATTGGGTAGGCAAATGCTCACATTAATCTGTACTGGTACTGTTTATTATATAAAATTGTATTAGGTTAAAAGACCACTTTTTTGAAAAGGTAAATCCAAACGTTTCCTTAACTTTTATCCGTGTCTGTTTGGTCATAGACTCCAAGTAATGGCTGTTGACATGGTTACGAATAGAACACAATTTACATTCATAACATGTTTCAGGTATTAAGTTTTGAAGTTGATACATGCGTTGTCCATCTTCCCCTTTCAATATATCTCCAGAAAGGAAAATCTCGGTAAACCATTCGTTTGTTCCTTGAGGTCGATGATCAAGCTCATACGATAGACACTCGTCTTGGCCTTCTATAAACCATTCAATGGTTATTGAACAATCAGTGCATTCAACTATGTCAAATTTTCTAGGAGCTGTAAAAAGACACATAAAAATATCTTCAAACGTCATAGAAATGTTGAGTGAATGATGTAAAGTGGTAAATTCCATAGAATTAGTCAAAAAATGTAAGGTCAATGTCATGTTGAATGAAAAATGATGATAAAACAAATCTAGATTCGTCTTAAGGAACACCACATCGTGCATTTATTGTAAGATAAGCTCAAAATCGTCACAATAGTGATAAATCATCTGATAACAAGCTGGTAAATGTATCATGCCTTATTCTAAAACTTTATTTAAAGTTGAAGACGGTGATGTCACAGGAAAAAGAAAGAGCGATCTTCTGGTAATGTCATAAAATGAAACTTGACTAACAAAAAAAGCCATATGACAGATACAACCTAAAAAAAAATAGGTAAATCCATCTAAGATAACTTTGATTGAGAGAGTTGAAACCTTAGTTTTTTTATTATTTCAACATTTTTAAACGGACAATTTTAGAAAGGCTTGTTGTAGATAATGTTAATACTGAGGTAATGACTACTGAGCTGATAATACCCTTGGGGATAGATAGTCCACTAGCAGGGGAATCGACTCAGTGCTGTAAAAATTGAAAAATAATCAATAATTGCATGCGTACGGAGCGCTTTTCTGAATTTACCTTCATCATGAACAATTTAAGCCAAATATTTAAAAAGCCTAGAATGTATAAGAACCGAAAACGTGGAAGAGCCATAAAACACAGCATAAAAAAGCCAAATCTATCTTAGGTCAAGTTTGCCTGAGGGAGACTTGCTTTACAATTTCAAAATTTTAAACGGATAATCGAAGAGAGGTGTGTTAATTACATTGATAGTTATACTTGTTTCAATGCCTGACTTTTCATAAATTCGTAGCTACATTTTGTGTACCTTACATATAAAGCATAACTGTTCATGAACGTCTAGAAAAATAATAAGGACCCAGAACACTCTATCAGCCAGAATTAAAAACATGATGATTCCGTGATCAAGCAGCTATTGTAGTGTCATTTACAAAGAAAATAATGCAGTGTTCGACGCTTTGGCAGTGGGGACTAAATATAAAAAATTAAGAGCAAAGACTTTCATAGTACTCACAACAGTAAACCAGACAATGTCAAGTTGACTTAAAAATAAGCCCATATAAATTTCTGAATTTAAAAAAAAAATCAAAACAATCCAGATATTGTCATAACATATACAACTGTATTACGTAAAAAGATTATTTTATTGAAAAGGTAAATCCAAACTTTTCTGTACCTTGTATCAGTGTCTGTTTGGTCATTGACTCCGAATAATTGCTTTTGACATGGTTACAAACCGAACGCAGTTTACATTCAAAAAACGTTTCAGGTTTTGAAGTTGATAAATGCGTTGTCCATCTTCCCCTTTCAATACATCTCCAGAAAGGAAAGTCTCAGTAGACCAGTCATTTGATCCTTGAGGTCGATGATCAAGCTCATACGATATGCATTCGTCTAGGACATCAATAAACCATTCAATGGTTATTGAAAAATCAGTACATTCAACTATGTCAAATTTGTTAGGAGCTGTAAAAAAAACCCACATAAAAATGTCGTCAAACGTCATAGATATGTTCCAAATGTCATAACTACAATCCATTACCCTTTTTTGGAATTTGACCACCCGAATAAGACCCATTACAGGGTTTGTAATAACACGAGCAACACAACGGGTACCACATTTTGAATATATTCTTCTGGTATATCTGCACCTCTTTTTCTAAATAGTTCAAGGTAGACTTTGTTAAGTCCAACATTATGAACTATTAACTATTAAAAAAAAAAAAGACTTACTCTTAACTTAAATAACCTTACGTAGGTTTTTATATCTATAATTCATGCTTTCTATTAATCTTTTGTTGTTTGATTATATATGTCAAAAAACATTCTGTCAACATTAAAATAACTCCGATTTAAACAATATTTTGCTCGATAAAAAATAACCTCACGTAAAATATATATATGGCAGTCAGCAGGTTTTAAGAATATCAGTTGTTCGACCTGCTAGTCACATGCGTTTATTTTTAAATATACCTTTTCACTTTTTTGATCTTTTGGAAAATGTTTTTGTGCTGTTTTTAGACCCCTCTACAACTGCATTTGTTTTACATGCACACGTACATCATAATTGCGGTTTTTATCCAACGCACTCATAGGTTTGAACGCTGTTTTTATTTTAGACTTATGTATCTGTAACAATCCATATTCGTGCCTTATAGTTATATATCATGTACTTTATTACGACGCTATATTAAAACTGACGAGGAAAGGTAACGCCCGGCCACCGAAAGCTTTGTTATTGTGAAGCCTAGGTGGTCGAGTGGTTTAGCGCGGCAGATACAGTGGAATACGATCGGTGCCACAATATCTAAGTTTCATTAGTTCGAATACCAGCGAAAGAAGAACAAATAATTTGCAAAAGCAAATTTACAGATCTAACATTGTTGGGCTACGATCGTAGTGCGCTCTCACTACTCTTCTACTACGACCTGATTTTACCACGGCCGCACCCCGATTGTTTTGAACATGTTCAAAGTTGGCCACGCTCATCACGATCTAGAAGACTTCACCACGACCGTGATACGACCTTACTGCGATCTACACGATCGTACTACGATCATCAACATTTGCATTTTTTTCACAGATCGTAGTGCGATCGTGGCCTAGTGGGACTGGGGTATTACAGAGTTATCTCCCTGTAGTGTTAGGTACCACCTTAATTAAGGGGGCTCGCGGGTCTATATATTTTTTTTTAATTTGATATAGTATTTCGCTATATTTTTCTATAAATGAACTTTATCTTATACTTAATAGAAAAATGAAATAAAAAAAATGGGGTCACCGTTCATTTACGCTCACAATCTGCTTTAGAAAGAAGCATACATATTTGTTAATGTCGTTTTTTCCTGTTGAACTAATAGGAAAAATAGCGGTAATATCGAAATAAAAAAAGAACTAAATTACAGAAATCCCTTAAATTTTACAATTATTTAGTTTATGTACAGCTTATTCGAAAACAACAATAAAAAAAGATAGGTCACGGATGAGATAAAAACGATATTTCAATGTTAATGCCAAAAAATGGCATTTGTGCACCAAAGAGAGATAATTTGAAGCTTTTTCAATGATATCTACATTTTAAAAGTCACCTGGGGCCAACACGAAAAGATTTTGTGGAACGTTTTTTGTACCATAGGATAAAGTAACAACTACTAAAGGTAATTAATGAAATTTGTAATGAAAAATAAGTGTTTAACTTTTTTCTGAAAATCTTAAGGGATGATTATAAGTTTGAAATGTGTGTTACAATTTAAATGGCTATGAATTTATTTATTTAGGTTGCAGTATAAAAACAATATCAGGTCAATGTCAGAAAAATATCAACTTTTTTGCACTCGGCGCAAAACTTGAGAAGGGCTCGGTAGAACCTCGCCCTTCCCCACTTTCTCAGCCTCATACACAAAAGTTGATATTTTTCTGACATTGATCTAATATTGTATATATCCATTGAATAAAGATATTTGGTTTAAAAGGGTGCTTCTGGCAGCTCGATGATAATGCCAACTATCAACACCTGAAATGTCGTATCAATTTATAGAAGACTGTGGCTGATATTTCAACAATGTATTGACAATGTCTGCTTAAAAATAAGAATAATAGTGAATGTGTATGGACTTCAATGTAATCATATTGAAGTTAACCTAAAACAATATCGAAACATGAACAAATTATACAAATACATATAATGGTAAAAGCTGTACAGATAATCTAGACTAAACATAACAAACATGCGATCTTGTCTTTATTTTCCATCAACTTTCCCTCATTGTAATCGTCTATTTCCGGAAACTGTAAAAAAGTGTTTTAACAGATTGGATGATGATAGGATATACGACAATTTTATTATAATGAAGCGTTATGTTAGCTTTACGTATTATAGTTTTATAACTTACCAGTTTGTTCTTTTTAATGAAACAATTTTTTTCTAAATCCATTTGTAAATTTTAAGAACTCCTTCACGAGTTTGTTGTCTGTAATGAAATATCTGTTGCACGTATGAGACCGGATATGTTCCAATGGTCGTAACTACAATCTCGCCCCCTTCCTCTGAATGTGGCATACCAAAAACGACATATAACTGTTTTAACTTGACCATAAGCAACAGTTAAGGTGCCACATGTTGACCAGAATCTGCTTTCCGGAGTACCTTTGATCGACCTCAGTTTATGTGGAGTTAATGTTGCTCAGTCTTTGGTATTTTTAGTTGTTTTGTTTACTGTTCTTTGTTTGTGTATTTTTGTTTGTAGCCTTGGCGTTGCCTGTTCATTTTTATAACTTAGTAATTTGAATGTCCCTTTGGTAATCTTTGCCTTTCTTTTGATGAAATATGTTAGCTTAAATTTTGTTCATTAAATTACTTTCAGTTGATAAACATTGTTTTTTTTTTGTTTTGTATTTGTGTGACTGTTTATTACCCAGCATCGTCTTTCATTCACATTAAAAGTTTACCTAACCTAGGCTAAATCTAAATCTAATCATTCTAACCACATAACTTTCATACATTATCTAACTAATAAGTCCCAGATTGCTTTGACGTATGCTTGAGGGGTTGTTTTATTCCTTCCGAACTGAATTATATAAAAAACAAGTACAAAAGTAAAAAAGTAAATGTCACGCTATTTTATAAGTATCTACAAAATTATACAAATTGACAGTAAGGTAGGATTAACAAATAATGATCCCGTCTCTTAAATGAATATTCAAATCAACTTGATGGAGTGATGAAAAATAGGTACTTCGGTCTTAAACGCTTCTGAAGAGTGCACAATTTGTGCTTGAAACGCCACATCCAACATTTTGATAGTTGTATTCTGAGTCAGAACAAGATCTTACTCCAAATGTGTATGATCGCTTTTTCAAGCTAGACGTTTACTAAAAAAGAGATAACGGCGTTATCCTGTAGCACATAATGCATAATTTTACGAAGATCAAACATAATACTGACTCAGTATAAAAAAGTCCAAAAACAGACATCTCCATAGTCACGCTGTCGTCTGATATGTCAGGCGTCCCCTTATCACAAGACACGAATCCGTTAGTACTAAAGTTTGGGTCATGTGGACAATGAAAAATGTCATTGAGTTCCATCTTTTTACCGAAATGTATGTCATATCCTGAGAAACATGATATTCAAGTATGACTTTAAGATATTATCAAATTATTTAAATACTACGGTTCTCGGAGCAAAGTTGAGCAATTTGTTCCAGTAAACTTTTTCGATGAATGCGTTCTATATTTAGCATTTTTTTTCTGTCTATGAAGAAATAACATAAAAGATGTGATGCATACTGAATAAATTGTTATCATAAGAATGCAATTCATTTTTTTTAGATCATTTTGAATAGACAGCAGTGATATTATTGTAACAAACCTAGGGTTGATCTAAACTGTTTAACCATCATTCAGGAGGAGTGGAATCAACGGCATTGTGAAGAAACAGATTTGTAATAAACATAACAATGATATTTATTTTAGTAGTGTTTTTACTTCTTCTTCTAATATAATTAACATCAAATACACATTCATCATTCAACAGATAAAACAATAAATCGGGTGGTCAATATAAAATGTAGTTGACAGTTCGTTCAAAGGATTGATTCAGAATGCCATGTTTATCTACAGGCTCCTATTTAATATGTATTTTAGGACAAACGATGACAAAAGAGTAGACATCAAATCATCCAATCAAAAGCAACGTTTCTTGCGTCTTTTGGCTAGATACGTTTATAAAGACAAACAGATTTCGTTATTCTTAAATAAAGAAACATGATTTTAAGTTGTCCTAATTTTTTCCTTCTTGTCCGAATTATGTTTAAAAGCGTATAAAACTAAAAGGACATTTCTACATAATGCTATTTTTAAACGGACAGTAAATTCCTTTCTCAATTCATCGTATGAACGTGGGCATAATTTACATAACCTTACGCATTAGATATAATGCTTAAATGAGATCAATGAAAACCCTGTTATATCAAAAATGTAGACAATGGTAATGAAAAGGGAGGCACAAACATAATGAATACGCAATTTATCTAGATTGATAAATTGTTAACTTAAACAAATAATAATATGAGATTGCAAAGCGAAAGTACAGAATTGTGTCATTGCGGATGTAAACACGACAAGATATGTCAAAATAAATCACTATATAACAGGATAATCAAAGTATGTCAAAGGAAACCATTCCTTATCGCTTTTGAAATACAAATGGTTTAAATCATGCGTATGAAAGTTAATGCATTTATCAGTGTTTATGCACTCCCGAGAAGTTGACCACCCGGCAATATTCAAATAAATATATGTTAAAAAAATAAATAAAAGGTTGAATAATAACAATTATCAGTCCAGATTTGTCACATTATAGTCAGTATCAATATGCTACTTATATGTATGCATGTTATAATTGTAGGGACTACAGCCTGAGTTTTTTTTTTGTGTGTACCAATTTTCGTGGTTTTAGGAAAAAATGTATTTTCGTGGATATTTGATTTCGTGGTTTTTCCAAAGTCTGCACACAAGCCAAGTGAAATTTTATATTTCGTTGAACATTAAAATTCGTGGTTCAAATGTTACCATGAAATCCACAAAAAATTGGTGTCCCATGAAAATTAATGAATCCACAAGTATATAGTCTCAGCAGTCATAGGTGGGCCATTGGTGGGCATCTTTAAACATTTCAACGACTTGATGATAGCTTCCTGTTTGCTTGTGTCTGCACTAGCAACATTCCTTACACCTTATTCGTCGTACTTCATAATTTTATGGGGTTTGTTTTTTGTTTGATGTATGTGTGCAGGATTATAAAACGTTGGTGAGTATGTGATCATTGGTTAAGCTTGAAAACAAATTATACCGCCACTCTATTTTCCTTTCCTCCAACAAAAACGTTCGTCAAAAGCTGTACATCAGAATGTCTTTATATTCCCTTAGTGGCTAGGTAGGAGTGCTTTGTAACGTGTGAGCACTTGCCGGATTCATTCGTCATGTTGGCTGATTGCTAGTTATTATTTGATACTACTGATACGAATGACTTCATATTAATTTTGTTCAGCAGTTGTATACAAGAAATCAATCGAAATATACCGCCTCATATCAAGAACAGTTATGAATAAACTTAGCAGAAACTATCGAAAATCGTGCATCAATACGAAATTCTAAAATAAGAGGAAAAAGCAGTACAAACACTAAGCTATAATCATTAAGCTATAAATGGACTTTGCAAATACACAAGTTTCTATTATCCATAACTAGATACTAGTTTTCCAAAAATACACAACCTTTTTGATGCAAAATTAAAAACACAGTTTCAGTGCTTGAATCAAAGACAGAAAAAAATATTATATTATTTATATACTGTAGTGAAAAATGATAAGTGATATGAAAGTAAATGGATGTGAAAAGGTCAAGGCCACTTCTACTTTTGTTATGTCATAAATGGCAAAGAATCAGAAGGTTCAAGATAAACGCCATTTTGTAATGGCAGCTCTTCATATAAATAGTCAATTTTTTCGTTTTGACATCCTTTGCACTATATGCTTGTGATTGAACCGTTTTTTGTAGCATTCTAACGAACAAAAATCAGAAAAATGTACTCTGGTTGCAATACTAAATGTAGTTGGATAGATGATTACGAAATGTAATGCCGGTTTCATTAAATTAATCTTTAAAATAGACATGCAATGATTGACATACAATCTTTCTTAAAATAAATGATTTCGTAGAAAAGGGAAATTTGTTTAACTGATAATGAATAATGTTGTTCCTGTTTGTAGTTTAAGTGAATAGGTACAGAGTACTTCACAAGATTATAAATCATTGTTAAAAAATGATAAGTTCAAAAAAGGTGCAAATCGATATCGTAATTCAAACACTATTATCTTGAATGTATAATTGTGTGTCTAGATAACGCTCACATAGTATACCTGTCTAAAAAGTATTAGTACATGTATGATGTGCTTAATCAGAAGTTGGATTATTTGTGCGTTTTGTTTTGGACTCATATTGTATTCAGGTTTGTATATTTGTACAAGTTATTTGTAATGCTGTTGTTTCTAAAATATTGGGGTTTGGATGTTTATGTTAGTAATTCAAACTATGGAGATTTATATATAATTTAATGTTACAATGTTTCTCTTGAAGCTGTTTTATTCGTGACTTAGTCAATTCTGTAGAAAACGGTTCACTGATGGTTTCTGTTGTAATCAATGTTTTTTTTTTTGTGTTTTTTTTTTTTTATCTTTTCTGGAGTATACACTTTTTTAATGAGGTTTATAAATGCTATGCAATTGTCGTAAGAGGCGATCCTATATTTTTGTTACACAATATTGACTGAAATAAGTATTGTATAATAATTTTACAGCGCCGTATTTTGGTAGTGATTTTTTCATTGCACGCCAGGTACTTTCAATTGTGATTGTGTGCGCTCCTGTTTCTGGGTCTACAACATTAACAGGGATGATTGACTTTTAGATATTCAATTCCCTCAGGAACCAAGACAATCATTTGCCTTCCAACCTTCACTTATTATCGTTGTTCCAGGTTTTATACTATCTTTAATTAATTTTAGTAATGTTATTTTGTACGATTTTCCACTGTGGCAAAACAAATAATTTTGCTGTGTCTTTCGATATGCCTATGTCACACACTCACGGATCACCTCGATGGATCCACTACGGATTAAATCCCACGGATGATCCCGAAAATACAGTTTCCGTAGTCTGATACGGATCCGATACGGATGCACAACGGTATGAATATGGGGATTGACGTTACTACCACAGATAATGAAGGTCGGGTTCACTTCGGTGACATGAGTGATACGGGTTCTAACGGTAAGACACGGTTTAAAACGGAAATGACACGGTTAAGTACGCAACTAAACGTGTCGTGACGTATGTTCTGCGGATAAACAACGGTTTGCTCAGGTAAAAGTAAGGGTTAGTACGAATGAGAACGTCTGAAACGGAATAGTACGAACCGTCACATTATATAATTTACTTGTTACTCATCATTTCTATATAGCAGTTAATCGTAGATTATTGTTCGTTGTTGTTAAATAAATTATTTATCTGTCTTACTGTTCTATGTGGTGTTATTTGTAATCCTCGAACAAACGACATGTAGCAGTTCTTGAAACATATTTAGAACTATTCTTTCAAAGTTCTTAAGTCTCTGTCATCAAGTATCTCGACATTTTGTGCCATATTAATATCCAATTCCAACCAATTAATTACAAGCAGAAGCTGTTGATAATTCATGTTGGATAATCATAATGTATACCTCAACGTCAAGACACAGAATAAGTAGGGCCCTATAAGTATGCAGTATTTATATAGAAGCCTTATGTCAGTTTGTCGTCGTTACAGACGCAATACTATCGATTTATTATTATTCGTTGGATACCAATAATCGTGGGTTTTGTGGATTTTGTGGGTACAGGTGAACCACGAATTAAAATGTTCAACGAAATAAAAATTTCTATAAAGTTGTATCTACACTTTGGAAGAACCACGAAATCAAATATCCACGAAAATGCAAGGTTTCCGCAATCCACGAAAATTGGTACCAGCAAAAATAAAATAATCTACAGTTTTCCGTATTT
Organism: Mytilus edulis; assembly: GCA_019925275.1. Classification (NCBI taxonomy): domain Eukaryota; kingdom Metazoa; phylum Mollusca; class Bivalvia; order Mytilida; family Mytilidae; genus Mytilus; species Mytilus edulis. The sequence continues at coordinate 16,042,422 of CM034359.1, forward strand.
TGACGTGTTGTAACGTAGTAAACCGTAATAGACTTTCAGAACCCTGGCTGATACATAGCTTTCCGTATTGCAACGTGATAAAATCGTGCTGTTCCGTGACACATTCGTAACACATCGTATTGTATCCTAACCAATACGTGGTGTAACCGTACTAGTACATAGTTCTCCGAAACTACCATTCTGGTCTACGAATAAGTACGGATTAATACGGTTTTGATAAGGACTAAAACGGATCAGTACGATCTTATACGGTTTAGTAATGAATTACTACGGTCGTTTGATCCGTGGTCAAATTTTGCGCATGTTCAAAATTTGCCAAGGATATACAAGTACTACTACGTATGACTACGGCAACAATACGGACATCTACGGACTACAGATTGTTACGAATGATGCCGGATTGTATCCGTAGCAATCCGGCGACAAATTCGTTAGACGTTACGCGCGATGTTCGTACCTCATTAAAATGTGTGACCTAGGCATTACCTCCAAAAACCCACTGACCTTCTACTCGATGCCCTTTGTGGTATTTTCTTTTCCAAAGTTACCTTCATCTATTTCAACAATTAAGCTATCACCTCCTTTTTTCACTGTCTATATCTAAAATTTCTATACAGACGTCACGGCAATGTACGGTTGTTTGGTTACAAATTATTTGGTCTTATTTGTAAATCCAGAAATATGTAATAAATAATATTTTTTTCAAACCTAAATTGTATCCTTTAAACCATGATCCGTTTCTGATAGAAACTGTTCTACCGCAATTTTTGTTGCTGCAAAGATAAATCTAGAATTAATCATACAGAAATACACCACAGAAATTTCGATTAGACCTTATTTTTTTTAATATTTGGGCTATTTTCGTTTTTAACTTTTTGGCGCTACTAGTCTCTATATACTTGTATCTACTATAGTTTCTCGTACTTTTTATGGGGTCCGCTAGCGAATTAGTACTAAAAATTATTAAACAATTCAAACAGGAATATAAACAGCCTTGTTTATACCAAAACAAAGCAAGTGTGTTGATGTTAAATGTAAAATTTAAATAATTCTTGTATATCCAGATGCGTTATGGTGTTACCAATGCGGTGATAGCTCGATCGAAGGACCATGCGTGACAGACACAGCCGGCATGGAAGCCGAGTACATCAGACGAAATGATTCTTTCAAAAAGCCGAAGCCGGACAAGCATGAGAATAAAGCACCATATAAATATTTAAAAGATTGTTCAACCACCAGTGACATATGTATTATAGAACGAATTGAAGAACAGGGTGAGATATATCATGATAGACTGTCGAAAAAGTGTATAACAAAAAAACCAACTCAAACTCAAAGGCCGGGTAATTTGATAAGGGATTGCATAAAAGTTGACAAAATCTGACCAAAAAAAACAACGAATTGAAAACAACTGTCATGTTTCTAATTTAGTATAAGCATTTTCAAAAGAAAATGGTGGGCTAAACCTGTTTTTTCCCCCCAATAAGCTACACCACCCACTCGTATGACAGTTGTTAACCGTTATTTAAACAAAATTGGATGAGCAGCCCAGACAGACAAAAAAAAAAAGGTTCGTGTTATTATAATTGGGAAGCAGCGACCTAACTGTATAAACGTACATCAGACATACAACACCACTGACAAAAAAATCAAACACACGTACAAATAAATCTAGCAAAAAACAAAAGAAGATACATAGGTGGAGTTTTAAAATACATTTATATGTCCGAAATGGGTATGCACGATGATGCATTAAAAAAAATCGAGGACAATACCCAAAAATACTGTACAGTACTACAGAATTCACCAACTCTCTCTCAAGTCAGATCTACAAAACAAAGACCAACAACAACAACAAAAAACCGACTTGGTATATGCACAAAATCTTACCCTTTTACCTAGACCGTATGACGTAAACTTAAGAACACATAATACAGAACAGTTCAGCTACCAACGCGACAACCACTAAATTAATCAATCAAATAATAAACCTCGCCAGTTTGGAAAGCACGGCTTCTACAGAAAATTGACAAGATAGATACGGAAATTTGTTGCCTGTTGCTCCTCAAGAAAAATACTCGGATCCTAACATGTTTTAATGAAGTCTCGCCATACAATATAATTGAATTCGATAAGACTTGTTAGAGGTCAGAAAGTATTTAAATCTATCAAAACATTCTACACAATTAATGAAGATGTCATGCCTGTACATGTATCGAGTCGCTGAACAAGTTTGAACATCTTACTCAAATGCATAGCTAGTACGAGTTCGATTCTCTTTCTCGAGATTTGGCGATATCTGTTGCCTCTCATATACTAGAAATTGTCTCTGCATCTGTGACCAAATACTACGGTATATGTATAGTTTTTTCATTATTATATTATAACAGGACAAACACATGCATATATACGGGACTGTCACACTACCGGAAAGAGCTACTCGATTCAAGATCATAGGTTTGATGACCTTGACCCTAGTCTCAATCACACAACGTGCATCTATGAAAGGGGATCTAGTAAGAGATTGGTGTGTGTAACAATCTGCGATACAGACTTTTGTAATGGACCTCAGATTGATGGAGGATCGATATTACAGATACAAATATGGCTGAACGTGTTATGTGCTGCTGTAGTGATATTAAGACAAATTTAGTAACATTGTTTTCTTTTTTTCCCAAATGGAATCTCAATGTCTTTAACGCAAATAACTTACTATTTTAAAGATTTTCATGCATATCTCCCCGAAAGAATCAATACTTGTGGATTATGAAAACAAAAATTTGAGTGGGTCTATCTGTAATCATGTACAAGTACCTAATTTCTGTGGTATCCCCTTCATTTAAAAAAAACATTTAAGAGAGAATGGTTGTTAAATTTATATGCCAAGCAAATGCTTTCTTTGAAGTCATAAACAAATGTCAATTATATATAGACCCCTAAGGGTGACTGGGGAATAGAAATATTGTCATCTGGTTTTCTTCATATCGACAGTAAAACGATTGCAAAAGTGTGACGTCTTTGCAATGACAGACACTTTAAGACTGAGCAACACGAACACAAACAAAAAGTTGTAGGTCTGTGTTCTCCGAAAAGTCAGACTGAGATTCTGCTTCACATACGGTGCCCGTCGTTATGCTCATATATGTACAAGACCGGTGATTAGTGTAATTCGGTAAGTCACATTCGATGAAAAGAAGACGGGAATTATATATTTTAAAAAGTAAAACATGGGATTTTATGATAAATTCTATGATAATAGGAAACCGGGAAGTTTGTCAAAATTTAATGTATTCTCATTAAAGATATCAAAGAAGATTGCGTGAGGAAACTGACAACATTTCAAAACCAGAAATTACTACTTTGAGTCAAAATCTAAGATTTGTATCACGATTTTTCCGGAAACAGGAAAAATTGTCAAATGTATTTTAATTCAGACAGACTGTTGTTAATATTTTCATTTATTTCATGGAACAATGCTTTTATTATCATTTGTAAGTTTAGTCAAAAGCTTTTTAAAGGTGGAAAAATAAACATGTTTCAATCTAATTAAAATATTGATCTCTGATTACGTTATACTCATATGAAGTATAACGTAATCAGAGATCAATATTTTAATTAGATTGAACATTTTTAAAAATATGATGATCTGTGTTTTGTGGTAACAAGCATTATTTATGAGTTTCATAACATTTGGTTTCGACAAACTAAAGTTAGAAAACTAAACTAATTTTGAACGTATAAACGAACTCACATGGGTTTCACTTAATGTCGCCTTCCCATTGCGGCGGGAATATTTGTATATAATAGTCAATGAGACAACTATCCACCAGAGAAAAAAATGTCATAGAATTTACAACTATAAGTCACCTTACGGCAATTACATGTAACAATGAAGGGAAAAAAAATACAGCATAATTAGCTATAAAAAGCTTCGAATCGACAAAAATAAAACAATTCGAACGAAATAACTATATAACTGTCATATTTATATATACCAAACACCGAACAAACAAACAACCGATTTACAGGCTCCTGACTTTGGAAAGACACATATATATGAATATGATGATTCTGCTAACATCTCTACTACAAAGACTTTTAAAATCTTGAATTGAACTAAGATTTCGTATAGATGTTCCAGACCGTATGAATATATGAACCGTAGGCGTACGGTCGATACCGTATGCGTACTTTTTTCAAAATACTCATACGATCGGACCGTACGCGTACGGTCTGACTAATTAAGAAGTTGATCAAGTTTATTAGATACAAATGCATACCAGATCAACATAACTTAAATCTCAAATTATTATTAAAAAGTTCAATAGTAATTGAAATAAAAACTTTATATTTTATTATTTTTTTAAATTCACGCTAATTTTAAATCTGTTAATCTCTTGTATTTAGCATGTCGATCTGTAATACATTAATTGAATTATGATCACTGAAATTGAAAATAGGATTCAGATATACAATTAAACAAATATTTAATTTCTGTTGTTCGTTTGTTCATTTTATCATTTAATTATAATAATAACAATTTGTAAAACTAAAAATAAAGATTTAATGTTTGTTTAAATTTAACCCATATGATCCAATAACATGTATGGTCAGCTCGTACTGGACTATACGTGTATACTCATTCGGTCCGACTGTACGCGTATGGTCGGACCTTACGTATACAGTCCGGACCGTTTGCGTACGGTCCAAATACTCATATTTTCTGGAACATAGATATGTATAAATTATTCCAGGGCATGATAAGTGGGTAAGATGCTTGGAATAAGTGTTAGGCAGATACAAGTTTTTAGATTTAAATATAAGTGGTGACATCACTATCTATGAATGTTCATGTATCTGACATAAGGAAACAATTGCCAAAATTTCGAGACAGAATGACACAGACGCGGAAAGAACAATGGACCAGCGTACGATCCTTCAACAATAAGCAATAACCATACTGTTTTCAATAATAGGCATTCGACTTGTGAATCAATTCAAACGCGATAATCAATATATATAAAGGCTGAAGCATGATCTCAATTGTTATTCGGAGGATTGAAGAATGTAACAACGTTACGTAACGGTTATATTCTCTTCAAATTATTACGGTTCAGTTTATGATTTTATTTTTAAAAAACTAAGTTGTTTTGAGGCTATTGCAATTATAACATTAATGTTGGTCCAATTACTTTCAGAAAATAATAAAACATTTATCCACTCTAGAAAGTTAAATTTTAAATATTCAAAACGATCGGCGAGCCTCGCGTTTTAAATTTGAAATTTAATTGTCTCTAATAGATAACGTGATACACTATAGATGCAGTGGTAGAATCTATATTTTAATGTACATGCATATCAATAGATAAAATGATATTGATATATATGTACATGTAAATCTTGGTATTTAAAATCACATGTTCGTCACAATGTCTCATATAGAATGAACATACATGAGAAGAGACACTATAATCTTATCAAGGTTTATTAAAATATTTAACCACTCGAAAATTCAATATATACATGTAATAAACTTGCAAGTGCAATAAAAGGTAAACAGGCGATATCTTTATTTAAACAGTCATATCTCTCTGATTTATTATTGTTTAAATCGATTACCCATACCTTAATCTAGAAGGAAGGAACACAATGGAGTTTTTTTGTCGGTTGGTGATATTTTCTCTTTTGTTCATAGGATTCGTATACCATTCAGGTTGGTTTTATAGATAATTTATAATATATACTCGGCTTTTTTGCAGTTGCATTGTAGTATTTGCCACCTAATATGGGTAAAGTTTCGATTACTAAAATAGGACCGTAGACAAGCAGGTTAAACAAGAGCGATGTAATTTTAATTTGAAAAATTTCTGAATGCAATATTTCTGCGTTATAGTTGAATCATAGTTTTCTCATATAAAATAAATACGATTCATGCCTAGAAAACCTGAAACATGATTAACAATCATTATTATAGTTCATGACAGGTTTAATGTTATAGGCCAAATATCACTAAAATTCAAACCTGTAATACAATTTAAGCTAACATGTACTAACAAGTTGCTTTAAAAAAAAAAAAAAAAGTCAATACGTGAACCTTAGAATCTTTTTTTTTATGCTAATTCTTATTTCAACTTAATTGTAAATTTTATCTCAGTGTTTTAATTATCATTTGTGTTGAGGATAATATTTTCCTTTTATTATAAAACAGGACAATTTGGGTATGTTAAGAGTGGTGTTAACTATAAAGTGAGGAGATAAATAATGTTTTTATTTCGATATTAATTTTTACCAACGTGAAAGGTCTTCTTATTGGTAAAGGTTATATTTCACCTAAGTCCCTCAGTCATTTTATTTAATTTTCTGTTAAAAAAACATTTTAAATAGATATCGGAAGATGTGGTATGAGTCTCAATGAGACAACTCTTCATCCAAGTAACAATTTGAAAAAGTAAACAATTATAGGTCAAGGTACGGCATTCAACACAGCCTTGGCTCACACCGAACAGCAAGCGACACATTACTATTATAAAACAATTCTAACGGGAAAACTAGGCACTAATCTATGTAAAAACGAGAAACGAGAAACACATATGAACTACATAAATAGACGACAACTACTGTACATCAGATTCCTGACTAAGTAAAGGCAACAGTAGTATACCGCTGTTCAAAACTCATATGGACAAAAAACAAAATCGGGGTAACAAACTAAAACTGAGGGAAACGCATTAAATATAAGAGGAGGACAGATTCAAACATTTGCAGCGGGATTAAGCGGGATTAAAGTACGATTATTTTGTTTCATAGAATGTGGAATGTTTATTCCTACCAATTAGACAAAAAACTACTTAATTGCTAATCATTTGTTTTGTGCATGTCGTTAAACTCTGTTCCACATTTGAAATGGGTTTGGATCAAGCTGCATTCAATTTGCTGCTTATACATTTATGCTTAATATACCTGTCCGAAATCAGGAGCCTGTTTTTTTTTGTTTGCTTATTATCGTGTCTGGTTTTCGTTGTTTAGTATAAAAAAAATACCATTAATTTGAAACTGGTCATTTTGAGGTCATTTAGCTTACTTTGCTCAGACTCAATATTTAATTTATATTCAACGCCATATTCATTGAAAAATTCTCTCATTGCCAAGCATAGTTTACCAAATATTTATATAATCACATCAGTCGATGCACAATTCAATTATTATGGCGGTTCCCTTTATCGACATCCGGAATCAATCTCAAGAATTTACACCACTTCTTTGCTAACATATGTTTGTTGCTCATAATTCAGAAATTTAACAGTGTTTTGGGATTTTTTGCTTAATGACAACTTGTTTGCAGCATGTGTCCCTTTTCATAAGTCTCCCAACTACTACCTCATCATGTGAACTTGAGTATAGGGTCAATGTCATACGCTATGTTAAAGAAATGTTCTGCTTGCTCAATTAGCCTGTGAAAACCATAAAACTGTCATCTCTATATTGACAATCTAATTTGATGTTTTCTTAATTTCCATTGGAACTCATCTAAGATATTTATTGAAAGGACAGAAAGATGCATATATGTGCATAATGGTGACAATATTCCACCCATGGGCGCTCTTATAACTTGATTTAAGAACTGTCCATTGTGTATCAATTAATTCTACTGCATTGACAACCGTTTGTTTTAAATTTACAGTGATCATATTTGTGTACATTTACGTTACATAATAGGCAATTTAGAATGCATTCCCTTTTTAGCTCACCTGGCCCGAAGGGCCAAGTGAGCTTTTCTCATCACTTTGCGTACGGCGTCCGGCGTCGTCCGTCGTCGTCCGTCGTCGTTTACTTTTACAAAATCTTCTCCTCTGAAACTGCTGGGCCAAATTAAACCAAACTTGGCCACAATCATCATTGGGTATCTAGTTTTAAAAACGTGTCCGGTGACCCGGCCAACCAACCAAGATGGCCGCCATGGCTAAAAAAGGAACATAGGGGTAAAATGCAGTTTTTGGCTTACAACTCAAAAACCAAAGCATTGAGGGCAAATCTGACATTTGGTAATATTGTTTATCAGGTCAAGATCTATCTGCCCTGAAATTTTCAGATGAAACGGACAACCCGTTGTTGGTTTGCTGCCCCTGAATTTGTCATTTTAAGGAAATTTTGCTGTTTTTGGTTATTATCTTGAATATTATTATAGATAGAGATAAACTGTAAACAGCAATAATGTTCAGCAAAGTAAGATTTACAAATAAGTCAACATAACCGAAATGGTCAGTTGACCTCTTCAGGAGTTATTGCCCTTTATAGTCAATTTTTAACCCTTTTTCGTAAATCTTAGTAATCTTTTACATAAATCTTTTCTGAAACTACTGGGCCAAATTTATCCAAACTTGGCCAAAATTATCTTTGGGGTATCTAGTTTAAAAGATGTGTCCGTTTACCCGGCCATCGAACCAAGATGGCCGCCACAGCTAAAAATAGAACATAGGGGTAAAATGCAGTTTTTGGCTTATAACTCAAAGACCAAAGCATTTAGAGCAAATCTGACAGAGGTTTAATTGTTTATCATGTCAAGATCTATCTGCCTTACAATTTTCAGATTGATCGGACAACCCGTTGATAGGTTGCTGTCCCTGAATTGGTAATTTTAAGGAAATTTTGCCTTTTCTTGTTATTATCTTGAATATTATTATAGATAGAGATAAACTGTAAACAGCAATAATGTATAGCAAAGTAAGACCTAATAAAAGGCAACATGACCAAAATGGTCAATTGACCCCCTAAGGAGTTATTGTCCTTTATAGTCAATTTTTAACAATTTTCATAAAATTTATAAATTTTTACTAACATTTTCCACTGAAATTACTGGGCCAAGTTCATTATAGATAGAGATAATTGTAAGCAGCAAGAATGTTCAGTAATGTAAGATTTTCAAACACACCACCATCACTAAAACACAATTTTGTCATGAATCCTATCTGCGTCCTTTGTTTAATATTCACATAGACCAAGGTGAGCGACACAGGCTATTTAGAGCCTCTATCTATCTTGTGTGACTCTATCATCTTATAAATGAAATCTGTTGTATCTAGAATTTAAAAGTTATGTCGCTTCAATAATGGTTTTATATTAGGTCAATCTCAATCCATCTCGTGGGAGGGTTACACCTAATTGACGATTGGTCGTAAGGAACATTAATTAATGTACATTGTATACTTGTTGACCAGTTCGCAATGCCTCATTAATTATTTCTAAATTCATTTTATGAATTTTTGGAAGACTGGGGTGTATGTGTCCATGTTTTGAATCATTATTATCCTTTAAAAATTATACTTATGGATAGCTATTTCGTTTTTTTTCTATATAGATAAGTAAACGATCAGTGTTAAGTTCTTTATTGCCATGTTTTAAATATATTCAATACCCGTATGGAGGTGCTCTTAATTGCAGGAAGCTCATACAGATAAGAAGAACAACTGTTCCGAATGAACAATAAGAAAGTTTCCGAATATTCCTCCATAGACCATATTTCTAACTAATAAATATGCGTGAACCCTCAGGGGTTCACGCAATCATGTCGAAAAATGTTGTATAGTAGACAGTGTTAACAACCCGATAACACGCATTGGCGTTAACCAATAACTGATAATCGTAACTTGAAATAGGACGATCCCAATATGGCAACGGCAGAAATTGGTAAAACAGTTTCTGTCATTTTACTCAAATGTAGCCATTTGTTTTCGACGATAAATTTTCGAAGCTCTAAGATTCACATATAATGATAATGGTATAGAAAAACCTTGCAGCTGATTTACTCTTGACAAAAAAGCTACAATTGAGAAAAATGACTGAAAAAGCCCATACCGCTTATAGAAAGCTATAAAAAGTCCCGAAATGAAAAATGTAAGACAATTCAAATGGGAAAACTAAAGTCCAAATTTAATAGTTTGTTTAATTACATTCATTTAGTAAATAACAAATTGATCAAATTCATGTATTCATTCTTAAATTGAACTGATTTTATTTCAGATTCATTATGGTGCTACCAATGTGGTGATAGTTCTGCCACTGGTTCGTGTATAACAGACACAGCTGCCATGGAAGCAGAGTACATAGAGTTCAATATAACAAATTCGACGGCGAAAAAAGATCAGTCCGTATCTGATGGCAAAAAGCTAAAACAATACCAATATCTAAAGAATTGTGAGAACACAGACTATGATAGATGTGTCATTGAGAGGATAGAAGAACAAGGTAGGTATTTACTATGATAGATGTGTCATTGAGAGGATAGAAGAACAAGGTAGTGTATTTACTCTCATAGATGTGTCATTGAGAAGAAAGAAGAACAAGACAGTGTATTTACTATGATAGATGTTTCATTGAGAGGATAGAAGAACAAGGTAGTGTATTTACTATGATAGATTTGCCATTGAGAGGATAGAAGAATATCAAGGTAGTGTATTTACTATGATAGATGTGTCATTGAGAGGATAGAAGAACAAGGTAGTGTATTAACTCTCATAGATGTGTCATTGAGAAGAAAGAAGAACAAGGCAGTGTATTTACTATGATAGATGTGTCATTGAGAGGATAGAAGAACAAGTTAGTGTACTTACCATGGTAGATTTGTCATTGACAGGATAGAAGAAAAAGGTAGTGTATTTACTATTATAGATGTGTCATTGAGAGGACAGAAGAACAAAGTAGTGTATTTACTCTGATAGATGTGCCATTGAGAGGATAGACGAACAAGGTAGTGTATTTACTCTGATTGGTGTGTCATTGAGAGGATAGAAGAACAAGGTAGTGTATTTACTATGATAGGTGTGTCATTGAGAGTATAGAAGAACAAAGTAGTGTATTTACTATGATAGGTGTGTCATTGAGAGGATAGAAGAACAAGGTAGTGTATCAACTATGATAGGTGTGTCATTGAGAGGATAGAAGAACAAGGTAGTGTACTAACTATGATAGGTGTGTCATTGAGAGGATAGAAGAACAAGGTAGTGTATTTACTCTGATAGGTGTGTCATTGAGAGGATAGGTAATGTATTTACTATGATAGGTGTGTCATTGAGAGGATAGAAGAACAAAGTAGTGTATTAACTATGATAGGTGTGTCATTGAGAGGATAGAAGAACAAGGTAGTGTATTTACTATGATAGGTGTGTCATTGAGAGGATATAAGAACAAGGTAGTGTATTTACACAATGTTGACTGCTGTACCCCTATTTTTGACATTTTTACCTATTATGTCTGTTTGTTTTGTTCACGCATCGGTGACAATATAATGGAATTTGATGCGACTGTCATACAAGTGAGAGGTTTAGCTAGCTATAAAACCAGATTCAATCCACCATTTTCTACATTTGAAAATGCCTGTACCAAGTCAGGAATATGACAGTTCTTGTCCATTCGTTTTTGATGCGTTTTGTTATTTGATTTTGCCATGTGGTTATGGACTTTCCGAATTGAGTTTCCTCTGAGTTCAGTATTTTTGTGATTTTACTTTTTACTATGATAGATGTGTTATTGAGAGGATAGAAGAACAAGGTAGTGTATTTACTATGATAGGTGTGTCATTGAGAGGATAGAAGAACAAGGTAGTGTATTTACTATGATAGATGTGTCATTGAGAGGATAGAAGAACAAGGTAATGTATTTACTATGATAGGTGTGTTATTGAGAGAATAGAAGAACAAGGTAGTATATTTACTATGATAGGTGTGTCATTGAGAGGAAAGAAGAACAAGGTAGTGTATTTACTATGATACATTTTTTTGTAGGTGTGTCATTGAGAGGATAGAAGAACAAGGTAGTGTATTTACTATGATAGATGTGTCATTGAGAGGATAGAACAACAAGGTAGTGTATTTACTATGATAGGTGTGTCATTGAGAGGATAGAAGAACAAGGTAGTGTATTTTCTATGATAGGTGTGTCATTGAGAGGATAGAAGAACAAGGTAGTGTATTTACTATGATGAATGTGTCATTGAGAGGATAGAAGAGCAAGGTAGTGTATTTACTATGATAGGTGTGTCATTGAGAAGATAGAAGAACAAGGTAGTGTATTTACTATGATAGGTGTGTCATTGAGAGGATAGACGAACAAGGTAGTGTATTTACTATGATAGTTGTGTTATTGAAAGAATAGAAGAACAAGGTAGTGTATTTACTATGATAGGTGTGTCATTGAGAGGATAGAAGAACAAGGTTATGTATTTACTATGATAGGTGTGTTATTGAGAGAATAGAAGAACAAGGTAGTGTATTTACTATTAAAGATGTGTCTTTTAGAGAATAGAAGAACAAGGTAGTGTATTTACTCTGATAGGTGTGTCATTGAGAGGATAGAAGAACAAGGTAGTTTATTTACTCTGATAGGTGTGTCATTGAGAGGATAGAAGAACAAGATAGTGTATTTATTCAGTTCATATTTAACTGGTAAAAAAAGGTACAAAAAGGAAAATGCATCAGTAATTTTTAAAGCATTGCGACGTTTACACACCAAACAAAAGTTTACTAAGCCTTTTAACAATGATGCTTGTACTTAGGTATCAAGTTATCTTATTGTATCATAGACACTTGTCTCAGAACGAAAATTTCTATATACCGTAATATAGCACTAGGTACTTAATTGCATTTTTGAAAAATGTCGCGAAATTCGGTTTTGTGCCGAATTATCGGTGTCAACCCCACTAAAACTTGTTATATATATGTCATAAATCTAATTTGATTTATATATACAATGGTGTATAACACGCACATTTTTGTTGTTGGTCTCATATGTAGTAGGCATACCTAAGCATGTCAATCGTATTTATTTTGTCTACCAAATAAACTCATCATAGATACAAGGATTAAAATTTTATATATACGCCAGACGCGCGTTTCGTCTAGAAAAGACTCATTAGTGACGCTCGAATGTGTCCTAAGCCTTTTTACATTGATGCTTGTAGGTATCAAGTTATTTTATTGTATGGAATTGTAGTCTTGTTTATATTTTAAATTGTTCTTTGGTTGATAGTACAAGACGATGATTTCATTGTGGAATTGCTACAACAAGATAATACCGTTTAGCAACTGCAACCATATTTATTATATTGTTCGTGTATTGCAATGAACTAGTAGATGTTCAATATGTGGTATAATTGACCATGAGAAGACTCCTCATCAAAGACTTAAAGACGTACACGAATAAGTTAACAACAGGTCACCCTACGGCCTTCAAAGATCAATAAATATTGCATTGTGATATTAATAGGTATACTTGACTATGAGACAACTTTCCGTCAAAAACCAAAAGACGTAGAAGTAAACAAGTAAAGGTTGAACAGTTTCAACACCCAATCTATTATAAAATTGGAATGTGATATTGATAAATATCACAAATATCACAAGTATTTTTTTGTCGCGTGTTTGCCAACAACTATTAATGATAGCTTCTTGAGTATTGGTACTATATATGTCATATTTTAATCCTATGTTTCTATTCTGTTGACTGTTTCTACATTAGTAACCTTCTTTTTTCAGGACAAGTTCACGCATATATACGGGATTGCCACAACAGTAATAACAACTTTTCATTTTATGACCCGAAGTTTTTAGATTTAGACGCTACACGTAACCACTCATCATGTATCTATGACGCCTTTTCAAAGAGAGTAGCTTGTGTCACTGTGTGTGAAACAGATTTTTGTAATGGACCTCAGATAGCTGGTGGAAATAGTAGCCGCGCACAACTATTACTTGTGTTATTTTACTCTGTTCTTGTAATGTTAAAGAGCATTGTTTGATCTATAGTAATAGTGAAACATTGGAAACATGACGAGTATTTTAGAACAGAAATACGATAGTATTGTATACTACCGCCTATAGATCTTGGGGGTGGGGGGGTGGGGGGGGGGGGCTTGGGATGGACACCCCACGGGATTTAAACATAGAAAGTAGATCTGTAATTTATGTTTATAATTATAACTTAGGTTGTAGTTTTCTGTTTCAGAGTCTATTGAACTCTTGGTATCTTTTTTTTTCTCACAAGCGTACATTTAACGCTGGGATTCAAATAAAATCCCGCAATCTCTAAGTCAAATTAAGGAAGTTCGCTTGTCATGTTTTGGATTTTTTGTCAGATCTTCGGAATCCTCTGGTGTTATCCATTATTTTGACCCTATTTAGTTTTTACAAATCTTTAACAAGTATAATGATAAGCCATCTAACATTTTAGTTATGTTTTAATAGTTAGTGAAAACTTAAACTTGTCAATGATATGAAAAGTAAAGAGATTTCGAAAATGAACGCATTGACTTATATATATATATATTTGCTCTTTTGATTTTTTTATTAATTAAATCCCCTATCAATATTAAAAAATATATATATATATTAAACTGAGAAGCGAACTCCCTTAAAGTTGTCCTTTCGTTTTTGATGTGTTTTGTCATTTGATTTTGCCATGTGATTAGGGACTTACCGATTTGATTATCCTCTGAGTTAGTATTTATTGTGATTTTACTTTTTAAGTAGCACGATTACAATCTAGTTTGTTGTTTGATTGCTGTATAATTGTCTCCCAACAAGTCTTTTTTTCATCTCTTATTCATGTAAATTAAACGTTAATTCTGTTCTGGTTATCAAGTAATTGAAATAATATTTAAGATGGAGTAGAGATGACTTTATTTTACACCAGGGCCATAACATAATATTCCGTTCACTAAATTTGACTGTTTCCCGAGTGTCAATCAACTGCTCGAGCTTGTTCTTTCAAACAAACTATAGTTCAAAGAAAATAATACAGAATTTGATGTAAAGTTCACAAATTAAATAAAAATAGTGATGGTGCCAATTAAAACTATGTATATTTTATAACTTTTATTTATATGTTTTGCAATAAAATTTTGAAATAAAATAAATGATTATGAGTATCATTTCTGAGGCAGATGTATCTCAAAATCAAAATGATATGATAAAATTAAGACCGACACTTAAAAAACTTAAAAGATACAAAATAAGAAGCGAAGATACAAAACATATTAAAGAAAACAGAAGACTGAGCAACAAGAACAAAACCAAATTGTGGAAAAGTTAGCAGATCCGGTTCTTCGGAAGGGCCATTAGATCATGCTCGACATTTAGATCTACCAATGGACAAATAAAAACATTGCCATGGAAAGACAAAGTGTGTTTTTTTTTTAAATTAAAAAGGAAAAAAAAAAAGACAAGAAAACACAGAAAGAACATGGTACCAAATAAAAACCGAAAATCAACAAAACGATCTACAAAAAGCTTAAACAACTAAAATTAAAAAAAAAAGCATAACGAACAATATAAAACCCCGAGGATCATCTCAATTGGTCTGGAAATGTCGGCAGATCCAGCTCCACATGGTAACCCGGGGATCATCTCAATTGGTCTAGAAATGTCGGCAGATCCAGCTCCACATGGTAACCCGGGATCATCTCAATTGGTCTGGAAAAGGCGGCAGATCCAGCTCCACATGGTAACCTGAGGATAACATGGATAATCCCAGATGCTCCGAAAAAGTAGAAAATACAGCTCCACTTGGTATGGATTACTGGTTTCTTGGTTGAACGTCCTTAAATTGTGTACTCTGTGTGCCAGTGTTTTTTTTCGGGAGTGATTAGATTCATAGTCCAATTAAATACTGCAATCTCAAAGTAAAATTAAGTACCGCGATTGAAATCTTTTTTGGGAAATCGTGTTTGATTGCTGTCTAATTGTCTCCCAATAAGTCTTTTTTCATCTTTTATTCATGTAAAGTTAATTCTGTTCTAGTTATTAAATAATTGAAATAATATTTATGATGGAGTAGATATATGATAAACATTCATTGACTTTATTTTACACCAGGGCCATAACAAAATATTCGTTAATCTGTACACATGGCAATGACATAATATTCCCCAATATGTACAATAAATTCGACTCTTTCACGAGTGTAAATCAACTGCTTGAGGTTGTTCTTTCAAACAAACAATAGTTAAAAGGAAAGAAACAGAATTTGATGTAAAGTCCATGCATTAAATAAAGAAATTGATGGTGTTAATTAAAAGTATTTATATTTTATAACTTTTATTTAAGGTAAATGACTTTGAGTATTATTTCTGAGGCAGATGTATTTCAAAAGCAAAAAGGAATGATAGAAGAAGACCCACGTTTACAAAACTTAAAAGATACAAAATAAGAAGCAAAGATACAAAACATATTAAAGAAAACCCAAGACTGAGCAACAAGAACACAATCAAAAGGTCAGGTGCCCGGAAAGGTTAGCAGATCCGGTTCTTCAAAGGTCAGGTGCCCGGAAAGGTTAGCAGATCCGGTTCTTCGGAAGGGCCAGTAGATCATACTCGACATTTGGATCAACAAATGGATCACTAAAAACATTGTCATGGAAAGGCAAAGTGTGTTTTTTTTAATATTAAAAAGGAAAAAAAAAGACAAGAAAACACAGAAAGAACATGGTACCAAATAATTACCGAAAATCAACAAAACGATCTACAAAAAGCTTAAACAACTTAAATTAAAAAAAGCATAACGAACAATATAAAACCCCGAGGATCATCTCAATTGGTCTGGAAATGTCGGCAGACCCAGCTCCACATGGTAACCCGGGGATCATCTCAATTGGTCTGGAAAAGCGGCAGATCCAGCTCCACATGGTAA
The DNA here is from genome assembly GCA_019925275.1 of Mytilus edulis. Classification (NCBI taxonomy): domain Eukaryota; kingdom Metazoa; phylum Mollusca; class Bivalvia; order Mytilida; family Mytilidae; genus Mytilus; species Mytilus edulis. The sequence goes on from CM034359.1 coordinate 16,059,098, forward strand.
CCCGAGGATAACATGGATAATGTCATGTACTCTGGAAAATGCGGCAGATTCAGCTCAACATGGTAACCAAAGGATAACATGGATAATCCCAGATGCTCCGAAAAAGTAAAAAATACAGCTCCACTTGGTATGGATTACTGGTTTCTTGGTTGAACGTCTTTAAATTGTGTACTCTGTTTGCCAGTGTTTGGTTTTTTCGGGAGTGATTAGATTCATAGTCCAATTAAATACTGCAATCTCAAAGTAAAATTAAGTACCGCGATTGAATTCCTTTTTGGGAAATCGTGTTTGATTGCTGTATAATTGTCTCCCAATAAGTCTTTTTTCATCTTTTATTCATGTAAAGTTAATTCTGTTCTAGTTATTAAATAATTGAAATAATATTTATGATGGAGTAGATATATGATAAACATTCATTGACTTTATTTTACACCAAGGCCATAACACAATATTCTTTAATCTGTACACATGGCAATGACATAATATTCCCCAATCTGTACAATAAATTTGACTCTTTCACGAGTGTAAATCAACTGCTTGAGGTTGTTCTTTCAAACAAGCAATAGTTCAAAGGAAAGAAACAGAATTTGATGTAAAGTCCGTGAATTAAATAAAGAAATTGATGGTGTTAATTAAAAGTATTTATATTCTACAACTTTTATTTAAATGTTTTGCAATCAAATGTTGAAAAAAGGTAAATGACTTTGAGTATCATTTCTGAGGCAGATGTATTTCAAAAGCAAAAAGGAATAATAGAAGAAGACCCACGTTTACAAAACTTAAAAGATACAAAATAAGAAGCGATGATACAAAACATATTAAAGAAAACAGTAGACTGAACAACAATAACACAACCAAAAGGTCAGGTGCCCGGAAAAGTTAGAAGATCCGGTTCTTCGGAAGGGTCAGTAGATCATACTCGACATTTGGATCTACCAATGGACAAATAAAAACATTGCCATAGAAAGACAATTTTTTTGGGGGGGGGGGGGGGTGAATGGGGAGGAAGGGGAGGGGGTGGGTAATAATAAAAAAAAGAAACAACATGGGACAAAAAAATTTTGTGACTTTGTTGAATGCATCTATCACATCGAGCTAGAGGTAAAGGATACAACAGATACAGTTAAGTCGGCCTCATATCTTGACTTACATCTAGAAATTGACAATGAGGGTCGGTTGAACACAAAACTTTACGACAAAAGAGACTATTTCAGCTGTCTAATTGTGAACTTTCCATTTCTAAGTAGCAACAGTCCAGCAGCACCTGCATACTGTTATGGAATGACTGTTTCACAAATGATATGGGATATGTTCCTTACGTCGTAACTACAATCCCCTTCCCTTTCATGAATGTGACCTACCGAATTAGACTTTTTCCCGGATTTGTAATCACATAAGCAACAGGACGTGTGCCACATGTGGAGTAGATTCTGCTTACCCTTCCGAGGCACCTGAGATCACCCCCAGTTTTAAGTGGGATTCCTGTTGCTTATTCTTTAGTTTTCAATGTTGTGTCATATGTACTATTGTTTGTCTGTTTGTCTTTTTCATTTTTAGCCATGGCGTTGTCAGTTTATTTTCAATTGATGCGTTTGACTGTCCCTATGGTATCTTTCGCCCCTCTCTTGTATTTACATCATCCTGACTATTTAAAATATTTACATAGTCACAAGCAGTTAGATCAGATAGATGGGGCAGTGGATCTGTCTTGATCTTCCTATTGGCATAAATGATTCATCTGTCTCCTACATCTGCATCTACAGAAGAAAACGTATACTAGTTTGTATTCTGCATCTCGTACATAGTATACTAAAGCTCCGTCTCCTGTTCGTTCTCCAGAACAGACTAACGTCCCCAATATACCATCAAATCCATCCCCTTAGAATTCATCTGATACTAGGTCGCAGGGAATGGGGTTGATACAGCTGCGTTTAGTCCAGGATATCAATAACTCTCCTCAAACAACCGTTTTGCAACACTTTACGACTATGGAAATGGAAATTAAAAGTGTTGTGCCCCACAAAGATCACAATTTTAGGGTGAGGGAAATGCATTCGTTCTTCTATTACAAAATGAAAAATACTATTCAAATTGAATTGCCAACGTCTTAAAGTATGTACATTTGTTTAGGGGCCAGCTGAAGGACGCCTCCGGGTGCGGGAATTTCTCGCTACATTGAAGACCTGTTGGTGACCCTCTGCTGTTGTTTTTTATTTGGGCGGGTTGTTGTCTCTTTGACACATTCCCCATTTCCATTCTCAATTTTATTTTTTACAGAGTTTGTCTTTAGTGCCGTGTGGAGGCAGTAGATTGCCTCCCCGTGCTTCAGGTTTATGCTCTTATAATATACTAGATTATGGAGTGTGTGTCCGAGCGAGAACTGCTCTAATTCATTACTTTGGGAATATTTATCAAAAGGTAGTATTTCAATATTCAGCCCCATTCTACTATTTAATACTGATAGCGTTTGACATTTTTTGCCGAACAAATTTATCCATTTTATATACTTCAATTATTGTATGCTGGTTCATATTCTGGACGCCAATCTTTGCTCCTTTATTATATAATTCACTAACAAAACAATTACGAAGCTTAGAAATGGAAAATTACTAAATACTAAACTTGTTCAAAGGGTATCCACACGTCTCAATCTTCAAAATCGGTTATCTAAAAATACTACCATCGCTAACATTTTTAACAATAAAAATCGTGGTTACCCTTCTATCGATAAGTGTCATGCCAAAAATGACTTACATGTCCCCGTCTTTCCACCAACAATACGGTAAGGTCCACGTTTAATGGTCGCACATTTTCTTTAAATTTTGAAACTGATATAACTTGAAGAACAAACAGTATTATTTATTTACTCACATGAAACAAACCGGGGTGTGGTATCCAGTACGTAGGAGAAACTGGACGATATTTATCTAAACGCACTCAAGAACATCTGTATCGTTTTAAAAGACCCAATAAATTCAAAAGTATCATTTACCAACACCTTAAGAAGCACAACCAACCTTTTAAATATTTAGCAGTTCAACCTTTAGAAGTAGTAAATAAGCAGCCCGGTGAATCGCATTCAAAGTTTGTACGATCACGGAAAATAATTGAATTAAATTGGATTAAAAAATTACAGACAGTTTACCCTCTCGGTCTAAATGATAATATCATGGGAATTGGTAATATATCTAGAACCAATTCCGTTAACATTTTGGATATAGTTTCTAAAACTGTTCGTAAAAAACGTTCTCACGGTCGTAGAACAAATCGCAATCAAAGAAAATTTCGGGCCAATCATACCAATATTTCGGACCTAATTTCTATTTCAAAAAACAACGGCAGACATTATCTGTTAACAAAATTCTGTTCGTTACCGGTTAATATGTTAAATAAAATTTTGGAGGATTGCAACACAATTTCATATAGCAGTCCTAAGTATGAAATTGTTCAAATTATTATGGCATATTGTTATTCTAAATTATTTCCCAAAATTGATCGCCCTGAAGATCATAAAAAACATTTTATTAAAATTAAGTATGTCAATAAAGGCTTTGATTTTGTAAATATTGCCGGTATATTTAACGACCATTCTGTTAAAGAACAAATTCCTGGATATTTTGACAATACTGAGCTACCTCTTATTTGTTATATTTACAAGAAATCTAGCCGGAAATCTGTGTTTAACTATAGTCAATTGTGTAAAGATGTTAATATCAGTGAAAATACACCTACTTCATGTAATTGCAGTAATTCCGAATATATTTATGGACCCATTTCCCATGTTATAACAGGAGATCTTAACATCGTTCAAGACCGAGAGTTAAAATCATTCCTCAGTAAAGGACCTAAATATCGTCCCCGTCAATTATTAATTGGAATGAGTGTCGTAATATCATCCACGACTCACTCCATACTTACTGTATGAAATGGATAAAACGGGAAAAAGCTGACAAAAAATCTTTGGACTCTTTTTTTAATTCAGTAATGAAGATAGTTGATATACGTATTCAACATTTTAAAGAACATTTTACTATAAACAATAACAACAATAAACCTATTTCTCGTATCAAACATAAACTAAAAGAACTAGTCAAGGAATTTGTTTTTGTCCCGGCAGATAAAGCTGCTAATAATATTATTATTGTTTGACGTAAATTTTACATTGAGGTTCTGAAAAAGGAAATCACCAATTCACCAACATTCCAACTTACTCCATTTTCAGAAAACGAAATCTGTAACAAACATAAACTTTTAGGCACCGCTTTACAAGCAGAGCCAAATACAATGAAAGTCCCAACTATGTATTGGCTTCCGAAGCTACACAAAACCCCTTACAAATATAGATTTATTTCGTCTTCAATCCATTGTTCAACTACTAAATTGTCTATTCTTCTTACCAGCACACTTGGTACAATTAAAAACCTGATAATAAATTGTTCAAATAAGGCCTTCGAAAATAGTGGAATAAATTACTTTTGGAGTGTCAAGAACTCGTTGGAAGTACTTGATAAATTGCATGCTTATATAGGTGATTTTGAATCTGTTCAGAGTTTTGATTTTTCTACCCTGTATACCACATTGCCTCACATTCTCATTAAGAAAAAATTCACACACCTAATTAAATGGGCATTCAAAAAATCAGAATGTGAATATATATGTTCAAACTCTTTTAGGTCATTTTTTAGTAGCAATAAACAAAAAAACTATGTTAATTGGACATGCTTTGATACTATATATGCCCTTGAATTTTTACTAGATAACATTTTTGTTCGCTTTGGGGATTCCGTATATCGTCAGATTATCGGAATTCCAATGGGGACTAACTGTGCACCACTTATTGCGGACCTGTTTTTGTATTGTTATGAGTTACAATTTATGACAAAAATAAGCAAAGACCCATCGAAACAACATCTGATAAACAAATTTAATAATACTTTTAGATATTTGGATGATATTTTGGCTCTCAATAATGACGACTTCAGTATGTATATTAATGGAATTTATCCTGTTGAACTTACTTTAAATAAAGCTAATACTAACAATGACCACTGCCCTTTTCTCGATCTTGATATCTATATCACTAATGGAAAGCTGAATACTAAAATTTATGATAAAAGGGATGATGTTTCATTTCCTATCGTTAATTATCCGTTTTTAGATGGTGACGTTCCCTTGTCACCATCTTACGGTGTTTATATATCTCAACTTGTACGATTCGCTCGTGTATGTAACAATGTTTTAGATTTTAACGAGAGAAATTTATGTATTACTGAAAAATTATTACACCAGGGTTTTCGATATCACAAACTAGTCAAAACATTTACTAAATTTTATCATCGGTATAAAGACATCATTCGTAAATATAGCTCAACATGCAGACTTCTAATACGTTCAGGTATTTCACATCCAATTTTTTATGGTAATATTCTTTATAAAGCACAAAGGTGTCAGTATTCACCTCAGAAACTTACAAAACCTTTGAATAGACTTATTAAGAAGGGATATAATTACGATACTGTTGTCAAGTCATTAAAGATTGCATATTTTGGCGTTAATATTGAGTCACTGATTATAAGGTCTTTGCATCGGAACTAAACACATTTATTCTAAAAACAGTTGTTGGCATGACACGGGTTATGTTCTTCTCATATATGTTATGATGGTATGATACTAAACCCCTAACGGGAAGGATTGTGCCTGATGTTCATATGATGAAATTATAATCTTTCAGTCAGTTTAGTTGAAGTCTGGAGCTGGCATGTCAGTTAACTGCTAGTAGTCTGTTGTTATTTATGTATTATTGTCATTTTGTTTATTTTCTTTGGTTACATCTTTTGACATCAGACTCGGATTTCTCTTGAACTGAATTTTAATGTGCGTATTGTTATGCGTTTACTTTACTACATTGGTTAGAGGTATAGGGGGAGGGTTGAGATCTCACAAACATGTTTAACCCCGCCGCATTTTTGCGCCTGTCCCAAGTCAGGAGCCTCTGGCCTTTGTTAGTCTTATATTATTTTAATTTTAGTTTCTTGTGTACAATTTGGAAATTAGTATGACGTTCATTATCACTGGACTAGTATATATTTGTTTAGGGGCCAGCTGAAGGACGCCTCCGGGTGCGGGAATTTCTCGCTACATTGAAGACCTGTTGGTGACCCTCTGCTGTTGTTTTTTTATTTGGGCGGGTTGTTGTCTCTTTGACACATTCCCCATTTCCATTCTCAATTTTACATTAACTAGTATTGCAGAGCTTTACACGGACTGTTTTTAAATTGTGGGACATATACATAAATACTTCTAATGTTTTAATAGAGAGAACTGTACAAATGGTGCACAAATTTGTTTTTAGCAACTGACATAATGGACCAGACATCACCAAATATTGCTAGTATATATCTTCATTATTTAAAACGAATAGAAGATCGGATACGACAAAGGAAGGTGAAAGGCGAAGAGGGGTGTTGTTAATACAAATACCCAGCATATCATCTCCCATCACAAGAGTGAACAATCTGAATATATCTCAACTTATATCGACAATATACTGAGGATGATATTATCAAATGCTGGACTTTTTGATCGGCAATACATTTGATGAGATTGGAGGATTATTATTTTAACAGACAGGGGGTATTTCAATCGTTACTGATTGTACGCCCCAACACCCACCCCCTAACTAGTCGGTTTGTTTTGGTACTCGTATAAACCAGAAATCATTCAGAACCTTCTAAAAGACTAAAAAAATAAGCACCTTTCGATTTATCTAATTCAACTTTAAGATATATTGATGATAACCTATCATTTCATAACCCATATTTCAGTCAATACTTAAATCTGATATATCCCAGTGAACTTGAAATTAAGGATTCTACTGATACAAGAAGGATTTTTTCATACCATATATTTTCCTCAGTATTGACACAGACTTCACACTAAAATTTATGACAAACGGGACGATATTGCAACAGGCCAAGTATGACAAATTATAGGAGCCTGTGGATATGTAAGGTCATGGATCATGATTTAGTGCTACAATAGAAGTTTTAAAATGATCTTCTACGTAGTCTTCTTTTATGTAGTTTTCAGTGAAGGAATAGGAGCTATTTTAAAGAAATCTTTTGTCTCTTATGCACACATATTCCTGATCTTTTTTTAATTAAGTAATCTATCTAGTAATAACAACTTTGATGATTCTTTTTTGTAATTATAGAACATCCAACACTAAGACTGATGTACCATATCATAGTTATGATGCTTAGTCAATTGAAGGGTCTACCACTACCCTTGTAAACACTTTAGGAAGATTAGAGGACCAAAATTCTAAAAATAACGTGGACACATAAGTTCGATCCATCTGTATAGACAGTCGAAAAATCTGAATTATTTGCCTTGATTTCAGCATAATGAAAAGATGTTTTTCGTCTTCAGTTCTATTGTATTTACGGAGATCATAAAAACTATTGCCACTTGACCAAACCGGAACCAATACATTAACATTTACTCTATGTCTAACATTAACAAAAAACACAATCTTAACCCTTCAACACTAACACTACACTCAACGGTTAATGTGATATCCGTAACTGCAGTTACATATACTCAAAGATGGCAGAGGATGTTTCTTGTCGATATTTCTGTTGTCAATTCTGTATTAATTATGCATTATTCGTTGTTTTTTCGTGTCTTTTGTTTACGTATTACTTAGTTTGAAATTGAAACCCATAGTTTTTTCTTCGTAGATCAATCGCTACATAGACAAATAATCAGTCCAAATAATCAGCGATGATATGGGTAAGTGTGTAAACTGATATCCGTAACTGTAGGTTGCATTTCTGTAAATATTGACAATGCAATTTCCCACAGGAACTTCTTTTACGGCTAAAACTGTACCACTTTTACTATGAAGTTTAAAAAAAAATCTTATCCTAGAATTGAAAGTTCATATGCACTACAATTTTTTTTGAAAGGTCAAAATATAGGGCTGTGCGGCATGACAATTGTAAGTTTTGTTGAGATATTTATGTATTTCTAGCTTGTATTTGTATGCAGTGGTGACAAAAAAGCAGATTTAGGTGTTACGGCTTACTTTTGAGTCATCGACAGGACACAAACACCCCATAAATAATATTCAGGAAGGATCGATGAGTTTAAATGACTGCGAAGAGTAAATATAAGCTCTTCTTAACAATTAAACTTACATATATGCAAATTTTATGAATTAATGTTGTATTCAGGACTTAAAGTAAACTATGCATACTGTAAACTGTGAAATTATGCTGAGTCATTATATCTAAGGCCCAGGATTCTATCAATCTTCATGAGATATTTATAAAACTTCATATTTGAGTTGAGTTCTTTAAAATCTGTGAGATAAAGCAATTTTGGTTAAATTCTGAATGTTCTCTTTTTTTCACCCTACATTTCGTCCATTTTGCAAATATACTTAAAGACTTTAGAAACGCAACACTAGGTTATTCTTTTTAATTCCCATGTTCAAATATTCAATTTTTAGTAAACAAACTTATGAACAGAAACAGAAAAAAAAAGGCCAGTTCGAAAGTTGAATTGATTACGTCATTTTCAATGTTTAAATATTGTGGTATATATTGAAACCCTGGTTTTCTCCTTACCAATAAACTTGTCACCGTCAAAAGCAATGACTGGCTGTAACAGAGGCCAAGATGATTGTCAGAAAGGTCAACCCATTCTGTTCGGCACGTTTTGGGTTCTGATTTGCACCATCTAATTTTGCTGTTGTTCCACCAATTTCAATGGGTTTTGGAAATTATGTAGTTAAAACTTTTAGACTTTAAATGTTTTTCTGCAGTCGTTTCTTTGGCAGTTAAGTTAATGGGAAATATTTATGGCATATATCTGTCTCAACAATTTGATTGGCAGTTTACGTTTCGACCGTAGACCTGTCTCGTAAATGACGTTGCGTAATCAAATTCTATAGACGTTGCATTGTAACTACATGTTGATCTGGTCATTGATGGTCTTAAACAAATCCCGTTTAACGGTATCATTGTTGGAAGGACAGTAAAACTAGTTTCAGATGTCAAATTGTCTGGTTGAAGCACGTTCATGTTTTCCTGTTTGCAGTATTCTAATGATCGAGTTTTTTATTCCTCAGTCTTGGCGATATGGAGATGCAATATTTTTTAACTGATTAAAGTGGGGCCAAGGATTGAAAGAACTGTGTCGCAAAGAAAACAAATGTAAAAATCTTTTATTGGTTCGAAATTTTGCTTTCTGAAATTTGTGCGATCTCCATAGTCCAGTAAGTTCAATAACCACAGGTACGTCAGATGTTGATTTATTCGAGAAAAAAAAAGAAGTATGATGAGCATGAATATTAGTTGTATTCGGATCAACCATGATTTGGTAAAAAAAACCTACAAAATGAGGATTGCGTTTTTAAAGTCAGTCAGTATACATTTATCATGCATATTCAGGATGAGAACAAATAAGCAATACATACGTCAACATTATTTGTATATTAAATTGTACATTAAAACGTACATGCATTTATACTGAAATGAAGGAAGAGAATGAATTCGCACATACCAAATATTGTTATCCTATGACTTATAATAAGAGGAAATTTTACATTACAAAAGTCTTTACTTTCAAGTAGTCACTGAACCATGGAAATGAGGTCAAGGGCATTGGACATGTGACTGACGGAAACATTGTAACACGAGGCATCTATATACAAATTATGAAGCATCCAGGTCTTCAACCTTCTAAAATATAAAGCTTTTAAGAAGTTAGCTAACGCCGCCGCCGCAGAACAAAAGTTGCAGGCTCGACAAAAACCAATGAGACGCAATACAATTGTTTGTGTGTTCCGATTTTTATTTATGACCTACAAATCCATATAGAAGAGTTATTTCGAATAAAGAAACAAATATGGAGGACATAGATGCATTTAAATCAAAATTTCCTGTAAACAAATTATATATAGTTTTAAAAAAATTGATGAAATACATTTTTAATTTTCTTTTTTCTTCTCTAACTAGCAGACAGTAAGTATAAAATACCGCAGCTGAGGAAGTTCAAAATAAATCATGATCTTTCCGTTATTTTGTTTTCAACGAAATTTGTTTCAGCATTTAATACACAAAGTTATTTTTTAACAGGCATATCAGTCTGTATGGTGCTATACCATGTGTTATTTGTACTTGATTACCATCACCATTTTAATGTATTTCATCAAATAAAGATACACAATTAAGTTAGGCTGATAGTAAAGCAACCAAAAATAAATAGAAATTAACTTGAATGACTTACATGAGGGTACCCTCATTGCACCTACTTTGATATGTTCCTCACGTCGTAACTACAATCCCCTTCCCTTTCATGAATTTGACCTACCGAATTAAGACTATTTACCGGATTTGTAATCACATAAGCAACACGACGGGTGCCGCATGTGGAGCAGGATCTGCTTACCCTTCCGGAGCACCTGAGATCACCCCTAGTTTTTGGTGGGGTTCGTGTTGTTTATTCTTTAGTTTTCTATGTTGTGTCATGTGTACTATTGTTTTTCTGTTTGTCTTTTTCATTTTTAGCCATGGCGTTGTCAGTTTGTTTTAGATTTATGAGTTTGACTGTCCCTTTGGTATCTTTCGTCCCTCTTTTTTTGACACTTTTCGTTCACCTACGTTTATTTATGATCCAGACAAGTTTTTTTTATTAATTTTTTAGATGTATCCTTATATATAATATAATGATTTATTTGCAAAATATACACATATATGTCAAGCAAACACAAATATAAACATGCATAATACAAAACTACAAACATAATCATAAAAAAACATAGTTATAATGGTAATGTACCCTTTGATGGACATCGGCCTCAATTTTGCAATTCTAAAGATTGCTTTATAAAGTCACCAACTTCTGTCAAAGCTCAGATTCAGGATTTTAAAGTTATAGTAGCTGTAAAAGGGGTTGATAATTTGTATCAACAGGGTAAAAATTATTAACCTTAAGGTAGCAATACACAGTTTGGAGTTTGGTTTCGCATTTTGGACCCGGTCGATTTTTAAATATGAAAGTTATTGTGTAATAAAATTCATTTTTAGACAGCTGTTTACTAATTTAGCCTTCAAAGATGGTTTATAAGAACATCAAGATTATATTTTACATGTTTAATTTACTGTTCGGCTCTCCGTATTTTCATAGCTAGACCGGTCATCGGTCAAGAAATTAACGTTATGTTTACAAACACTTTTTTCTACACGACGTTTTTAACGAAATTTTACCAAAATATGAGTTGAAAGACATACAATTTTCATTGAATTTATTGAAAGATATATATGAATAATTTCAGAAAAAGTATTACTTTAAGCGATTGCAATTATACTTTTAGCCAAATTGTGGGAAAATATGTGACTTCCCTCCCTTTTTTGCAATATTTTATAACAAATAAATGCATATTGTTTCCATGGATACACCCAAAATAAATTATATTTTGCCATTTTACTGGATATAAAGTTTATGTAAATTTCTGATTCCATACATATGCATATACATGACACAAACAGTAAGCCTAATATTGAAAGAAAGCAGTAAAAAGGGGGTGGTAAAATTTATGAGGGCAAAGGAGTAGGTCCGGTAAGGACGGATTTTGGCCTCAAATTTCAGGTTCATCTGACAAAAGATTTTGACGACTTTTTAAACACTTAAGTGTCTATTTCATTTGAATCAATTAATTTATGTGAACGATTTTAACTGATTTAATCATTAAAAACGATCAGATTCAAGCTCAAGTATGAAAAATCTACCAAGTATGCCGAAAAAATGCGGCCACTTTCGTTTTAAACGAAAACCGTCTAAAATTTAACTAAAATGCTCAAACTGTGAAGATTTCAGTTATTTAGCATGACTTAATGGTGCTAGTACCCGATATATGTGCATTATATTGTAAATAAAAAAGCCCATGTTTAAGTAGCAGAAGCATTCTTGTGTCCAATAAATAACTTAAAGTTAACATTTTAACGATTTTGTAAAACTGCTATATTTTGGGGCCAAAAGGGGTCTTACTGAACCTTCTCCTTTTAATATCTTTTCCTAACTGTTTATAACTACCTTAAAAATAAGCAATCTCTTATAAAGTTGAGTTTAATTTACAATTTTAAAAAGATGGTATTCATCATCAAGTTTATTACAAGGTTTAGTTAACCTTTGACTCTCGGTACATTTTAATATCTACCTATTTCAATTTCTAGGTTATGGTCACTAACCCTTAATTTTGGAATTCATTGTCTGGTTTTAAAATTTAATTCTTTCAATAAATAATTCTCAATTTTTATCTCAGATTTTATTCGACTGTATAAAAATAATTTTGAACTGGCTGTTAGTGACGAAAGTTTATTCAGGACTTTTTTTTAATTTTGTATAAACTTCATGAGGGTCGTAATTAGGATACCTCCATGACGAATAACGGATAAAATTCCTGCCAAATGATGTTAACGGTAATTTTTGGTGTATGACGATAAAAAGTACACTTTCTTTTACATGTTTTAGACGATAAAAAATGACTGGTTTTGACGAATCACGTTAAATATTTTCCAAAAACGACGGTTGCGATAATTATTTGAGACATCTGACGATTCACGATAAAGATATTTCACATTACTACTCTCCTTCATGTGATACCTGTTTTAACTTCATCTTAAAGGAATGTACCTGTCCTAAGTCAGGAATCTGATGTACAGTAGTTGTCGTTTGTGTTTGTAATTTATACGTGTTTCTCGTTTCTCGTTTTTTATATAGATTATACCGTTGTTTTTCCCGTTTGAATGGTTTACACCTAGTAATTTAGGGGCCCTTTATAGCATGTTGTTCGGTGTGAGCCAAGGCTCCGCGTTGAAGGCCGTACATTGACCTATAATGGTTAACTTTTATAAATTGTTATTTGGATGGAGAGTTGTCTTATTGGCAGTCATACCACATCTTCCTATATCTATACTTAATTTTATTGTATGAGTTATCATAATTTGCAAAATCTTCAGCCATTGGGTCTCTTTAAATCTATTTTGAGGAAATGTTTACCCACTATGAAAACCATTATTATGCAGTGACTTATTTGATTTAAAGGCTACTTTTAACAGAGGATTATATCATTAGTATAAAATCTACAAAAATATAAATTGACTTGTGCTTTAATAAATAATAATAAATTTGCTCAGTTTGTTTTCACTGAAATAGAACATGCAGTTTTCCTAAGCCCTAGGACAGATTTAAAATATTTATTACGAATCATTTTATAGCAAGATTTGTCTTCTAAAGACAATGTATCACAAACAGATTATGTTATATACATTAAGTGTCACCAATTTAGTTTTTAATCCATATTCAATCCTAGAAAAATTAGCCTGAACCGACCTCCAGTCGATCAATGACTCTGTAATAAGGAGTCCCAAAAAGTGCATTCATGCTTAAATTCACATTTTTGTTCTTCATATATTTAGAACATATTGAAGATGCTTTTTATTCATATTTCAAGAAATGGATGATCGTAACATATTTTACTTACTCCTTTTTAACGATGACGTTTCCGTAGATATACCTTTTTCCAGTAAATGCGTCATCTGTTGATATAAACTGTGTTCGTTTTGAGAATATTTAAATAAATTTACCTATTTGAAAGATGTACATGTCAAAGAAAAAAAAACATACAAACGTTTTAGTCAAGAAGAAAACTTGAAAGAATAACGATGCTCTTTATGTTAAAAAGATACAATTTAGGTTAGGTACTCCGTGCAAATTGGGTTATGTAACATTAATTTCAAAAACATATCAGATTCCAAATTAACTCATTGTCTGAAAGAAATATTTATGTTAATTTATGTTTCACGTCAAAAAGAAACACTTTGTCGTCTGTATAATTACAAACAAGAAGAATATTTTCTTTTTTGTCAAAATAAATTCCGTTGGGAGTATTCAACCCATCTGATTCAGTAAGAAGTTCTCTATAATGTTTACCATCATCGGATACAACTGTTACAGTGTTGTTCTTCCGACCAGTCACATAGACTTTCCCCTCATTATCTGTTGTCACACGACATAAATCCTGAAATTCATCAATTTTAAACTTCCACATTACTTTTCCATCTAACGAGCAGCAGTATATTAATGTAGTGTCTATACAAACCAACCTGTCTCTGTCAACTGTAATGTCGTGAATACGGCGTGAAGGTACCGGTATAGTACGTATAACCTTACCTGTCAGGTCCATCACATGTATTATACTCCTATCAATAACAACGTACAGGTTATTATCATTATATGATATTTCGTAGCAGGAACCACTGGCTTTGAGTGTACTGGTGATAGAACGTGTAGATATATTTATTATCAGTATGGTTTGGTTATATCTACAGGATACTGCTACAGTGTTACTATCTATCACTGTTATATACTCTGGTGTATAGGACAGAGAAATGTGATGGATATCAGTACCGTCTGAATTACAAATAATAAGTCGGTCATGGCTAAGGTCGGTAAACAATAATGTATTGCCTGTTTTGATACAGCTTAAAATTACCAGACTTTCATAATCTGACTTTTTTATATTTAACTGTTGACGTAAACTGACAGAAACAGGAAGGTTGTATTTGACAGGTGCTTGAGCCTGGGTGAATGATTCTTCTGTGCTTGTGTTTTCTAAAAGAGAAAAAAAAAACATAAAAAAATACCTGAAAACAATGGATTAAATGTTGTCACATAAAGGAGCAGAAATATAAATTCCAATACAAGCACAAATCATACAAACACAAAATTCAATATGGATTGGTAAAATATTGATAAAGTTATTAATACTGATACAAAATATCATAGGGGAGGAAACATCCGAACAGGTGCATATAACAATCAAATATATACATAACAAGTTAAGTGATTCAATTCAAGTATTCAACAATTTGAACTTATTTTTTCTTTGAGTATGACAGTTGTTATCCATTCGTTTGCTGTATTTGAGTTTTTAATTTTGAATTTTCCTCAGAGTTCAGTATTTTTCTAAGTTTACCTTTTTGTAACGTATCTCTTCATTAAGTACAGTATGAAAGTGCTAACTGGAAAGGAGCATTGGTATGATTTTTTGCGGATTGATTTCATTTTCATCGATTACTTATTATTTTTCAGTTTTATTTTTGCTTTTGCACATTATCCTGGACTTTGTGTTACATTCGGTTTAAGGGATAGTTATTTATTTTCAGCTCTTACCAGACTAAGATTTTCATTTTTAAAATCTGTACCGAATTCAAAGAGTGTGTTAATGAAAGAGTTTGAAAACAAAGGAGAATTGTGTTGAGTATATTCATGTATAGGACAGACTTATGCACACGTTATTTGTTTGGTGCTATCTATTTGTCATGTTGTCAATGATGTATAGGCTTATTTTGTTCTTCTTGTCCTAAAGTGTTTGGTTTTAGGGTTACTTATAAATTTATCGTCTTTTCCGCTTCTTTTTCTCGGAAATCATAGAACTAACTAATAAAAAAAAAATTAGATAATGGAAAAACTTTGTCTCAATGAAAAGAGGAAACAAACAATATATATTGGATAGATTGAGTTATTGATTGTTGGTTGCTTAACGTCCAGTGACAAATATGTCATGCATGTTTAGGACGAAATCATTAGACAATGAACAAAATAAGAAGATCCCGTGAAAGAGGTCAACCGGCCGGATAAAGGTCGGGAAAACTGTAGGGTATATTGGGAAGTGGGCATGTAATTTGCCTTGAAACAGGCAACTTGCGGGTTCAAAGGGTTGTTACAAGGATTTTTAACTTACAGACAACGTGGCACCTTTCTACACGTGGCATCGGATTTAGCATCCCCGTCCTGACCAGACTTGGCTGAACATTTCGCACAGTCAAACAGACGCCAACGTTAACACAAGTTGTATTGGAACTGGCAAAAATTACATTACTATACACCTTAGCACAGAAAAAAATCGGTTACGCTCAGTTATGGCACTGAGCACGCTTTTCAAGGGAGCATCCAATCACAGGATAAAGAAAAAAATCAGCACAGATATCAATATCTAGGTCTGAAAAGGGGGGGGGGATTGTTGCAAGTAGTATACGGTAGATATGCGGGATGTATAGGTGTATATTATTGCATTGCATTGTGTACTGTACTTTGATCGTAAGCTTAATGTGCCATAGGGCAAATAAATGGACCTATGCAATATCTGAAAAATGCCACAAGGCCAATATTTTGGCCGTCAATATTAATCATATCTTTAAATACGGCTTTATGTCTCTTAAAAATGTTGAAAATAAGTTGGTTTGATAACTACGACAGTTAAATTCAAATAATTTAACGGTTTTATTTTATATACTGTAAACAATATAGTTTGACGTTGACGTTTTTTTCGTCACTTTCACAACAACAACACTTTCACTGCGACCATACCACGAGTTATCCGATTGCAACACGATCTTACCACGCTTTAACTGTGATTATAATACGTTCTTACCACGATTATACTACGTTCATACCGCGATCTTACTACGTTATAAGTAATAACGTTAACATCGTGTTCTATATCAATACAATTCCATTCATTCTATGTCTGATTTAAAATAAATAGATTTCTCAGAAACAATACAGTCATGCCGCCAAAATCTTCTAAAACACGCGAATGTGGTGGTAGGGGTTGATGTAGAGGCAGAGGGAGCTCTGATAGTAACGAATTCTGATCAAGCAGAGATTTCGGACCGACCAATCCAAACCTAAATTACAACCTTTTGCTTGTCTATTAAGCTCAAATGATGATATGTAAGTGAACGATAGCAGAGATGACACAGATGTGTCAATAGATATTATATATGAAGATGTGGTATGAGTGCCAATGAGACAACTCTCCATCCAAGTAACAATTTATAAATGTTAACCATTATAGGCCAAGGAACGGCCTTCAACACGGAGCATTGGCTCACACCGAACAGTATAAGTTATATGGTTCGCTACTGACCCCATACGGATCCATAGAGGGTTAGTAAAATTCATAGGGGTGAGGCCGGAGGCCGAATCCCCTATAAATTTTATTCACCCTCTATGGTCCGTAGGGGGTCAGTAGTTAAACGTATAACGAATTTATCGCACTCTGGACTTTTTCTGCTGCGTTATGTTGAAAAATAAACAATGGAACACAACAACATCGATAGATGACGTCACCATTAACGCGTCATGAACCCCCTATGAAATCTACTAACCCCACACGGTCTCATAGGGGGTCACCACGTGACGGCGTTAAACCAACCACAACGTGATATTTTACTCGCGGTGCGATAATAAGATATAAAGGGCCCCAAAAATTACTAGTGTGAAAACATTCAAACGGGAAAACCAACGGTCTAATCTATATATAAACGAGAAGCATGGTTGAACTGTAAGAGAAAATGGGCAAGAACTACATACAGACAAACAAAACCTGGAGATATATAATATATTTTATGTGAAAATGATAATGAGAATGATGGTCGTAGTATGAACGTAGTCAGGTCGTAAGTAGGGCGTGATGAGGAAGGCAAGGACGTGCTACAATCGTACTATGGTCTTGAACAGCGTGGTATAAACGTGGTATAGTCGTAGTGGAAGCGTAGTTCTTGGGTCGCTGTGAGAACGTGATGGTCGTTGTGAGGTCGTAATAACGTCGCTGTGAGATCGTAGTGCAGTCTCTCCGAATAGAATCACGCTTTCGCTACGCTCTCGCTACGATGGTACAGCGATCTTACTACGACCGTAGTGAGCTCTCACTACGCTTCTACTACGACCTGATTTACCCACGACCGCACCACGATTATTTTCAACATGTTCAAAGTTGGCCACGTTCATCACGATCTCAAAGACCTCACTACGATCGTGATACGACCTTACTGCGATCTACATGACACTATCGTACTACGATCATCAAACTTTGCATTTTTTACACAGATCGTAGTGCGATCGTGGCCTAGTGGGACTGCGGTATTAGAATACTGCCAAATCTTGACAATTGTAGTCATATATGAAACTTCAAATTTTAAAGAAAAAATGGTTATTTCTTATATGTGTTGGAAAATCCTTTATACTATCGAAATCCTCATATGTGTTCTATCAAATTATTATCTATATGTTATAAAATCATGAAAAGAAAATTAGGGATTATCGGGCCAAAATTGAAAAAAAAACGAGAGTAACAAACTACATCTCGTTAGAACTGTGGTCAATGCATATTGCAAACTGTGCATGGGGAAATCCGAGATGAACCAATGTAAACAAACGTACACTGCAATGAAAATAGTGAATACAAAATTTTGAAGGAATGAATAAAATCCATCAAATCATTTAACAATATGTTAAGGAAAAGAGTTTGATTCAACACATGGAAACGCATGGAAAATAAAAAAAAATATAATATCATAGCTCTATCAATTCATTTTTTTTTCATATGCTACACGTGCTATGTTTAATTTTAATCAATGCCACAATCCGGTAAACTTCGAAATGTTCGCTATTCTGGCATTTCTGTCATCATGAAACGGATCACATATTATTGATAAAGTATATTGATTTTGTCATACTTTAACATAGAGTTAATACATATCTTTGGCTATCCTATACATATCTGTAGAGTATAGATTTAACAGAAGCACTTTCCGTCAGCACGTGAATTTCTTAAAATCTTATCTAATGATTATTTCACCTTCCCCAACAACCAATCCCCATCTAAATAATAAGCACAATATCCCGATGTTCAAAAGAACAAATGTAGTCAATGTACAACCGTTAGAAAAAAGAAGTGATAATTCTATAGGAAGTATCATAGTAAATATAACCAAAGGCATTATTGAAAAGTTTTTCGGTATGTCAATATAATAAGTTATAATAATTACATTAGATGTATGTTTCATTACAATACGTTATTCTGATTGGCTAACTGCACATCATGTGTTATTCCTTAAGCAGTTGTATCACTCTATAAAATTTTTCATTCATGATGACACGAGGTACCACAATAAAGTGCACAGGTAAATGAAAGAAAAACTTGATAAAAGGCGTGTTTTCATGATCCTATAGGTAAAAATATAATTATAAGTATTGAATTCTTTTTTTTTTTGTAACTTTATAGGGTTGTAAAAGCGTTGACCGTGCGCACATTTTTAGTATGAATCGCTTCCGCGCTTCATACAAAATGTACTTCGGTCAACGCTTTTACACCCCAATAAATTTACAAAAAAGAGCATTCAAATCTTAAGGAAGCTGGCTTGTCATGTTTTAGATTTTTTGTCAGATTTTCGGAATCCTCTGGCTTTATCCATTTGAATGCCTTGAAAAAATTGGCCCGGTGACCCCCAATTTTCTTTTTGTTAATCTTTTACATGTATAGTGATAAGCCATCTGTTAAAGTCTTATAAAATTTTAATTACTTTTTAACAGTTTTTGAGAACTTCAACTTGTCAATGATAAAGCATGAAAAGTCAAGAGAGAATATTTTCCCGCCAAAATTTCAATGGCTAATATCTCGAAAACAAGCACGGTGACCTATATATTTTTTTTACTCTTTGGATTCCTTTATTAATCCCCTATCTATATAAACTAGTGTTTTGAAAAGTTAATTACTTTGAAACTGAGAAGCGAACTCCCTTAAATGAAGCGGGGTTTGCTTTTTTATTTTTTATTTTGTGTGTGTGTTTTGGGGAGGGTCGGGTGAGGGTGCGCGTATCGTGAATGTTAACTGTAAATATATGATAATGATCGTGTGTTGCTACTTTTTGTTTCCGACTGAACACAATAAAGGTTCGTTGAAGTCCAATTCTTATTTTGCTGCCGAAAAAAGGTCATACTATAAACATCTCAGAAATTTAATATTTCTTTTTGAATTCACATAAATCATTTATTTAAATGCCAACATATATTCGCATTTCTTTTTCATTTTTCTAATTGGAGAAATGAGAAACCCCCTTTATATTTCAAAACATATTTATAGATAACCACGAATCTCGCTCAAATTAGGTAGAATAAAAAAAAAAATAAAAAAACATTTTCCAAAAAATCTTCAAAAATATATGACAAATTGTTTTCAATTTCATGAACACAAAATTAACGAACCTGAATGTTAACAGACAATTGAAAAATATATTGCGGTTTGCAAAATTATTTCCTCTGAATAGCTAAGACATTTTTTTCGCGATCTTATCGATTAACTTGACTATTGATTGATTTCTTATTGTACATTGTATATTGAAGTATCTACAGCTTGATATTACAAAACGTAAAGTTTCAGGCAGAAGCGACCCCCCTTATGACCCATCGGCAAAGTTTAAGACGATAATTGATACGTTGAACATGCGATTTAAATATCTGTATACACATTAAGATTGACCAGTCTTTGGTTGGAACACGTGCACGCTCTGTAATGACACAATATATACCGTCAAAAATCCTCAAATTTGGCATTTAAGTTTGGATGCTTGTTGAATCTATTTCCGGTTATCTTATGTATACATAGAACTGTTTACAGAAGCCGTCGTTTTGGTCCTGTATCAGATTGGGAACCTCAAAGTAGTATGGTACATGTAGTTAAAAGTCTTCTTGCTAGTTGTTTATTTGATAAAGCTAGGGTATGACGTGTTTTGTGATAGTTTTTTTAGTATCACTAGCATTAAAAACTGCTTGCAAAACTATGGGAGGAGGCCCTCGGAATGATATATTCACAGCCTTCTACAAATATGAAAGGAAAACCGTCAAAATGTGAAAGAAATTTATTGTTTAATCTTTTACAAACATTTATGATAGATTCGTACATTCTTTATAAAAAAAAAACCTCAAACAAGCCTCGTCCTCTATCACAGTTTATTCATGAAGTAGTCAACAGAACACATAAGAGATCGATTCCCGGGTCAGTTAGAAAATCGGAAGCATATCTAAGGGCAAAGTGAAAGATTGTGTCGTATGTTGTTATCGAAAAAACGATAGAAGGTACATTATAGATGTCTTCGTGGTGTACACAGTCTGTATTTCAACCGACATTTAGTTCTGTGCGACGAACAGTACCATTTTGACATTTACAAATAATAAAGTTTGTCACATGTTATTTAGAATTTTATATCATTATTCAAAATAATGATTTCTAAAATATATAATTATAGTTACATGTGTTAGTTGTCAACTGAGCCCCCCTCCCCCCTTTAAACAAAGACAATTTACTTTAATAACACTTTTTTAAAAAACTTTAGATTTCCCGTGGAAGATGGTTCTAATTGGGCACTCCAACAAAACACAAAACTGACCGTCTCAATATAGTACAGAAAGAAGCGTTAAACACCAACAATTAATTAAAATGCAAGACGAAGAATACGTAGAAAGTAAGGCAGCAACCATTTGATTTTCTGGGAGGGGGGGGGGGGGGCTATGTTTTTTTTTGGAAAAAAAGTTTGTTTCCAGTTTTTGGAGAAAAAAATAATTTGTTTTTGATTCTGAGAAAAAAAAATTGTTTGTTTCACCCTCAGCTTCCACTATATGTAATGCTAAAATTGAAAGAAAAAAATTGTTTTCGACTTGTCGCGAAAAAAATAGATTGTTCTTCGCCGCAGGCGAAAACAAAAATTTGTCCAGAAAAAAAAACCATAGCCCCCCCCCCCCCCCCCCCCGAGAAAATCAAATGGTTGCTGCCTAACTATGCAATGTCTTATAATCTTATCCTATCTTATAATGATGCAGGGAGCGATTTTATGGGGAATTCAAATCATTATGTTATTGATACATCTATATAAGTGAGTTTTATCAGCTGTTGCATGAGGCCAAAAAAGTATGTGTTTACTGTATCTCTACCTACTGTAATTTTTATTCCCTACCCTAAAGTTTTTTTGACATTTTTAATTAAGTACTGTTAAAGTCACAATGTTGCTCCCATAGACTCAATATAAAAAAAATCCCTACCTACTCTGGTTTTTTTCAGCATGTGACAGTTAGCACACATACTTTTTTGTTTGGCCTAATGTAATTATATATATCACTTGTGAAAATGAATGCCTCAATTAAAAAAAAGTACATAACAAGAAATTAAAAATAAACTACTAAAATAAGACAAGAAAGATCATAGTTCATAATCATCCCATTCTAGTAGAATTTGACATTTTTTTGAATTGCAACCTGATTCTTCATAAATTTACTACGTGTATATCTTCTTTGTTTCCTTGTATATGGTTTTTATAAGCCATACAATCATGTAAAAAAAACAGAAGCATTCACATATAAAGCACACGAATAAAAAATAAAAAGAGATGTGGTAAAAACGTCAATGATAAAAAGAAGGAGATGTGGTAAATACGTACAATCATGAATAAAAGGAGATGTGGTTAATACGTCAACGATGAATATAAAAGAAGATGTGGTAAATACGTCTATGATGAATAAAAGAAGATGTGGTAAATACGTCAATGATGAATAAAAGGAGATGTGGTAAATACGTCAATGATGAATATAAAAGAAGATGTGGTAAATACGTCAATGATGAATAAAAGGAGATGCGGGAAACATGGCAATGGTGAATAAAAAGAGATGCGTTAAACATGGCAATGATGAATAAAAGGAGATGTGGTAAACTTGTCAATGATGAATAAAAGAAGATGTGGTACATACGTCTATGATGAATAAAAGGAGATGCGTTAAACATGGCAATGATGAATAAAATGAGATGTGATAAACTTGTCAATGATGAATAAAAGAAGATGTGGTAAATACGTCAATGATGAATAAAAGGAGATGTTGTAAATACGCCAATGATGAATAAAAGGAGATGTGGTAAATACGTCAATGATGAATAAAAGAAGATGTGGTTAATACGTCATTGATGAATAAACGGAGATGTGGTAAATACGTCAGTGATGAATAAAAGGAGATGTGGTAAATACGTCAATGATGAATATAAAAGAAGATGTGGTAAATACGTCATTGATGAATAAAAGGAGATGTGGTAAATACGTCAATGATGATTAAAAGGAGATGTTGTAAATACGTCAATGATGAATAAAAGGAGATGTGGTAAATACGTCAATGATGAATAAAAGGAGATGTTGTAAATACGTCAATGATGAAGAAAAGGAGATGTGGTAAATACGTCAATGATGAATAAAAGGATATGTGGTAAATACGTCAATGATGAATATAAAAGAAGATGTGGTAAATACGTCATTGATGAATAAAAGGAGATGTGGTAAATACGTCAATGATGATTAAAAGGAGATGTTGTAAATACGTCAATGATGAATAAAAGGAGATGTGGTAAATACGTCAATGATGAATAAAATGAGATGTGGTACATACGTCTATGATGAATAAAAGGAGATGCGTTAAACATGGCAATGATGAATAAAATGAGATGTGATAAACTTGTCAATGATGAATAAAAGAAGATGTGGTAAATACGTCAATGATGAATAAAAGGAGATGTTGTAAATACGCCAATGATGAATAAAAGGAGATGTGGTAAATACGTCAATGATGAATAAAAGAAGATGTGGTTAATACGTCATTGATGAATAAACGGAGATGTGGTAAATACGTCAGTGATGAATAAAAGGAGATGTGGTAAATACGTCAATGATGAATATAAAAGAAGATGTGGTAAATACGTCATTGATGAATAAAAGGAGATGTGGTAAATACGTCAATGATGATTAAAAGGAGATGTTGTAAATACGTCAATGATGAATAAAAGGAGATGTGGTAAATACGTCAATGATGAATAAAAGGAGATGTTGTAAATACGTCAATGATGAATAAAAGGATATGTGGTAAATAAGTCAATGATGAATAAAAGAAGATGTGGTAAATACGTCATTGATGAATAAAAGGAGATGTTGTAAATACGTCAATGATGAATAAAAGAAGATGTGGTAAATACGTCAATGATGATTAAAAGAAGATGTGGTAAATACGTCAATGATGAATAAAAGGAGATGTGGTAAATACGTCAATGATGAATAAAAGGAGATGCGGGAAACATGGCAATGATGAATAAAAGGGGATGTGGTAAATACGTCAATGATGAATAAAAGCAGATGTGGTAAATACGTCAATGATGAATAAAAGGAGATGCAGTAAACATCGCAATGATGAATAAACGGAGATGTGGTTTTAATACGTCAATGATGAATAAAAGGAGATGTGGTAATCATGTCAATGATGAATAAAAGAAGATGCAGTAAACATGGCAATGATGAATAAACGGAGATGTGGTTTTAATACGTCAATGATGAATAAAAGGAGATATGGTAAATACGTCAATGGTGAAAAAAAGGAGATGTTGTAAATACGTCAATGATGGATAAAAGGAGATGTGGTAAATACCTTAATGATGAATAAAAGGAGATGTGGTAAATACGTCAATGAAAGGACAATGCAATCAAATGGTTGGACACTTTCCCCATTATTCTGTCATATATTTTTTGAAACAATCAATTTTTCTCACTTACATTGTTTTGTTAGTTTACTGTTGTTTTTTTGCTATCATATTTTTTTCTTTTCTTTTTTTGTTGCGAAAATCAACTAATTTTTATACTACTAATGTTTATTGCTCCTCTCCTAAAAATGCTCAACCGCCACAGTGTGCAATGAATAAATCGTACGAGTCTTATGCGTGGAGAAAGAGTAGCAAACGCATTAGGAACGTCATCAACACAAGATCTTAGTTTAAACCAGTGTTTACTTTCAAATATTATATTGCTATACAATAAAAGGGTTATTGCATGAATATTGGGGAATATTGTCCCTCGTAGAACATATATTGCACTTGCAAGCTCCTGCAATATAAAACTCTACTCGGGACAATATTCCCCAATATTCATGCAATAACCCTATATTATCGGTGACGTCGTAATATTGTTACGTATATAACGTCTTGGCAATTTTGAAATTTGGTCTTGGCATTAAAAGGGTTAGAGATAGAATTAAGTCTGCCATTATACGTTTCTATTCAATACAATATAAAGTATAAAAATATAGTGGCCGTACCGCAATTCTTTACAATAGGTACGCACCACCATTAGATTAGAAATGGGTGAATGTATAAGATGACTCTTATACGATTTTGTATTGTTTTGTTTTGTTTTGAAGATCCTTATGTTGCCTATTTTGAAGAGTCTAAATGCACAATACCCCCATGTTGTAGCTGTCAATATTTCATAGTGTTTTCCAAGTCGATCATCAGTCAGGGCTGACTATTAAATGTGGTCTTATTTGTGTTCTGTCAGAAGGTGAAATAATAATAAATATGATCTCTACGGAAAAGAGATATATCTTAAAAATCGTATGTTATTTGGTTACTTATCGATTAAGTGCAACCGCAATGATGATTGGGGCTATTACTTTTTGAACTCTTGTCTCGTTTTTGCTTATTTGCTTTGTCGTTATGTTGTTTTTTTCCTTGTTGTCATATTCTTTTTTTTTCATAGTAATCGAGATTCTAACACAATGTTGACTGATATACCCCTATTTTAGCTCACCTGGCACGAAGAACCAAGTGAGCTATTCTCATCTCTTTACGTCCGTTGTCGTCGTCGTAGGCTTTTTTTCCATTTGAACTTCTTTTAGAGAACTACTTTATAAAATGGAACTAAATATGTTAAGAATGTTCCGTATGATGTACTGCCTTAGTTTTGTTACTTTGAAGCCATTCTATCAACCAAGATGGTCGTCATCAGGAGACTTAGTTTAACATAGAGCCCTTAGGAAATGCATACAAATGACTTCTTTTAGAAAATCACAGAATGGAATGAAAGCAAACATGGCATAAATGTTCCTTATGTGGTGCCGATGCAGTGTTGCTTCTTTGTTGCCGATTTACTGTTCAAGATGGCCACCAGGATTTGTTTATTAAATAACAGGGTCAATATTGAACCAACTTCAGCCTCAATCATTATTTGAGTATCTGTTGTGATTTTTATATATTTTTACATGATTTCCAAAACCAAATTAGAGTCAGGTGAGCGACAAAGGCTGAGCGCCTCTTATTGTCATTTATATCCTTTTATGGTTTTATTTTCTGTTCACACATTGTTGTCGATAAAATGGAATTATATGCAACTGTCAAACGAGTGAGATGTTTATCTAGCTATAAGAAAAGGGTTAATACATCATGTTCTATACATAAGAAAATATTGAACCTAGCCTGGTATATGATAGTTGTTTACCATTTGTTGGATGTGTTCGAGTTTTTTATTATTCCATTTGATGAGAGACTAGGATGCATGAGTACGATTTAACAAATATTATAATATAAAGATGTGGCATGATTGCCGTACAAATCAAATTTCAACTGATTCATGTCTGATATGATAACAGTAAATCAAATATGATGAACACCAGCAAACTACAGACACATACAGATCGTGACTGGATTAAACAGATTCGCTGGCGTCAAACTATCTTCCAACTCTGACAACGCTGTGTAACAGACCAATATACACGAGAAAAAGATGAAAATCGTTACAATGGACTAAACAAACACAAACACTAAAGGCACAAAATACATGTCTGAGAGTACTCGCAGTTACCTAAAGCTAATTACAATCTTAAACTCATGTTAAAATTAAGACTAAATATCTCTATGACTGGACACATGTTACATAATTTTCTGTTGGCTATCTAACTTACCCTTAGAGTGTTCTGATGGTTCTTCTATTTCTGAAAAAGATAAATAAAAAAAGGCTTCGATTATATCATTTGAACAACAATTTAGTGCAATTAAAAGGTTCAGAGTTTTTTTTATTATCTTAAAATCCACCATTTCACAGTACCTGCACATTTATAGTTCTTTTATTTTTTTTTAATAATCGTCTTGATGAATTGATGTAAAATAACCCTAGGGTCATTGGGGAATATAAATTAGGTCACTTAATATCTTCCCTGCCCTCTTGGTTGTACAGGATGTACACGTACACAGTCAAGTTTGGTCTGAATTGGACCGTTTAATTGGAAGCCCCGTACTGAGAGAGTGCCAGACTCTACACGTTAAGATCTAGAGGTGTAGAAGGTGGTCTGTTACTTTTTGTATCTTTCCAATTTACCCTCATTTTCAAGTGGAAGCCAAAATTATACCAACCGTCATCCCGGTCGCTCCTTTTGTATTAATTGTTAATTTGCTCTCGTCCTTAATATGAATAAATATGTGTCACTTGCTGTAAAACAATCAATCAATCGTCTTGAAAATGAATGAAATATTTGATAACGGTTTTAAGCAGACACCAATCAATTAATCTATGACTTATGAAATGTTTGTCATTAAGAACATTTTTTCTCTGGTTTCTGAACTAAGGGCAATTGAATTTTGTAATTTAGGGGAAATGTAATATTATAAAAACCGACACCATACCACGAGGACTTTCGTTTTTGCAGTTATCTGGTCGGGAGCAGATTTTACAACGAACCTTTCGTACCAAGCATGGACAGATTGTTCGGGAATCATGATCCACTGTAAGACTAAAAATCTTTTTCGTAGAGGTTAGGCTTTGTCGCAAGGTTGCTTTGCAGGATGTGTTAATAAGTATCCACATCGAAACAAAATAGGGAGGTTGAATAAGAAGGTTTTTGTATGGTTATGTCACGCTTCCTGTGGTTAATCTCTTACAATACCGCTTTACGAAAACTGTAGTTGGTCTATTGGAAAGCTTAACCTTTGACCACAGGTAACCTGTCGTCAAAATCTCAACACTCTCCGTACCAGTCCACACACTTTGATAATGGATTGATTGCTTGATTGTTGGAAATTTAACAAAAAATGACACATATTTCATTGATGTACAGGGCGAGAACAAATCAACAATACTTTGTGGGTTGACTTTTAAATCTGTTCTTAGTTTGTGCCACTGATCTATTAGCAAAAACTATAAACCAATCCATCTTATTTTATTTAGTGAATCGTAAATCCAATTAATTTTTGTTACAATTGTTGTATCAGAAAAAGTCAATAAATAGTTATCAAAGGTACCAGAATTACAATTTAATACGCAAGACGTGCGTTTCGTCTACATAAGACTCATCAGTGACGCTCAGATCAAAATAGTTGTAATGCCGAACAAGTACAAAGTTGAAGAGCATCGAGGACCCAAAATTCCAAACAGTTGTGCCAAATAAGTCCAAGGTAATTTCTTTTAACAATGTACATGTATCTTGTATTGAACGATTTGATACAATGTTCTTGCTATATTTAATGTTTATTAATTATGTTTGTCTCATGTAACGATGTCGGGCCAATACAACTCGAATTAGTTGAATTACAACTCGGCTAAGAACATAATAGGTAGGACCAAGTCAATCGATACGCATCGCCGTATAAAACTGGTTTTAAGAATTAAATTATACTATAAACATATATCATGCTTTATTTGATAAAACAATTAAACCTGGTGTGCTTTTCGGCATTATGATATTTGAAATATGGGAGAACATATAGAAAAGAGAATCACACAAATAATAGCTATCAAAAGGTACCAGGTTTATAATTCAATACGCCAGACGCGCGTTTTTTCTACATAAGACTATAAATCAATAACGCTTAGTTAAAAAAATATCGAAAGCCAAAACAAGTACAAAGTTGAAGAGCATTGAGAACCAAAACTTACGAAAAGGAATACCCAAGACGGCCATGGTTTTCTGCCTAGGATAACAACATCTTTGGTATTTAGAATATTTCATACTTTTGCAAACAGTAAATTCATAAAATGACTATATAATAGATATACATGATAACACCGAAGTGGTGAATAACTACAGAATAAAAACGAATACATAAAGCAAACTTAATCAGCACATGAAGAGGCACAGCCGAGCTAGCGAAGAGATCGACGCACAAAGACACCTTAGATAATTCAATAATGACCGTCAAATCCAAAATGGCCACCAAAAGGCAATAGGCTAAGTCCTATATATTGGTATGATTTATCATTTAATGGTAAACGCACGAAACACTAGGATACATTTTTGGATAGGAAGCCATAAAAAAAATCCATAATGGACGCCAAATTCAAAATGGCCACCAGAAAATTATTGGTGTATTTCATCACCTTAGAGTTACAGCATAAAATCTTGCACAGTCCTTGTTATGATGCTAACACATAAATTTGGATATGAAGACATCTGAAAAAGGTCACTTTTGGCCGCCACATTCAAAATGGCCGCCAATAATCAAGAGGCTAAGTCCAATGTATTGGTGTAATTGGTCTCTTTATAGAAACAGCCTGAAACTTTGCAGTGTTAGTTATGAGGTGTTTAGAAACATTTGAACGTGGAGCCTTATACAAAAAAAATACGAAATGGCCGCAAAATTAGCCACCAATTGTCAAAGGCTAATTTCAATATATTTGTGCAAGTGACCACTTAATAATAAAAGCATGAAACTTTGCATAGTGTCAGTTATAATGCTTATTACCATCTCGTATATGAAGTTATCTATTAAATCCATAAGAAGCGTCTGTACCAAAGCCATTGCTGTCTTTGGTCAGCATGATTCAGTCTGAAAGCATCGTTCGAGATAGTTCAATTTATCAGTCGAAATTAATAATAGATCAGCTTCTAATGCTTAGTTGTACAAAAAAACAATCCAACCGTCACACGGAAGACCATGAATCCCCAGTGGGTGCTTGTTCGGGAATCATGATCCACTGTAAGACTAAAAAAAGGGATCTAGTACACAAATGTTTAAACAAGTACCTGTTTCACGACAGTGTTGGAAATTTCTACTTAAAAAAACAAATGATGCTTGTCGTCGTGTTATTTCCAGAGGAAGGTATTGTATACATTACAGTTCTACTACAGAATGTTTTCGCTGCATCTGCTGTAGACAACATTGACCACAATGCAAGTAGAATATCATCAACAGCGTCATTTCATGGTAACTATATATATTTATCCCAACATACGTCATAGGATGTTCAAGGAGGCTTTTTTGCAAAACACTTGACCAATCTAAAGCTATTTTAAAATGTTTTTTTCCAAGAGTTGAGCGAATCTTCCGCCAACTGAAATATGATACAGCGAACGATATATCTCATCGGTACTTTAAAAGGAAAAGTGCAATTTAACAATACAAAAATTAAGACCAAAACTGTGGATAAAATTTGCCCCAAAACTGGTCCTCATGTGCAAAAAGCGTCAATTTTGACATTTTTGTTCTTTTTCTCGAACTGGAAGTCCGAAGGATGCTTATAGATGCATTCAACTGTAGTTTACATGTAGAATAGACCCTAGTGAACACATTCATCACAACAGTTGTTAGGTCGGAGTGAAACTGATCTGAGTTTATCGGTTTAAAGAAGGTCATTTGCACCCCAAAAAATTAAAAATCCGATTTTTTTCGGATTTCGAACTTTAACTGGACTTGCAACCGGAAGTGATCGTTTCCTTAGCGTAGTTTGGTAATAAACACGATCAGTTGTTACATGTCTTCGTGTTAATAGTATTTGTTAAGATGTCAGTCTTCACAACGTCGTGTGTCAGAACTCTAAGGTAAGCCGATCCCTTAAATTTTTTTTCAATTTCGTATTTGAGCTCAAAATTAATATCAAAAGTGAGAAACATGATAATCAATAGTGGCAGATTGAGTAAACATGCATACACTTCGAATTAAATGGCATTACGAAGATCTCCAAATGTATGGAGCACCATTTATGCCAAATAACGGTGGTCTGGGTACGGCCGTAATATTACGGCCCCCGTATGGCAAGGGTTAAGTATCAACAAAATATTTCAATTGTTTCTAGCGTTTTGAGCAAACCAGCGTATCTGAAGGCCTTTATAAGCTCTGTAGGCCTCGAATAAGACGAAAAACATCAAAATTGGAGATCAAACTGAAAAAAAAATGGTTTCTAACCTCAAGGATATTTACCTTTGGTATGCTGGATTTTTTTTTTAACAAATTGTCTCAATTTCTAGTATTTGCCAGAATATGCAAATTATATGCACATAAGTTGTACCCTGATGTTGATGCATACTGATTGTATTAAATCTAAGATGAGGAATCACGGGATGGGATGGGTGGGCGGGAAGTTACCCCAAAGTTGGTCCTCATGTGCAAAAAGCCTCAATTTTGACGTTTTTTTCGTCCTTTTTGTCGACCTGGAAGTCCGCGGGATGCTAATAGATGCATCCAATTTTAGTTTACATGTAGAGTGGATGCCAGTGAACAGATTTATCACATCAGTTGTTAGGTCGGAGCAAGGATTTGTATAGTTAGAAGGATTGGAATCTCGTGGTTTATCGTAATCTCTTCCGCGGCGAGAATTCGCACTACTCGCCACTACTTCTACATTTTGTACTCGTCACTTACGATATCGGAACGTAATTTTGGTACACATGTATCGAGTTGTTTTCTTATTTTTGTCACGTATGGACAATATTGTTATGGTAACGGACTTTATTAATTCTTAAATGTAATTATTATTGATTACCACTTTATTTTCAATTGACAAAATTGCGTAATTTAAGTGTTTTATTTGATGGACATTGTAACGCAAGTGTATTACGACAGTTGACAATGTGTAACTTCTGTAAATTTTTATTTTCAGTCAATTGCCAAAGAAATGAAAACAAAATCTCATTCTTGTAAATGATGTCATTATAGTTTCAACTTCGGAAACTATCAATCTGTGGGAAACAGCTGCAAAACCACATTTGTGGCAAAAAAGAATTGACCACACATTTCAGGACGATTCACTGTATAAATTGCGATTTATATACATGTCAGTGGCTGATCATTTTCATAAGGTTGGGAAAAGTAATGTTAAAGAGGGGGCCTAGTGCTAAACCCTATCAAACTGCCTCGATCTGCATGTTACTCTTTATGTAGCTAGCCGGTTTCAATCATCATAACCATGATAAAGGCATTAAAGACGTGTTAGCCAGTGTGTACTGCAAGCAATGTTTTTAATTGTACTATTAAATAAATAACATTGCATCTTTAAATGAACTTTTCTTTCTTGTCAGAGTACTTAACTCAGTTTGTGCATGAATTAAATAGGGCAACCTTATAGTGTCAGCTCTCTGTCATAACGGCCACTCAAGTAATCAATCATGAAATTATTCCTGGTTATGTATTATACATGTAGTAAAATACAGAAGTTAACTTGAAAAGAGCGACTTGTCATATATCAAAGAAAACTTCTTTCATCTTTATCTGACTGTACATAGGAGGTGAGTAACAGCAGATTACATAAAGAATTAAAATAAAAGTCTTACTTTTCTGTTAGCAACTTTAATGCTTGCTAGGTCTTAACTGTGGCGACTAGATATTTATCATTAAATGTCTTTGTAAACATGACAAAAATGTTTAATGTCTAACAGTAGATACTTTTTGTACAATTTTGGCTTGTATTGACTTTATAGCGCACAATTACAAATATACATGTAAAACAATAACTTTGGTCTATCAAGATAAGAAATAAAGTTCGATTGAATAATTGGTTACCGGGACATCAACATCATTTGAACTTTGGTGAACTGAGATGTCTCATTCGATTGACAATCATACCACACCTCTAAACTTTTATGTCTTTTTTTAAATTTGGTATACAAACTATTGTTTTTAACATGTTTTATGTATGGACTGTTGGTTTCATTCATCTATTGTACATGATCATACATGTAGACAACTAGTTTTTAAAATTTTCATTTGATATTAGATGAATAGTTGTCTCATTTTAATCATATCCTATGTTTCCTTGCTTTTCTTACTACACATCCTCATAGACATTAATCACACAGATTTATATGAAAAACTGGATAAATAAAGTCTGTGACAAGACAGAGAATAGTCAATATACCCTCAACACCAAGCAGATTAGGCAAATATTAAATGATTCTGGCATGTAAAAGAATTTAAAATATTCTATGATTTATTTTTACGTTACAATATAGATATAATCTAGTTCAGCTGGTATCACATGCAGATGATTATCTATCAAGTCACTATCAAATTCCCCTACACACAAAGTGTAGCTCTCCATGTTTTGCTAAGTGAGATTGAATGTTAATGATCCAAATAAAATACTGTTGGTATATCTTTCCATAGGTGATATTCGGAGGAGCGTTCTAGTCGATAGTCACATTAAGTGGTACCAATATTCAAGTATTTCTATTTGAAGGCATGCCATATGTCAGTCCACATGATTAGTGCATGAATGGTCAACTGCTTAAGACTTTTTTGGGGACTTTTCGTGTGCCTAGCCTTTTCTTCTTAACATTCACCAGTTTGGGCATTTTGGAAAATACTGGAAAAAAATGTGTAATATAGTTACATATGGCACTAACAATACAATAGCATATGGCTTAAATAATTCCAATATCAAATTTGTCTTAACAATAGTAATATTACCTCAATATCTCTGCTCGAACAATTATATTTGCAAGATTTATGTTAGTTTTCTAATCTATGGGTTTATGTTACATATATATGCCAGCTTGTGCTAATTCAGGAATTATCTACATGTAGCAACGTTTCTAATTTTTTTAAAATTTTCAATATTATAGGATCATTTGATGTCGCAACCAAAAAAATCATACTTTAATTTAATGGTGCTTACTTAACTACAAACCTATGTATATACACATTTACATATCATAATAGGTAACACAGGACCTAAATGAATCATTAATTATGTAGCACATTGTCATAACATGCATGTGGGTGTCCAAATGACAAATTGAAGTTTTCATATCTTCACAATATTGAAATTATAAAACAATAACAAAATATGGGAAAATCTAATATTGAGTAATTTAAGAAAAAAACTGGAACTATTTGGGTCTTTCTAAATATATATATAAAATAACTGAATAATAGCCAAAGATTTATCTTACGGGGCAATGGATCATAAAATTAAGATACAGTACACTACAAAATATAATAAATAATTATAACCAGTCTAAAAAGGAACAACATTTTTTCGCTTGACGGCTATGCAGGAAGACACCTTGCAAGGCTATTTTTATTTCTTTTCTTTCACACCGTTTCAGGAAAACATCTTGCAAGGCCTTTTTAATGAATAATTTGACGCCGTTGAACATGTTGAAGGAAAAAAATAATGTAGCCTTGTATAAAATGTTTAACTTGTAAATAATGCATGTGATATGTGGTATAAACAGATAGAGATTTAGGGAGTCCATAACAATACCATGTATAATAAAGCTGGGTGGTAATGATTTATAATGAAGACAAAACAGCACTACCTATGCATTATTTAATAAACAGATGAGCTGTGTTGGTGCATTAACGTCAGTTAAAAAGTACATTCATTTGTACACAACGACAACGTGATTTACTGGGAAGGTCAGTTGCCGGCATTGGGATGAAAATTTGAAAAGCTTACCATCCATGTAGCTATGGTGTTTTCTATGGAACATGGCTTGTTAGCATTAACTACTTCAAAACACATGGTTTAACGGTTTCATATCGGTTGAAACAGGAAGGAAGTATCAGCTGATTATGACAACTGGATCCCCTCCCAATTTAGGCCTGGTAAATTGCGATTCATCTGAAAACCACATTGATTTTTCAAGACAGAAAAGTATCACAATTACCTTATTTAGCGATTTGAGCTTTCTTCTATACACTTTATCACTAATGTTTAACGTTTTTAAACAAGTTTGAACATCAATCTAGACCAATTGAAGAACTTTATTCATTTTTCCTAAGCCACCCCCATTTTCGCTCCAGAACGCAATTTTTGTTGTAATCAGCTCAAAGAAACGGAAAAATTAGGAAAACTAATGCATCAATCACTACGAAATTTACTCAATACACGGAGAAATCATATACCTTTCAGAAAATATAAATTTTATCACTCATCTCCGTATTTTGAAGAAGGAGTATAAAAATAGAAAATGATGTTTGGACCGCCCAATAGGCGGGATAGGGTGAGGTCACTTCGGTCATTATGCAAATTCATTCTATGGAGCCGTGTACTCTTACTGCGATCGTAAAAGTTATTTATTACAACAGAACCATTTTAAACTTCTTATTTCAAGCATAAAAATTGATAAATATGGATTGTTATACTTACATATCGGGTGTCAGTTTGTCTAGGTGATGTAAATGTCCGCCATTAATCAAGGCACGTTGAGCATTTTCCAGATGCATCACGGTAATCTCACAAAATCCCGCGCCGCAGAAGATATTAAACTACAGTCTATGCAAAAGCCCACGAGATTCAAATCCTTCTAACTATACAAATCCTTGGTCGGAGTGAAACTGATCTTGGTTCATCAGTCTAAAGATAGTCAGCGGGTTAACAGTATTTGTCAAGGTTTCAATCCTTATAACTCCGTGTTTCAGACCTCGACGGTAAGCTCATCCCTTCAAAAACTCAATTTTGTTCGATTTCAATTTTTGAAGTTCGTATTTGAGCTCAAAATGAATATAAAAAGTGAGAAACACGACAATCAATAGTGTCAGATTGAGGAAACATATATACACCATTGGTGCCAAATAACTGTGGTCTGGGTACGGCCGTAATATAACGGCCCTGCATGG
This sequence comes from Mytilus edulis, assembly GCA_019925275.1. NCBI lineage: Eukaryota > Metazoa > Mollusca > Bivalvia > Mytilida > Mytilidae > Mytilus > Mytilus edulis. The sequence goes on from CM034359.1 coordinate 16,094,634, forward strand.
CAAGGGTTAAATATACGACGAAAGAATATTTTCATTGAACTTGTCAAACTTGCCTCTTTCGAACGGTTAAATGAAAGGTTTATAAGGATATTAATTATTGATACGGGATAGATTGATAGTAATGTGCATTTAAGGGTTGCCATTACTAATGAATACTGTTAAAGACGGAACAGTACTAGTTAGTATCGTTATCTTGTCTGTAGTAACAACGTTTGTCATATAATTTAAAAGAAGACTGTATGTTTGTCTCCCGCGTAACGCGTTATGGAAGACATGGAAATACGGGGCGGCCGTCCGTGTGACCGTCCGGTCCTTTAAGCACTTTCACATGTACAAGTCTTGCCAGTTTTATTACAACTTATAATTTACACGAACAGCAATATTTCGGACATATTCAGTGATTTTGAACGATCAATTTAAAACAAAAAGAGTAATGCCTCTTTAAAATATCAAAATCATTGAAAATGGCCTCATGCGCTCTCTCAAGGGTACAACTCTTGCCAATTTTTATTTATCAAACTTATAATATATCTTTATATCAGCCATATCTCGGACAAGTTTTCTAATGGTGGACGATCGACTTAACAAAGAGAAATCTGCCTTTTACATATAAAATGTGTGCATCGGAGGGATAATGTAACTCTGTTCCTTATCCATGCTGTATTAACAACGATTCTCTGATAATAAGAGAAAACTGTTTGTTCATCCTATTATCTACATTGATGTTGTTTAAAGAACTTCTTCAACGAAAGGAAATACATAATATATTGTATCTTAAACAAATTCTCAAATCTGTTGACGGGAAAGTGTTAACGGCTTAATATACTAACCGTAAACATTAGTCTGTATTCCCATATTTATAACCACAACATGTGTCTATCGTTTGTGTATCTCTTTATTATATTCCCAAATATAAGACATAACAAGAAACAAAACAACGACTCAAAACACTTGTAAAAACCAAGGATAACTCTCAAAAACGAGCAGAACATTTTACCAATATCAATAATGAAAAACAAGGATACCTTCAACAAAGCAGTGACTTATGGAACGTATTAAGCATCTTTCAAACAAATGTTGAATACGCAAAGTCGCTGTTTCATTTTGACTATTTTATTGTATCACATTGGTGTGGGCGTTGGGTGCTATTAAAATCTTTGTTTATTTCTTGGATTTATCAGAAAACAAGGCACAAATAACTATTAGAAACGAATGAAAAGAAACATACGCACTACGTTCATATTTATGGATCAATTATGATATATGGTGCCAAATAACTGTGGTCTGGATACGGCCGTAATATAACGGCCCCGCATGGCAAGGGTTAAATATACGACGAAAGACGATTTCTCTTTGTTAAGTCGATCGTCCACCATTAAAAAACCGAGATATGGCTGATATAAATATATACTATAAGCATATTTTGGGGAGACTTATATATGATGTCTTGGGATAGGTCGTTTTATTCAAAATCTAATTTGTATATAGCTATATATTCTAATTTGTTTTAATAACACCCATTTTTAGGGTATGATTGATTGTTGAACAAATTAACAATAAAAATAAAAGGTAGGTCTAGTAAAATTGGCCGTTCTTGCTAGAGGATGGTGCAATTTAGACCGACATTGATAAATGAGGATAAAATCGATAAGAACATAAATTATCCTTTCATCAGGGCACTTATGACCCCTCTAAGAGTTGTTGCGACAGTTCTAATCGGAACAAGAGCATTGCATTCTCTCTACACCACGACAGCATCGAATTTAACCATTCAGACCAGACACGGCTGCATATTTGTTCATCCAAAACCACCGAACGGACTTTGATAAGGGATGTACTGCCGGTATCTAAAATTACCTCTCGTGACTATATTTCTTTCCCCAGTCATATTTTGGAGAGACTTTGTATATATGATGTCTTTGGATAGGTCGTTTTATTTAAAATCTAATTTGTATAGTAAAATGTTCTAAAAAAAAATAACAATATGGAAGAAAATTACTGGTCCGATTGTATACATATTAACAGTACATTATGTACTTACAAATAATAAAAATATACTGATAAACTAGTTACCAAGATCAATAGGCAGGAGTGTTGCAGTAATATTCTGATTTGTTACGCTTCCGTTTGAATGCTTTAGGATGGCGTCAGCTATTTTTATTAACTGCGCTTCCATTTTACCATCAGTTTCAAGCAACTGGGCTTCTATGCCAAATTCTAGACAAACCTGTCCCCCTATGGATTTTGGTTTATTCCATTGTGTGGTCTCTGTAAAGATAAAGAAAACATGAATTTGACTTATGCAGTCTATTGTATTTAAAACTATTTATGTGACGTCAGCTATTCATTGTTTAGTTTTTTTTTTATTTTAAAACTCAGTTCACCTGCACCAAGTTCTACCGTCATATATTTTGGATACCTGCAGAGTGTTTAAATTTACCGATTGTGTCTTTTTCCCCCGATTGTGATATTTTAACTGAATATCGATTCGCATGGCAGGTGATACATGCAAAGAGGAAGACGCTTGACATATCGGTACAAACGGTTCCGTTCCATTGGAGTGCCCTCAGTTTTTGTTTGTAACCTATATTTTTCTCTTCTTAATTGAATGCGATTTGAAGATGGGATAACTACTGTTGCTTAAATATTGTATATACATATGACTTTTCAAGATTATTAACTAATGATTTGATTACAAAACTTGAAAAACATTAGTTGATTTTTTCTAATTTTTTTTTATATATTATACTTCAGCATTTAATTCCGGTGGATGTTTCTTGCAAACATACCCAATGTTTAAAATGCATATATGTTCTCGTCCTAATGATTTCTATTATACACAATGTCCATTTCTTTTAAATTGTGGCTCAGACATTAATTCAATATAACTAACAAACCTTCTATAGGTAACACAACTATATCGATGGTCTCAGAAGTGACGGTTGTAATGCGTGCCAAAATCTTTTCCAGAAATACAGCCAGGGTAGTTAGTAATTTTTCATCTGTTTCTAACATTTCCACCAGTATAAATACATTCAGAACTAAACTCCCTTTAGTGGCAACAATGAATTCAATACCGCTTAAGCCCTCGTTAATTTCTTCTGTAAGTGAATTTAGTACTCCAATATTGCTGTCGACATCATTCTCCGTCTGAAAGATGATCTGTACACGAACGTTTTGTCTTCCTACACAAATACAAAATAAATCTTATGATGCTGTATAAAGTGTACCATAACTGTGTTGGCAGGTTAATGACTCTGTATATTTGCAAACATTGGAAACAAACAGAATAAACTAGAAATTAAAGCACCTTCGTTGAATATAAGGCAGTACACTATTTTTGAATTGTTTAGATTCACCATTTCCCTATTTCTTTTTAGGTGGGATGAAACACGATATAACTCTCTATATATAAAACATGTAAAACGTAAAATCACAAAAATACTGAACTCCCGAGAAAAATTCAAAACGGAAAGTCCCTAATCAGATGGCAAAATCAAAAGCTCAAACACATCAAACGAATGGATTACATATTCCTGACTTAGAACAGGATATTTGTTATGTATATCAAATTGATAAATAATAACTGTTCAATCTTAAGAAATTGCAATGTTTTAATTCATCTTCTTGCACGAAGAGGATAATTACAATGCGTATTACTCGAAACATAAGTAAATTTAACTAGGAAACATGAGTCCTCATTACTTTCCTTGGTTCCTTTATATTGTATAAATATTGATTTTTGTTGGGTTAAAATATCATGTATTTTTTTATCAAAAAGTAAGTTGTTGTGGATTCATTTTCGTCGTTTTTAAATTGAGAAAATTCTATGTAAATGTCACTTTATAATTGAAAATACTCAATAAAACTAATCTTAACTTTCGTCGTTTAGACAAATCAATAGTGCATGTAATAGAGGTCGATCATTTAAAGACGTATCAACCGTATCATATACGTTGACGTATCCGCATCTGTAGATATACCAAAAAACAGTATATATGATCCCCAGCTTTAATTTTATGTACTTTCAATAATGCAAATGGGCGACAGAATAATTTCTAATGCAAAAAGTTACAAAACAATTAGGAAATATCGAGATTTTGTGGAATATGTAATCCGACTTTTAAAGATATTCCGGATAGTTGGAACAGTGTACATGCATGATAGGAGTGAATACAGTAAAATCGGTTGCCAGTTTGTGTATGAACTTGTTCTCACGTAAAACAAAATTGTTAATTGACAAATAGAGTGATACTCAGTACATTTCTATTACCTTTTATGATAAAATCGCAAATGAACAATATTCAAAGTTCCTTACATGTATTTAAGTAATCCATTTGATATACATTTCTTTTTATTCATATAAGATCTTGAAATATTTTTTTAACTAGATTATCAAAGGATTGTGTACGATATTCGTGTACCTACCCTTCACTGGCTCCTTGTTAAGGGCATGTAAAAGTAGTTGATAGAACCCCTTATTTTTTTTAAACACCACTATCACAAATATTGAAAGTGTATGTTTGATTGTTTCGAAGAGATTCCAATTAGTTTTTTTGACATAAAGCATGGTCTTATTAATAAGCTCGGGATCACATACTATTTTTGGATAAATCTGCAGATGCGGAAGCGTCAACGTATACGATACGGTTGATACGTTTGTAAATGACCGACCTCTATTAGTGACAGTGAGTAGTAATTAAGTTTTGTGAACGTACATTTTTTATGCATTATGATTAACTGTAACACGAAGTCTCTCTTAAAGTGGATTAAAAGTTCTAAAATACACGAACCATCCTCTCCAGGATTACCTTCATCTGGTCGTGCAACTTCCGAGGATGGTGATATAGCAATCACGATTAAAAGTTTTATTGATTTCCAAAATGCTTCACCTTCTAGACCGGGGTAAAGGAATGAGGAAAATTTGAATCAAATACCGACTATACGAAATTCGTAAGAAGATTAAGATACACCATCAACAGAGAATTGTATCTCAAATTAAAGAATTGCCTACGAATGTTGATATTGGGAGATACATGTCAACTTGATGACAGAGTATAATGTTGGTTAAAATTACGTGCTGCTGGTGGTGTTTTAAATACAAAAAAGGTTGTTGCTGCCGCACGTGGTATAGTTTGAGCTGAAAATCGACCTCTGCTTCTTTAAAACGGAGGACATTTAGATAACAGTCGAGATTATGCAAAACTACTTATGAAGAGAATGAATCCTGTAAAAGGAAGGGAACAAAAACGGCCAGAAATTTACTGGAAGAGTTTGAAAAAGTCTATATATTGTTCCTACAAGTGAATGAATTTTAGAAGAAAAGGGACCCAAAGATTGTAGTATCGTTATATGACAAAATAGAAATAACTGGTGTGGCTGGAATGTCCCCGACAGGTTCGAAATCATTCTTTCATATCAGTCAATTTACAAGGTTATAATTGAGACATGTCATCCTTCATACACATTTCTTAAAGACTAGAATGTAACGCATTCTGAGAATCACTGGTCAACAAGTGTAACAATGATACAATACGCAAAAAATGATACAATACGCGAACAATGATACAATACGAAATCAATATTGATACCATACTTTGAAAAAGTTCGTTAAGAAATTGCACATTCCTTGGGTAGCAAAAAGTAAAATCACAAAAATACTAGTGTTGTCAAATCGTACACTTTTGCCCAACCGGTTACTCGGATAATCGTTCGACCGATTAACCGGTTAACCGGCAGTTTGAGTTGGTGCTTGCAAGCCTTATCAATAGTACCCTAAACATAGATATAAGATGCAGTATGAGTGTCAATTTGACAACCTTTCATCCAAGTCATAAATTTACGCTATTAGAATTGAAGTTTGTCCTCTGGCATTATCAGGCTTGTCTGTGAGGATTCCTGTTTGACTTTTAATAATCAACTACACCTTATCAACTATAGCGTTTGTACCAACTTCAGATTGAAAAATAAATTGAAAAAACTTCTTGATCTCGTAGAATTGAATATGTCTGAAACTGATTATTCTTTCCTTTTCACTTGTTGTCTCCGAAAATGATGTGGAGTGTTTCATTTTGAGTGATTAATAATAAGAAGAAGTGGTATGATTGCCAATGAGACAATTCTCCACAAGAGATCAAAATGACACAGAAATTAACAATTATAGGTCACCGTACGGCCTGTTTCTTTACTTTGTTTGCATGTTACTCGTACTATCACGTATACATTGAGTACATTCACATTGGTTTGCATTTCAAAATTTTTGAGTTAGCATTTCGTTTAAAGTAAGACTAAGCCTTGCACGACGGAGGTTGCACATTTAGATGTAGGTTTACACAATATTAGATCAGAGACGAAATATTTAAGTAAATCGTAAAATAATCGCATTACTGATTTAGAGTTACTGCTAAAAAAAACATGTATACTAATTATGTTTCTTTAAGATCCTGCCCCGAGCTATATATATATCCCGTTATAGGGCATAAGATTGAAGCTACGAGAAACAATGTCATATGAAGCTAAGATCGTTAAAATCAACTGAAGCAAAGTTTGTTTTTATCTTTCTTCCAATGTCGTTCAAACTTTTTATTTCTAAAAATTAAACTTATACGATCTTTTCAAAGACGTATTGGGGGGGGGGGGGGGGGGGGGGGGGGTGGTATTTGTTTTTTCTTACTCATTTTTATTTATGTATTTGTTGTGTGCATTCAAATTAAATTTAACGTCAATCACTGAATAAGAGGCTACTGGTGTGTGTCAGGTTCACTCATATTGCGTGTTGAATATGTCCGTAAGCGCTCAACTCTTCTCTTCATTAGGGACAGTGGTGTAAGTTGTAACAGTAAATCATGTGTACATACTATAACAATCGGTTGAAAATGGCATGACTCGGCTGGTGTTTTAAAATAAATAACATAAAGACAAAAGACACAGAGTACCATTACCAGAGTACTTGCAGTTAATGAAAGCTTAAAGAAAATAACAACGGCTTCCGAAAATATACGGGGACAGTAAATTTTTAAATTTATTGATTATTAATCTGAGATGACGGATATCACAGATAAAAAAATTCCGATGTCACAGATGATCAATCCGAGATCAAAGATGATCAATCCGAGATCATAGATTAGCAGTTTGAGATCAAGGATTGTCAATTCGATATCACGGCTAACCAATCCGATATCACGGATTTTGCTTGTGTGTCCCTTTATGGCTTTCTTATACATACAACTTTACCATTTCACTTTGTTTTTACAAGATGTTAAAACAAGATAAATTATTCACAAGACATAATAGTTTATCTAAAAACGTATGTAATGAACATTTTCTGGTTCTTAGCAAAATGATTTGATTTTCTCCTGCGTACAGTAATAAAAACAATTATTTAAGATTTATCTCAGCGGTATCAAACAAGCCTTTACAGGTATTATAGTTTATTATTAACCAACTAAGTGCATTATTGCCAAAAGTGACTGTTTATTAAAAATTACATATTTTCTGTAATGGCCCTGTTTTTCAGTAATGGCCCTGTTTTTTGTGTAATGGCCCTGTTTTTCTGTAATGGCCCTGTTTTTTCTGTAATGGCCCTGGTTTTTCTGTAATGGCCCTGTATTAATGCCCAGTTTGTCTGTATTAAGCCCTGTTTGTTTTTTTTTTGATAAAGTTAATAAAACTAAGTTGTAAAGAGTATAATACCTTTCTGTATTTTATTTTATTTAGTAACCAGCAACCAACATTAAAGAACCATGTAAGAGGATCACTGTTCATCCTGTGTTTTAACACATATCTCTTTCAACTTAATATCTTGGATATTTGGTATATTTAAAGCTTTATAATGGTGAAATACAAATTATTTTGTTCAAACCAAACTTTCAATAAAAGAGTAAGACGGTACATCAAGTTACAGCAACACATACACTTTTGTTCAGTTGGTTAATAAATGTCTTAAGAAATGGTTTTTTTTATAATGGCCCTGTTATATGTCCTCGGTCAGTAATAATTGGCCTCGGATGTCTGTAATAGCCCTCGGCGTTGCCTCGGTCCATTACAGACTTCCTCGACCATTATTACAGACCTTGGACATATAACAGGGCCATTATAAAAACACCCATTCATTAATACCATAGTATTTAGTTTTTGTATTCGTTGAGATGGTCAACACATCATATTGTATTCATCTTCCATCCAACATCAAATCCAGCAGTAGTGTCAACTTTCCTAACACGGCTATTAAAATCATATCAATATTTATGTATTTTGAAAGTTAGATTTGGTAAATCGACAGTTAAATTTTCGTTGGGGTTTTTATTTCGTGGATAATTCTTATCCATGAAATGAACGAAATTGAATTCCCAACTAAAATTTCTGCTTTTACAGTATGTGATTGCTCTATTTATTGAACTATATGTTTAAAAATCTGCATCACTACTTGTAAAAACTATTTAGTAGGGTATTTATTACACTAGTTCTGTTTTTTCTATAAAATGTCTAAATTGCTGTAATATGTATTGCATAAAATGCAAATTACCTTCCAATTTTTCGTCCCTAAGCAAATATCTAAGATTTGTCAACCATGTGTCAAAGTCGTCGCCCCAATAAAACTTAATTGGCCTCTTCTCAAATCTCACTGTAAAAAGAACGATATAACTAAGTTATAGAATATCGAAATAAAAGTGATGTAGATAATAACGATGTAAATGGACAATTAGAAAAACACAAAATATGTTATATACTCTATAAGTAAAGCCTGTATGTTACATTCTATATTATTAAAACATGTAAGTTATATGCTCTTTAATTAAAATCGGTATAGTATATGCTCTATAATTAAAGCTTGTACGTTAAATTCTCAATTGTATCACAGTAATATTAGGTACAGACTTACATTTGATATTTTCAATCTCCATCATTGCATTTTCATATTTTGTCTGCAATGCTGTATCCATCCCACATGTTCTGCAATCAACTATCTCCTGTTCATAATTTGTCGGTTGGGAGAAATTCAGATCCATTCTATGACCAATGCTGCGAAACTCGTTGAAATATTCATTAAACTCATTTTTTTCAATTTTGGTGTCGCTTCGATGAGCAAGATTATTTCTGTAGCATCGAATACGTTCAACATCATCTTCTAAATTTGTATCGACTTTGTCTGGAAGCGTGCCCCAGCCTTTTGCGGGTTGTGGTATTAATTTTAACCGTCTCAATATTTGATAAATTGATGTAACATCTAACGAATCGTATGTATTTGAATACTGTAGCTCTTCAATGATTCTTTGTTGTTCGGGATAGAATGTTGTTAAAACAGGGACACACTTTTGATGCAGAAATTTTGCGACAGGCTCACATTTTCGTATAACATCTCGTAGAATTGTGGGGAAAATGTCGATGATAGGGATCGATAGCCTAGAATACCTTTCTCTCTTATCACTCTCAGTATCCGGTATAGATTCTGCCATTATAAAATTATACATATTAGAAATTGTCAATTATATTGAAATATACCAGTAAATCATACCTTTGATAATTAAGTTTTTGTGACATTCTTTTTTTGTAATGTGTGTTTTTTTTTTTTTAAATATTTCAATGAATTTATTTGTCAAGTTATACCGTAGCACTAGCTAAATCACGTACTATGTATATAATTAAATAAATATGATACCAATGGTTGTTGCGCACCTTATGTCATCGAATATAACCTGCATGTAATTATTTGGAGACGAAATATACTTAAAAATCCAAGTTTATGATGTGAAGAGGAAAACATATTAATGATACAATCTATGACCTTAAAATTGTTGGCGTTATAAATTTAATAAACTTAATAATTTAGTTACAGTAGAACTTTTACTTTGATAATACCGACACTTACCCACAATTGCATTAACGGTTGTGAGATCCTGAAGGACTGAACAGGAATCTGTTTCAGATCTACACAAGCTGGTATATAAATTCCGCAAATCGTCTTGTTCCAAATAACAATCAATTCTTGTTACCATACATTTAATTTCTTCCAACATCTTTTTGGAATATTGCGCAGTTACCTCTTCAGTGTTGATCTTAATTATTGAATGTGTTGCATTGATAAGCCTTTGTATATCATCTCCGATTTCTACTTCTGTATCGTGGGGGACATTTCCCCATTTGCACTTTGGTTCGTCTAACATATTGAATTCAAATCTTAGTATTTTGTAGCTAATTTCAATCGTGAAATCATCTATTTTTGGAAGCTTTTCCATTAAAACGACTTCATTTTTGGTAAAAACCAAGCGGAAATCGTTCTTCGAAAATCGCTTTTGTAATCCCTTTGGAGTTATGTAATCTTTTAAAATCATTTGCATAACTTTTGGAAACAATCTCAGTACCATGCATCCTAACTTTGCATGTCGTTCTTTACATATATCTGACATTATTCTTCTTTATCTTGTCTGGTAAACACTTGATTTTTTACATACAAGACCTCGGCTGTAACACATGAATTGTGTCTTCTCATAGACATAAGGGTCCATCTACAAACAAAATATAATCGGTGCATTTTGTTTATTAATCATTAACACACTACATAAACTCATTGTCCTAAATCACATTTTGCTTTGCCACAAAAAAAAAGCAAAGTGGTATTAATTATAAAGGTTTGGTACACGAAAGTTATTCATACGTATCGACTCCTATTCGGGAAGGTATTAAATCGATACAATCAATGTCATTTACTTTATTTGTATATAAAAAGCGCATACACACTTTATATTACTTTTTGTGGCTATTACATTTACAATACAAACCAATACAAATAGAGTATTTATGTTTCACCGTTAATATTACAAAACACAACATAATACATGAAACTATAAATTCCTGGATATTTTTTAGATATATGTCAATCAAAGATCAAGGTTATTCAGATGAATTCTCAAAATAATCAGCATCTTTTCCCGAAATTCATTGCATACCGACTAAAAACATGAAATGTCCAACAGAAGAAATGTTTTTGAGTATAATAAAAAAAAAGGTGGAGGACGCTGCACGGAAAATAATACAACTGATATGAAATGAAGTACTATTGTTACACTATAATAAGCTTGTGTTTTGATGAAGAGTAAAGAAGAAACAAGATGTTTATTTATCAATCTTTACTAAAACGAAAGACTACATTTTTCTCGTTTTAACAATATTTTCAAAACATTACTATGTGTGCCTATCAGCTTTATTACAAAAAAACGACTATTGCATCATATTTGTATTACGAACAGAGGTCAATGGAAAATACTGAGCCAGTAAAATTGATTTAATCTAAATGTATACACATATCTTATTTCACCAGATTGTTTACGTATGCTTTATTGAAATCATCTTTTATAATTGTAATTTTTAAAAGATCTTCACAACAATAATTTGTTATATAACATGTAGTAATTTTATAACAAGTTCTTTGAAATAAACTTCCGTGCGGTGACCTATAGTTGTTAATGTCTGTGTGATTTTGATCTCTTGTGGACATTTGTCTCATTGGCAAACATACCACATCTTCTTTTTAATATTCTATATATAAGCATACATAGGCATGATAGGTATCACTATCTATAGACTTTTTTGTAGAATATAACTGGAGGTTTGTTCCATTTTTAGAAGAATTGAGAAACCTTCGAGATAAAAACTAAAAATATAGGTATCGTAGTTTAAATAAATTCTGAATAATTTATTTTCTTCTATTTCCCTTATATAGAAAACTACTAAGCCATTTACATTAAAATGGAAGGTATTAAAGATTTAATTATCCGAAGGTGTTTATTTACCACCACACTGTAATTGAGTGTTATTTGTTTTTCATTTACGGATCTTTAAGGGGGCTCGTGGGTTTAAATTTTCGCGCCCGTTGAATCGATTGGAGCGCAGCCATTACGGTTATCGGTTCGAACGTCGCAAAATATTTACTTTCTTCTTGATTATAAACAATTGAAAAAAACTAGCTATTTCTGTTCTAGGTTAGTGTTTTTTTTTCGATTTATAATTCACAGAAATTAAATTGAGGATGGTATTTAAAACTTCAAATCGATCTTTTTACGGTTTGTTGACATCGGCCATTTTGGAATCTTGGAAGAAACTTGCTTTCAATATTTTGACAAGTAACCAGCTTTTATATCTATACTAGAATGACTATCAATGTTTGTTATAATTTGTATTCATTTCGGTATATTTTTAAGCTGTTTTACTAATTTTCAACTCGTAGATCCACCCAAAAGAAAGAGATAAAGTGGTGAGTATGTAAAAGGTACGTTCAGAACTAGTCAATAAAATTTTGTAAATCCTTGAATGATGATTCTTTGTTATAAAATCACGACAATCGTAAAATTATTGTATTGTCTGCTAAATAATGTTTCAAAGGAATAAACAAGGAAAATTTTCAAAAAAGAAGAATTTCGAGAAAGACCAAAGGATCAGTGGGCTAGTTTTTCATAGGAGTGGATTGCTATCAGACCACCACAATATACCACCACTTGATTCAGTCAATTCTCCAAACATATTTGAACCCGACCACCATAATATACCTTCATTTGACCCGGTTCATTATCAATACTTAGAGTTAGAACCTGACCACTCATATGCCAAAACTTAAAACAATTGAAACATCTGATTTATGTATAACATGTATAAATGATGCTTTTGAGTTTGTACCTGATTTACAAGATCATATTCATGAAGAAGTTATTGATGATGATTATGATATAAATGTTGACTTTGACTTCTTACGGTTACCTACTGATTGACTTCCCTTAAACCACTGTAGATATGTTGTTGAACTAGACTATACTGTTCAGCAGTTGAAAAAATGTCCCAAATGTGAAGTGCTCTTACAACTACAAAATTCATTGGGAGTAAAACCTTATGGGGTTGCTGGTATTTTGTATGTACAATGTACAGAATGTGGAGATGTTGCTAGAATTAGATTAGGGAAAACACATTATGCAAATAAGAATAAAAGAGGAGTTGGTAGATTTGATGTAAATACAAATTAGCTGCATGTAAACCAATGTTCTTTCATTTATGATAAGGCTATAGTTTGGTCATTGATATATATATATATATATATATATATATATATATATGAAGAATGTACTATGTATTAAAAAAAATATGTGGTATGATTGCTAATAAGACTACTTTCTAAAAGACGACTCCAAATACATACAGTTAACAGCTGAAGGTCAATCTAACCTTTAACGATGAACAAAACCCATACCATATACATGTATAGTATAGTATAGTATAGTATAGTCAGCTATAAATGCCCCAAATGATAATTGTACAACAATTCAAACAAAAAAACTTACAATATTTTTAACATGTTTAAAGTTCTTAGCAATGAATGAAAAATAAATATGTTACACAGCATCAAATCAGATTGAAGCACTGAATTACAGACACCTGACTTGGCACACGATCATAAGGATTATGGAGGGGTTAAATTTTTTGCAGGTGCCCAACTTAGGACAGTGTTGTACATGTACAGCACAATTTATGAACAAAATATAAAAATCAGTTGAAAAGGGCTTATTTTCATATCTCATCAGATCAATAAAAGTAGAATATCAACTGTAAAATTGAGAAAATTTAATTTGATAACTAAAGTAGTATTCATATCATACAAGAATTAACTTCAGAATATTATCAGAAAAATGGGTACACAGTACATGTATAACATTGCACATTAAATGAATTTGGCAAACGACGAGGTAGTGAATTTGAAAATGTCCCCTGATTTTTAATGCCAGCCAACAAGAAACTGAATAAAAGATAGAATAATATTTCACTTTTTGATAATGATAATGTCAGAGTATCTTTATGCACATGTCAATCTAAATTGTCAACATGAAAATCCTCTTAAGTTCTTAATTTGCAAGATTTATTGTATATACAATGATTTTATTTCCGGTGTGCTAATATTATATAATATTAGCACACCAGACCTAAAATCAGCTGCCAGTAGTGTGATAATTTAAAACATACCATTTCATCCTGGTCAGACATTATAATTCCCTATTTTGCATTGTCACAAAATTAATTTTGCTTACCTTTCAATTTCCTACATGCACATAAACATATGCATGATATGATCCACATATTGTATAATTTTAGTTACATGTACTTTTATAATTTTGCTGGTGTTCTAAATGTATTGTTAATTTATATTTGTGTATGTTTTTTTATTAACAGGTATGATTCATGCAGGTAATGGTGAAACACAGCTGAACAATTTGCTCGCTGCCATGAATGTACATTATCCTTACTACAAGTCCCTTAAATCAAGAGAAAATGAGGTTGTAAATATAATGGAGTGTCAGGCAAATGCTTCAGAAAGGAAGTTTTTACTCGATGAAGATCTCCAGTCAATGACCATTGATGCAGGTTTGAATGAAATTTAAATACAATAATTTTATAAAAATAATAGTCCAGATCCTGTCACTTGCAATAGCTAACAACTTTAACCAATGTCATTTTATATATTGACATGTATATGTTAATGTCTAAAATATGTGTTAAACTGCCAAGCTGCTCTCATGTTTCCTAGCAAAGATAAATAAATAATATATTTTCCAATTATGTACATATATTGTGTAAATTCTGAAAATACTCAAAAACTTCAAAATTTATTTATTGAGATCGAAATCATTGTCTCCGATATCTTAAAAAAAATTTGACATACATTAAGTTGAAATGTGGACCATAAAGAGGACCCTAAAATGAACTGGTTAGGCAAACATATACTTTTATACCTATAATATGTACATTAGTTTGCTAATTGCAGGATAAAATAAAATTATATGTATATATATTATAGATAATCAGTTAGGAACTTTTTTTTATCCAACTGAGAGCAACATATTTTCAAAGATTATAAGATACAGTTTAAAGGGAAATAATCCGTAAATATTTTTTGATTGTCTCCCTTTTTACGGTTCTCTTTATTGTGCATGCAACAACTATTCATAGTTCTATATAGTGTTGTAGAAAAATCATTTTAATAAAGGTATGAAATTTAAATTCTACTAGGCTCCATGATTATGTCATTACAGTACTTCTATTTGTATACCTTTTTTATGGTATATATATGAAATGACTGAATAAATAGCCAACAATAAGATTAAGGTGTCACAATCACTTTAATACCTTAACTTTGTGGTTGAAATTTGTGTTAAGGTTTATTTCTATGAAAATATTTCATATTAAATCAATGATAGTTCTCAGCTTTTAAAGTCCTAATGCATCAATTAAAGGACAATTTGGCTCTTCAACACTTGAGCCAATTTCGTATATTTTTAATGTTTAAGTTTTACCTTTTGGTTTATGTTTTTAGGGCTGGATATCTGATCTTAAATACATGACTTCCAGGTACTGTACTACAAATTTAACCTTTTTTTTCAGAGGGTAATGAACAAGCAGGTATTAATGCATCCACAGACACATATTGGCAAAAAAGGTTCCGGAAGGTCTTACAATAGTTTGTCAGGTAAATATAAAATCATATTGAACTTATAAAAAGAACCCCCCAAAAATTTACATGTATTTAAGGAAATAGTACAAATATACAAATATTAAAAAAAAAAAAAAAACATGCTTCATATATATAGTTATAAAATGCTGATCTTAGTACAAATTTGAAAAGTATGACACCAAATTCAGAAAAAAATGTGTTTAATCCTGTTTAATTCTTCAGCCAAATATTTGTGAATTCTTAGAGGCGGATTTAGAGGTGTTTTCAGGGTGCCCCCCCTTTTTTTCTTTGAAAAAAATGTTTGATTATATAGGGAATCACTTAGTTTCCGGACATTAACTTAAATATCAAGCTGTGCCTTGCGTAGCTGGTAATTTTTATTTGTTATTCAATCTCTCAATTTGCTGAAAATCATAGGATTACTGCAAGCATGTGTATCATGCATGAACAGATTATGAAATGAGTTTCTGAAACATAGTTTATCTAATTGTAAACCAATAGAAAAATTTGAATTGACTTATCCAAGTCAATTATTTATCGATATGCAAAACACATAAGAATTATCAAACAATCATTTTAAATGAATAGTATAGCAACATTATAACTCCATATTTACACTTATTTGCATTAGCATTTCACTTAACAGGTGTGGCCTCACTGAAAGGGGAAAATAGGGAAAACTGTGCATCACACCCTCGGAATATCTGGTTGTCGGAATGCAGAAAAGAAGGGAGGACCACCTTTACCCCACAACTGTAAGAAAAACTGGTCAGGGACAGCAAAGGGCATGGAAGCAGACATGGTCGTTCAGTTGGTGAAGGATGTACATGAACAAAATATCGATATAAATGAACTGGCAGGTGATGATGATTAAGTTGGGTTTGACAAGGGCAAAGAAACTTCTACCAAATTCTAAAATGATAAAAACAAGCCACAGAAATCATGTCACAAAAAGCTTTACAGTATTAAACCAAGGCAAAAGGAGTTGACGCCAATGGTATTAAATGCAATTACCAAGAACTATTCCTACATGTTGGCACAAAATCAAGGTTCTCCAGAAAAAATAGAAAAAGGAGTCAGAAGTATGATCGATCATATGCATGGGAAACACGAAAACTGTGATATAAAATTATGTGGTTTTTTAAAAGATAGAGCGTCATATAGGCACACAAATGTACCATTCGGAAAAGAATGAAATCTGAAAGTCTCAAAGCTGATCTGTAGAAATTGTTTTTGGGAAAGAAAGAGAGCCAATCAAAGAAACTATCAAAACTTGCCAGTTCCCAAGCAAATGAGAGCTTTAACCATACGGTCTCAACCAAGGCAGCACAAATAAACATTATTCTGGCTCCTCCAGTTTAAATTATCGTGTCAGTGCCGCATTATTACAAAAGAATGAGGGATATGGTTATGTGTCAAAGGTAATATTTAATATTGGCAAATTACACTTTTATGTTTTTTCCATAAAAAAGTCATTCCGATGTACATTGATGGAAAAAAATATTCTGTCCAAGCAAATGACAAAAGAATATTCAGAATCCAGATTTTCCCCATACCTTATAGTTTTTAATTTTAATTTTGAAGAAGAAAAAAAATGATTATTCGCATCACAGACTCAATGAAATAACTTTCCCAACCAAAATTCAATAATAGCTCCCTAATGTTTAAAAACAAGTTCAGGGAAATTTGGTATCTCACTATACAACCAGTATATTTCAAAGGTGAAATGTTATTTTAAGAAATAAAATTTAAAATTGAAATGGGGCATGTGTTAAACAGACAACAAACCTAACTAAATATAACATGTGCCTTGATCAATGCTTTTACATCAAAGTAAAATTTTTAAACAAAAAGAAAGAGTCAATTCTTAAATAACTGTTAAGACGATACTCATATCTTATTTGTAAATTTTGTTTTTTTATTCATATTTTAAGGTGAGTGAAGCAGTTGGATTGTCACCAGGGAATGAGACTATCAAGAGGGTTATACGACTGAATGGAAAGAGGGATAAAAAATCTGAAAGAGCCAAAACAAAGAAGCACAAAAAAAGAAGAATCAATCTAAAAAACGAAAGATCAGGGAAAAGTACCGGAGTTGAAATAAGAGAAGATAGAACTTATGAAAGTAAAATAGGTAAATCTCATTGCATTTTCTTTAATCAAAACTTCTATCCTGCCTCTTTTTTAAATTTTATTCTAGCCAACATAAAAATGGCTTAATGTAATGCTCTTCTGAATGTCTGATGCAGTTTCAATTTAAGGTATTTCATCTTTTGCTCCACTTGCCCAAAGGCCAAAGTGAGCTTTTCTCATCACTTTGCATTTGGCATCCGTCGTCTGTCTTCATTGTCGTCTGTCGTCTGTTAACTTTTAAAGAAATCTTCTTCTCTGAAACTACCGAGTCAAATTCAACCAAACTTGGACACAATCATCATTTGGGTATCTAGTTAAAAATATGTGTTTAATGACCCAGTCATCTTACCAAGATGGTCGCAAAGGCCTAAACTAGAAATATGGATAAAATTTAGATTTTGACATGCAAATGTATATCTCAAAAACCAAAGCATGACATTGGGAAAAAATTATCCATCAGGTAAAGATCTTCAAATACAATACAGTTATCAATTAAGTGGAGAGCCTGTTTATTTTTCTGTCAAATTGATACAATCGAACATACATTAAACATTTGGTATTTCATTTAATTATTTACAAACACATTTATACCATACATGTATATAACAATTAAAACCTTCAATTTTGGCTTTACAAACTTAATGTGTTATAGGAATAGACAATGAGCAGTTAGATGAAGAAATCCCTGCTCCAATGAATGCATCTTTATGTATACTAATAGATATTTCTACAGCTCCACTGGTAGTCTTTGATTTAGAAACTACCAGTCTATGTAAGTCCTTAATATGAAAAAAGGTTTAACATTTGAAATAAAAAAAAAGGAATTTGATTGGGTTTTATAATAAATCATATGAACATACTTCATGTTTATATACATAGTATACATATATTGGTTATTGCATCTTGAACAAACTTTTTGTTCCTCTTTTTGAAGTAATACTATTATATGATTTCAGTTGAATATTAAGGGTAAAACGATAAATGTATATATGACAGCAGGAAAATTGACCATACAAATTTCTGAAACTATTTATATGAAAAAAGGAGATGTGGTATGATTGCCATTGAGACTCTTATCAACCTGAAGTTTAAATAAAATGAAAGTAGGCAGAGGTAGATTTAGGGGGAGGCCCAGAGGACCTGGGCACGCCCTTTTCTTTGACAAAATTGGTTGATTTTATAGGGAATCACTGAAGCATGACCGGAGCTTGCCCCCTCTTAGGCAGTCAGTGGGCCCCAACATTTCTGTATTGGTCACTGGCCGGCAATTAAAGTCAAGAATACAGACTTCGACAATGAAAATAGCATTTATCTTACCTCCTATACATTTCCAGGAATATGATTGGTTAAAAGCGTCCGCGTGCAAACCGTGTATATTTGATATTAGGTTAGTAGGGAGGCGGGGCTTATCTCATACACGGTTAGTAGTGGAGTTACGTCCCTTTATATTCCTTATTAGGTAAGAAGGGGGCGGGGCTTATTTCATACACGGTTAGTAATGGTGTTATGTCCCTTTTTAAAAAACAAAACGGTACTGAGAAAAAATCTTAAAAGTTCCAACAGACGAAGAAATTGATGATTAAGATTGAAACAAATTCATAAAACACATTTAAACCTTACAAGTCGTTACTGTTGGCATCCGTTTTTGTAGGATCAATGAAAGTATTTTCTTAGCGCTAACAGTATTGAAGACTTGCTCGTTTTGAGAATCACTAGTCTTAATTTCACATGTTAAGATAGTCGGTAAGATAAATTCGTTACATAGTGTGCTAGTGACGTAATACGGTATATATCATGTATATGGGGTCGGTAAATTCCATATGGGGATTCGAGCTTCGCTCTCACCCCATATGGAATTTACTGACCCCATATATACCTTATTAGGTCACTAGCACACTATGTAACTAATAATATCATACAGGAGACTTTGATAGACCTTAACTGAAAAACTGAAGAAAAATTAACATTGCATACTGTAAATGCAGTATTAGAATAATAAATCGTGAAAAAAGTTTTCGTTTTTCTTTTCATTTTTTGTTCATGTTGGTGATAAGATTAATCCGTCAATTGCTAAAACTATAGAAATAGCAGATGACATATTTTGTATAAATTGAGAAATATTTAAATATTTTGTCTTCCAGATAGAAAAAGCAGAAGACTTTATAAGTTTGATTAACTTGTGTCTCATCCCTTTTGCACATTTACGCAAATAAAATATGTTTAAACTAAAAAGCAGATGTTATACAGATTGCTGCAACTTCAAGCAATAATGAATTTAGCAGTTACATCTTTCCAAACCAACCTATCTCAATACAGGCCTCCGAAATAACAAAAAATACCGTTCCGTTTCTGCGAATCAGATGTTTTATGATTTACAACTTGTTTCGTACAAGTTACAACATGAAGCTCTCACTGATTTTATTACATTTCTTTACAAATATCCATCCAAGACAGTTCTAGTAGGACACAACATCAAACGATTCGATTGTCATGGTGTGTATCATTCTTTAAAGGCAAATCAGATGTGGAATGAGTTTTCATCTCACCTATGTGGGTTTGTAGACACTCTGGAGTTATTTAAGAAAATAATGCCAGGATTACCATCATATTCTCAAACTTCATTGGTGTCACATCTTTTCGGTGAAAACTATTGTGCACACAATGCAGTTGATGACACTAGAGCATTGTTTAAATTATTAACCTCAAAAGCCTTAAACAATCTGGATTCATTTGTATTTCCTGTAACTAATCCTTATGATTGTATAGTCCAGCAAGACAATTTGAAGTCTTACAATGAAGCCATTGCTTGTAAAGCAATTACACGACCCACTGCTTTGAAGGCTTCAAAATCCAACTTAAAGCTTTCTCATCTGAAACTGTCTATTGAGAGAATGGGGTTAGAAGGATTAAAAGCTTTTTTGTCTGAAAAAAACTGACAGAGGAAATGTTCGAGTCACAAATTGCATGAAGGAATGTCATTCGCAGAATAGTTGACTTCCTTACACCTTAAAGCTAGTTGATAATTCTTTGTAATTGTATTGACTTATATATTACATGTATATCTTTTCAGCTAACCTTTTTGGCAACTTTAATCACCAATCATGACTTGTCTGTAAATATTTTTTGTATAATCTTCTGATTTATACACAGAATTTTATAACTTTCCAAATGAATTTATTTCTATCAATTAATAACTTTTTGTTAAATGTTGGAGATTAGTTGCAATTGTTAAAGAAAGACAGCCATCCTGTCTGAATGTAAATGGTCATTGATTAATCTTAATGGAAACCTTCCTCTCAAGAAATTATGTAGGGATTGAAAAATACATAGTACATATGTTTATTTTCCGATCAAGGTATTGAACAAGTGGTGTTATTTTATTGACAATCAAAAGAAAGAGCCACCAAATATCACTAGTTTACATTAAAAACGATGTTAATTTCAATTTTGATTTATATTGTAAAGTCTAATTCTAATGACCATGATGTTGAGTATTGTTATACTGATTGATGTAATGGTTTCTAATCCCGTTAGTATAATATTCCCGGGTTTAAGGAATAAATTTATGTCTTTAATTTTTCTTTCGAGATACTTTAAATTAGTATTCTGAAGGAAATGTCAAAAAAATATGGTGGTATTTGCACAAAATGACTGCCAGAACAGGATGATTACACTCCCTGTTGCCTTGTTAAATGTCTTATTATATGAATCAGATAAGTGTCATTTATCAACCCATACATTTAAATAATGTCATTAGTTAATTGATTTTGAAGTTACATTGTATATGGATCTATAAATGTATGGGACCATAAGTATGTCCACAAGTTGTTTATTTGTATTTTATGTAGAAACTAAGATTATATTGCATTATGCCCTATCACAAATGTGGATATGATATGATATATATAGATTCGTCCTGGACCATTGATTCTTATAATCACCAGAGGCCTGATTTATGTACAGAACAATACATGCAAATAAAGATACATGTCATTGTATATACAGCAACATACCACAAACACTGAACTACATGTCTCCTGAATTGGGACAGACACAAACAACATCTTAATCTAAACCATTAACTGTTTAATAGAAAAGAACAAAAAAAAAAGAAGTGTAACCATCAAGTCCGGAAGTTTTCAAGGAGACATAATGCATTATGCACCTATCTTTTTTTTGATTGAACAATAATGAGGTTAGAGTTATCCCATGTCAAACTTGGAGGAAAAGTGGAGGAATAATGTTTGTCAAGCCTGGGTTCGACATAGGGATAGTGAGCTGGCGGAGGCGGCGTTAGCTAACTCCTGACAAGCTTTATTTTTTAGGAGGTGGAAGTCCTGTATGCTTCATACTTGGTATATGAATGTCTCACGTTACGAAGTTTCCGTCAGTCATATGTCATATGTCCTTGACCTCATTCGCATGGTTCAGTGACTACTTGAAAAAAGAATTAAGATTTTTTGTAAATGTTAAATTCTATCTTATTATCAGTAATATGATAACTATATTTCATGGATCAGTGAACAAGGTTAAGTCCATATCTCAGATACTATAACAATAGGACTAGTATATTCGGTGTTTGGAAGGATTTCTTTCTCTTCAAAGGTCGGTGACCCCCACTTTTTTTTCTTTTTTTTCTGTACTGCATTACCAACTCATATCCTTCACCTTTGACCTTACCAATTTATCAAATGACCTTAAACTCAATGTTGACCTGCATATCAATCATGTGTACTTTTACCCATAAATAGATTTTCATACCATATAGTTAAAGGGAAAAACGAAAGAAGGAGGTTTTTTTTCAAAAATTACCATTTTTGGTTGCCATGGTTTCACACTTTTAGTGATCGATCTTTCCTAAAAGGTCGTTGACCCCAATTTGTTTTTGCTTTTTGTGTATATCAATAACAACTCTCTTAGAATGGAAAGTATAATACGAATCTGTAATTTAGATTTAACTTAGCGAATGATCTCATTAAAGTTTTATCAAAACGTTCAAAAATAACAGAAATTTAGAATTTTTATGAACCTTATAGCCTTAACCTCTGACCTTACGAATTTATCAAATGACCTAAAACTCGATGTTGGCCTGCATATCAATCATGTGTACTGTTAAACATAAACAGATTTTAATTATATATAGTTAAAGCCAAAAAAACGAATGAAAAGTTTATTTTTTTTTTAAATTACCATTTTTGGTAGCCATGGAGCGTGAATTCACATTACTATAAGACGTGTCACGGTACTTTTCTATCCCAAATTCATGTATTTGGTTTTGATGTTATATTGGTTATTCTCATCGGGTGTTGTCTAATGCTTAGTCCGTTTCTGTGTGTGTTACATTTTAATGTTGTGTCGTTGTTCTCCTCTAAAATGTATGCGTTTCCCTCAGTTTTAGTTTGTTAGTTTGGGTTTGAACAGCAGTATACTACTGTTGCCTTTATTTATTCACACTTTTGGTGATCTATCTTTCTTAAAAGGTCGATGACCCCCAATTTTTTTTTGGCTTTTTTTGTTCTTCAATAACAACTCTCTTAGAATGGAAAGTAAAATACAAATCTATAATTTAGTTCTATAAGATTAAGGTAATGGAGATGCAATTTCCCCTATTAGTCTTTGTAAAAATTATACGATTTATGAGGGAAAACCTTATTTTTTTAGCAGTCGTTAACTCGCTTAGATGGTCGGTGATCCCCTTTTTTGCATTTTTTTTTATCCATATGTTAAGAGGTTTCAATCAAGAAATTACAAGGAAAAACTATAATTTAAATTTTATACCCTCGAACCTCCTTAAATTTTGAAATTTCTACAATAAAATAAATATATTACTGACTATATAATATATTAATACTACATAATTAGTTCAATGCTTAAGTGGTAAGTCGGCATTTTTCTGGGATTCGGGAACGCAATTAATAAAAATTTCAAACATGTAATTAGCATTAAAAAAACAACGATACAGTAAGAATAAAATAAGCATGTCAGTACCAAATATCTGTTTATTTGGTGGATGGTATCGAAATGAGTTGTACAAGGTGCTTTTTGAATAAAACTTTAAAAGAGAAACCTAGACAGATGTAACATTGTCAGTGTTGATCTTAATTATTGAATGTGTAGCATGAATAAGCCTTTGTATATCATCGGCGATTTCTACGTCTGTATCATGGGGAACATTTCCCCAATTGCATTTAGGTTCATGTAACATATTGAATTCAAATCTAAGTATTTTGTAGCTAATTTCAATCGTGAAATCATCTATGTTTGGGCGCTTTACATTAAAACGATTTCATTTGTTGTAAAACCATGCAGAAACCGTTCTTCGAAAATCGCTTTAGTAACCCCTCTGGAGTTATGTAATACTTTTAAATCATTTGCATAACTTTGGGAAAAAATCTCAGTACCATCCATTCTAACTTTGCAAGTCGTTCTTTAAATTTGTCGGACATTATCCTATATTATTGTTTTTGCCACCACTTTCTTGCATCCAATTAACAAATGGATTAATGTTTGCACCCTATTTATATAGATACGGTTGCCATTGTAAACGGCAGTTCAGAGTTAACCAGTGGATAAACATGTATCTGGATAACTCTGAACCGCCGTTTAACTGAACCGCCAATTACCATGGCTACCGTATTTATATAAATAGGGTGCAAACATTAATCCATCGTTCTGCCTCTGATGAAGTTCCGTTTTTGACCGAAACCTGTCAGCTGTGAAACATCACCAGGCGCAGTTAATTATGGCATATCTACTATGTTCTTATGCTCTTCAACTTCGTAGTTTATTTGGCCTTTGTAAATATTTCTATTCGAGCGTTACTGTAGTTGAAATACACGTCTGATGAAAATACAAAATTCCAATCCGGGTATGAAACATCATCAAGCGCTGTTAATTATGTGTATTGGCATATCTACTATAATTCAATGCTTTTACATTTTCCCCGCTAATACAATGTATACATCATCAATATGGCTTCTACTAACGAAAGCTCTATTTGTAGCTAATGTGTTTAGAGACCTCTGATGTCAGTACACCTTTCTTATATTGCCTATACGAAGTTGAAAATCGTTGTGGACCACATATTCCTTTAAGTTTTTTCCAAAAAATGAATGGATGTTTATTCATTTCTACAGATTTCATTGACATGTACTATACGAACATTTTAAAAAATATCGGACTCTTTGCACTGACGTTTGTATAATTATAAGAATATAAGAATCATAAATTTAATAACTCTTTATGACGGAAAGCGGAGACATACATTCAAAAAAAAACTTTGATATTTTGAAATACGAAGGCTTTTCTACCTCAAAAATAAATAACCTTAGGTATATTTGGCAAAACTTTTAGGATATTTTGGTCCTCAATGCTCTTTAATTTCGTACTGTATTTGGCCTGTTTAACATTTATTTATTAGAGCGTCACTGGTGGGTCTTTTGTAGACGAAACGCGCGTCTGGCGTAAATATAGAATTTCAATCCTTGTATCTATAATGAATTATAAATGTTTTAAAGGATAAATATCTTCTTCATAACTTCAAAAACAAATTAGCGGTTTCAGAAGGTATTCAAGTAGGATAAAAAAGAAAACTTGACATTATAAGTAACAGTGTATCATAAGAAACCAACTGTGCATCGTCTCATAATGATTTTGACAAAAACCATCAGATTGATTAAAAGTAAACATATCGTCTGATATACTCTTCTCTTTCATATGAATCTAATAATATTCTAACAAAATATCAAACTTAACTGTTCGTTTACTTGGTCGTTTTGATTTAAAAGACAAAACGGTTATTCAAGTCATCCATAAAACATAAGATCACAAGGTAGATTTAAAAGAATAGAAATTTAAGTTATTTCTGTAACAAGGTAAACTTTGGAACTGTCTGCCATTCTTGTAACTTTCATCAAATAAACAGGTTACAATAATATGGCAAAATAGTAAATCTATAGTAAAGATGTTTCATTTTGTTAAAGTAAAAAACAAAACAATATCTTATATTAGTTTTAACTGTATACTTAAACAACCCCACAAAGAATTTTACATTGCAAACAAATTTCAATAGAAAACTACTGATCCGTTTACATTGATTTAGTTTAAATTAATTCAGATACATATTTCATTGGGTTGCATATAGAAATTATCTAGGGTATTCTTTAAAGATCTTCATAACAATAAAGAGACCTATTTACATCAAAACATGTATAAGAAAATAGAAATAAGTCATATTCTAACCTCGGGTCATACATTGATCGAACATTTAGGCAAAATAACAGTTCTGGTTTCATGCATATGGTCATTCATTTCAAAACCGTTAACTAAGTGATTACTAGTATATCTACATTTCTTTTTCTGAAGATTGCCTCGTGATGTACCTTATTACACAAAAAGAACGAATGGGAGTGGAAAGGTGCTTCCTTATTTCATTATTTTAAAAGTTTTATAGGGTATTTCTAGTTCATGAATTCAAACCAAATTTTAGGCTTTTAGAAGGAAACGTCCATCCTCAAAATAGTAACTTTACATGATAATTATAGTTACATAATACGAAAAGAAACTTCTATATTATTTTTCTCAAAGAGCCTTTGACACACACGTAGCATATTTAATATTTATCAATAAATAAACTTACTGTCTGAGGTATTCTTCTGTTTTGGTGTGATTCACTTCGATTTTATAGTCAATCGAATACTTAAACACAGTAAACAACTACGTTATTCTTGTTTGTCGCCATTTTAAAGTTTCAAGTTCAAACGTTATATGTAATCAACAGATCACATGATCTTGATCAATTAAGAATATTAAAATATTGATTGTGACACAGTGATAATAGCTGTACCCATATTTTGACTAGATTTTGACAATTTTATCTATTATGTCTGTTTGTTCACGCATCGTTATAAATATTATGGAATTTGATGCGACTTTCAAACACGTGTGAGGTGTGGCCCTATGAAACCAGGTTCAATCTTCCATTTTCTACATTTTAAAATGCCTGTACCAAGTCAGAAGTATGTCAGATGTTGTCTATTCGTTTGATGTGTTTTATCATTTGATTTTGCCAATTGACTTCCCGTTTTGAATTTTCCTCGGATTACAAAATTTAAAGATTTTACTTTTTAATAATAATACCAACTATGTAAACTGCGGCTCTTTTTACCTTTTTAAAACTATATTTCAAAGAAATATAGCATGATTCTATTTCATGCAAATATTGGCATTATAGTAAAATTGGATCTTTTTGTTGAAGTGGTGAAAGTAAACAAAAGAGGAACAAGATAGTTTTTTCAAGCATATTCTTCAACTAACCCACTACTAAAAATAAAAACCAAAATATTTTTTCAAATCTAAATTTCTATGTTTCCTAGTCAACAAAAGAAGCGATACACAAGTTTGATCTCCAATTTACGTCAAAATATTCAATCGCGTAGTAGAATGAACTACTTGTGGATTCTTATAAATTCTATACAACTTTTGGACTATTTGAAATCTCGGTCTATTTCTATAATTAATTCTTACACACTTTATATTTTTTAACCCTGTATGCTAACATTGCCCATGTAAAAATTTTAAAATTGTTTGTATAAACATTGAACGACAAAAATATGTGACGTATAAAATTGTCTGACGTCAGACACGCGAAGCAATGAATGTGTTTGTACATAAATGTTTGTGTGTGCTGTTAAATTGTTCCTTATTAAATTGTTACACGATTATGACTGCTGTACCCATATTTTGACTATTTTATTCATTATGTCTGTTTATAGTTCACGCATCATTGTAAATATAACGGAATTTGACGAGACTGTCAACAAAGTGAGAGGTTTAGTGCTATAAAACCTGGTTTAATCCACCATTTTTTACATTTGAAAATGTCTGTACCAAGTCAGGAATATGACAGTTCTTATCCATTCGTTTTTTTTTATTAGGGACGTTCCGATTTGATTTTCCTCTGAGTTCCGTATTTTTGTGATATTACTTTTTCTTTAAAACAATTTATTACATTTGGATATTGGTTAAAAGAAATATAAAAATCTAGTACACCTTCTCGGGTGCGCTCGACTTTAGTGACTCAGCAAGAATTTTATTTGAAATTTAAAGATTGTTTAGAACTTTTCTTAACAATAAACGCTAGCACATCATAGAAAACAATTGATATGTTTAAAATTAATGACGAAAATCTATGTATTAAAGTCTGTGAATTGTCTACAAAAATCTTGATTTATTTGTCTCAAAATCCCCCTTCTTGCAATGAAACTATCACTAATAAGGATTTGCACGAAGTTTCTTCTTGATCAATGTACTAAATGGCACATCTTTATAATTCATTATATTTGCTGTTTTGGTCCTACTGCAGTTTGAATTTTTTTTATAATTCACATGACTAAATAAGGGGTCATACACCTTTATATACAAGTACGTCTTCCGCCCAAGGCGACGTCACTGACAATACGACTTCGATCATGGACAAGCACAATAGTTTGGACGTTATGTTCCCGCGATAATCTCAGCAGGTACGTCTTAAATAGTCCCTGTTAATTTTATTACCATAGATAATAACATAAACGGTACCAATGTTTCAGCACCAGATGAGCATTTGGACAATCAATGTCCCTTCAGTAATGCTCAAAGTCAAATATCTTAAAATCCAAAGCTTATCATAAATATGAGGAGCTATAAATCAAAAAGGACACAAAAATTATATCTAAAGCTGGACAAGGAGTGAGAGCTTTCAACGGGTGAGATACATCAGTTGTAAATAATTTCCCAAATAAAAAAAAAAGCAAATTTTGATAACACAAAATCCGCATTTTCATGCCATTAACACAGGACTGACAGGTGATACCATCATTCAGTCCACCTGCATTAATAGTGACAATTTTTCTGCACCAAATCCACATTTATATCGTTTTAAGCAAGTTTCAATTTTGTTACTTATATCGCAATGAAGGTCGATCAATGGGATTTCCAGTGATACTATAATAATAGAAATGTCACCCTTCTTAGGAAAGAGATAGAAAAGGTAAAAAAAAAATTCAATTAACACATTCGCAATGAAGGTCGATCAATGGGATTTCCAGTGATACTATAATAATAGAAATGTCACCCTTCTTAGGAAAGAGATAGAAAAGGTAAAAAAAAAAATCAATTAACACATAAAATTCGATATGCATAGTGATGAATATCTGTTAAGACACTAAACCATAATATAACTTTTAATCAACAACTATAAGTAAAGTATATCTTAAAGCTAAATTTGATGATATATGATTTTTCAGTTGTCAAATATGATGTTGATTGACCAATTTAGTGTTCAACATAGGGTATATAAAATACTGCCGATCTTGACTGCATATTGTTTTTTGTTTTTTTTAAATATGTATCAAACTTTGATAATGTAGCTTTCTGAGTATCCAATTTTTAACGTGTTCCGAAATGTAGTTTCGTCACAAGAATATTTCAAAGTTGGGTTATTTTGTCAATATAATTGTCGGTAAATTCGCATGATTAAGCACACCGATAAGTGTATCGTTGGGACAACTCGATATAATGTAATCAATATACGTGAAAAATTGCCTAACGTGAAGTCTCGATCCAAATTAACTAAGGACATTTTTACCACGTGTTAGATTCTGGTTTGTCATTAGGTCGTCTGATCTCTTAATTACCGAACGGGACGTATTTCCGTTTTTCCGTTACTATAAGACGCGTCACGGTACTTTTCTATCCGAAATCGTGTATTTTTTTGATTGATGTTATATTTGTTATTCTCATCGGATTTTGTCAAATGTCTTATCGTTAGTAGTTGTTAATTTAATTTTTTTTCTGTTGTATTCGTGTGTTATGATAAAGACAATTAATCACCGAGTTCCTTTATTAGATTTTAGTTTGGGTCAACTAAATTTATACGATTTATTTGGTTTACAGTTTTTAGAAGAAACACCGACATAGCTAGATAATACAATTATTTATCTAATTACTTCCACTTTACAAATTGGGGAAACATCAAGGTGTTCCAACCGTTGTATAGTATTAAAAAGAAATAATTAAACGATGGCATGATTACAAGTTTTAACCCTGACGACACTAAAATTCGAAATTTCATGCATTTACCTATTATATGAAGATACGATGAGGTGTTAACAATTATTAATTTACCTGATTCATTATCATATTCACATTATGTTGACACGTCTGTGTTAGCTCATTTCAAACATGCAAAACAATTACAGCATCATCCGTTTGTCTTTACCGATCGTCTATATTCAGAAGAGTGGACTTTTTACCGGGAGGTAATACTTTATCACCAGTCCGCGCACTGCGATATTCCAAATATTTCAAACTCTATGTCCTTTTAAGAATTTTTCGATTTCTAAATTGTGGTAACTTTTCCGTAACTTGGTTAGCATTAAATATGTTAACGACAATTAATTGTTGGCAAGCACAGCTGAAACAAAATATTATTAATAGTATAGTCTTCTCAGAAAACGGAGCCGACAGACATTCAGTAATCCTTTAATTTATTTAATTCTTGTTTCTTTTGGCAAAATTCATTATGTTATTTGTTATAGTCCTTTCGTTTATTTGTTCTTGTTTTCTTTACAAACAATTCATTGTGCTATTTAAGCTCATTTTCTATAATTTTTTAATCATTCAATGACATAGTATTCCCGTGACGTTCTCAATACAAGTAAACACATCTTTACGAATTATTTGCTTTTGCTGATGCAGAATAATATCAATTATCGTATAATTATTAAATGTATATTCAACCTCTGATTTAATACAAATTGATTAAAAGTGAAGAGGTTATTCTGGGAACAACGTGAATAGGGAGATATAAATTTTTAAATGCAAACTAAAAGGTACTTAATATCCGAGACATTGTGCATAAAGTCTGGATTTCTGTTTTAGTACCAATGCGATTTACAAATTGTCTCCCACCAAGGAGAACTCTTAACAGCAAACGGGACCAGATTATAACATTCAAGGAAGAAAATGTCATGAATAATTCATGTAAGTACAAAATTGGAATATACATCATTTTGATAAAGAAACAGACGTGTATAATTATTTCATTGTTTTAAACATACATTTTCATTTATTGTTACTTACATATTTTACCTCTTAATATCTTTTAAAAATTTCCAATCATTATTGATAAACAAATGAATGCTTCCGTCAAATGGTACATATGTAATGCATATTCTTCAAGAACTAATATTTTTATACACTAAGTAACTCAGTATATTCAAACATATACAACTCCGGATACTATGTAGGACAATTGACAACTTGATTTTATGTTTCAATGACATTTGCTTCTATACGTTTGATATCAAGGGTACCTTCTGACACATGCACAAGGATGATCTGGTCTCTTTATGTGTGTATGAGTGTGTGTGTCTATATTGTTGTGCAAAATTTTGTTAATGTTTCATATTTCATGCTAATAAAGTTATATTAAGAATTATTAATTTAAAGATGAACATCTACAATAATGAAAAATTTGGTTATACATCAAGACGACACAATGTAATAAGAATCAGGGCGAACGGATCAAACGAAACAGGTATCAGAGTAAAGTGATACAAGATTGAGTGTACATCAAGGCAAATAGAACCATGTTCAATCTGCTCCTTCCGAAGCTTATTCTATCAAGAACTGCAAACATTCTCTGGCGAAAAATGAAATATTTAGTTGTTTGATTTTGTCAATTATTATATTGTGAAGTGCTTCTCATTCCAGTACTAAATGTCATAGCATGCTTTTATACCTTT
Source organism: Mytilus edulis (assembly GCA_019925275.1). Lineage (NCBI taxonomy): Eukaryota > Metazoa > Mollusca > Bivalvia > Mytilida > Mytilidae > Mytilus > Mytilus edulis. Next base: position 16,126,040 of record CM034359.1, read on the forward strand.
TAGGTCTACAGATAACATGTAGAAAAGGGGAAGGATTTTAGATCTAAAAATCAAATATGTCGTTTTTCTTTCGCTTGATTAATAAACCCATGCTCTAAACATATTAATTTTATTTCTGCACATGCGTACATATTGACTACTGCAAAATAATGAATTTGATAAAATTGGCATGCATTTAATATATTTCATTAACTTAAAACACTTCCTAACTCTTAAATGATACACATGTTGTTACTAATTCATTTATTATGACTGTAATGTGTTGCATTGGCAAAAATAAACACGAATATAGTGCCTATCCTTGTTAAAACAACCAATAAAGTACAGCTTGCATCAATTATTTCTTAAATATTCATTCACTGACTTTGGGTACTTCATATATAAAAAAACGGTTAAAATATGGCCTGATTTTTCGATTTATTCATACAATTTTGTATTAATTATTCAGCCATAGGTGTTGCACAGAACTGTTTTGTTTTAAATATGTACTGCTTTCCATTTTTTTCATTTTTGACAAGACCTGACTTGTCTGAATAAAAGGCTTTAATTTGTTTAAGTTTTTCTGTTTATGTCGACATTAAAAACAACATTAGGCAATAGACAGGGTCATATGTTAATTTGTATGCGATGGTTTGTAAAGTATGGAATAATAAAACCGGATTGTACTATTTCTCCTATTTAAATTGCAAAAATCAGACATGCCCCTATTGGCATCATCCCCTCTAAGTTGGTACGATGTAGGCATACAAAGCACCGATAAGTGTTGGAAAGGGACTCTTTGATGTTTTCCATCAACTTGATGTAAAGTCTTATTGGTTTTCTTTAACATACAGGAACAAAATATGAGTTAAAACTAATGTTAAAAAAGACGTTACTCAATTGTAATCAAGCTAATGTAAGTTTCAGAGAATTTTTTGTTAAAATCAGAGTGATTTTCTTTTTATTGAAAACATGATTTATTCCTACATACACAAGATACTTAATTCTACATTTGTCATTCTTTTATGAAACTTAACAGGAGCAATTCTAACAATTCACCTTTAGTTCTGAATGTTAGAATTCTTGTGTAAAAAGTATGAAAGTCAACTGACTGAATATCATTGCAAGATCAAGAGTCGTAAGTTATTTGTACTGTTACATGTCTTCAAATATCAACATCTGTTTTAAGCTGCCCCTAAAATTCACAAAAATTTTGAAGCATAGTATTCATTGCTGATAAGATTGGAGTTGATAATAAATAAAGAGTTAGGAATTTATGTAACACGCTAAGTTTCCTAGAACTATAATACGTACACTGACATACTTTTGTTTGGTGAATAACCGATCAAAGTCTACCTATTGGAAATGTCAACAATTGAAGATTAAACAATCCAAAGATTTTATAACACAACAATCAAGGTGGCAAGCAGGGATGCAAATATTTCAGTTCTTCAAGCAAGAAAGTCTCTTTATTTAATTAAATAATGAGTCGCGTTTGTGCTGCTCGACTGCGTTTCTGTCACGTCGTGTCTTGATTGTGTCATTTTCAGGTATAGACTTTAATCTTTCTTAGAAAAAAATGTAGGCCATTCAGTCTGTCCATAATGGTAAAAATACAAGCATGAAAATATTTTAGGTAAGAAATTCTTTTACTTACTTTACGTCTTAAAATAGATATTTAAAGTTTGTGTTTTGAAAATGATTTATTATTCAATAGTCAATAAGAATGTTTAAGGCTTGTATTTTTTTTATTATTATTATCGTGTCTTCTTAATGATCCATCATTTTATTGAAATGCCCTCTGTGGGTCCTTTAATTTGGAATAACATATATAGCTTTTGTTTAATAGTTATGATATGTTCATCCGACATTATTTTGCCGTTTTAAAATATCGCACCGTTACTTTTTATTCATATCGAGTCAACTTATCCATGACGATAAACGTTACACACAAACCGAAGAAGGTGTGTTGGTATAAATATGTGCAGTAATAATTAATCTCAGCAAGGTTAGTTTTTTATTGATGTCTATAATATTATGGCACTTTAAAGACTTTCGATGTCGTTTTAAAATGAATTTCTTAGATATTGCCGCTTTACATAGATACTGACATCAATTAAGATTGAATGAAATGATGTTGGTTTTAATATAAGGTAGAGGGATAAATAAGATCATAAATGGAAAATGTTGTTTTCCATTTAAAGATATCTGACAGGTTATTAAAAAAATATGAAAAATCTAAAATGTGGTACAATTGGACAGAGTTTCGCATGGAATAGACCTTTTTACAACGGTTATATTAAAGAGCACACGACGAAAGATCTCACAGAACGTATGAAAACTAGTTTGTATAAAGACAATTCAAGTACATGCAATCAACTAAATTGTGATTCATTTAGTCAGCAACCAACCAACATATATATGCAAAACATCTCGAGATTAACAAATATTCTTTAAAAAAAGAAAACAAAACTTATAAACATCATGCGTCCGAAGCACTTTTCTTGATTAACCTTCATCTGAACTACCAAAGTCGAATATTTGAAAGACAAAGAAATACTAGTAAACATATTTCTTTAGGGGCCAGCGGAAGGACGCCTCCGGTGTGGAAATTGTTTGCTGCATTGAAAACCCATCTGTAGCCGTCGGTTGTTGTCTGTTCTACGGTTGGATTGTTATCTCTACGACACATTCCCAATTTTCGTTCTTAATTTTATAAGAACAGAAGAGTAAATGACCTATAATAGACCAGAAACAATAGCCAAATCCACTCAAGATATCTTTGATTGAGGGAGCCAAAAATCATACTTCTTATACATTTTTAAATACTAGAACTGTCTTAATCTTCTGAGCTATCAGATATTGAGACACAAAAATAACAGTTATTTTTAAAGACAAAACATAATGCCATAAATTACGGAAGCCGTAAGGGGACACACAAAACATTAGAAAATATTTTTTTTTAATTCGAGATCACGATAAATCATTACCGTTTTACCGAGATCTCGATAAAAGATTATATCGTTATCTCGATAAAACGAAATTGTTATATCGAGATCTCGGATTATTAAATAGATCTCGGATTATTATATCGAAATCTCGGATTATTAAATCGTTATCTCGGATTATTAAATCGTTGTCTCGATTTATCAAATCGAGATCTCGGATTATTATATCGTTATCTCGGTTAAATACATCGTTATCTCGAGAAAACGAAACTGTTATATCGAGATCTCGGATTATTAAATCGTTATCTCGGTTTAATATATCGAGATCTCGATAAAAAAATATATCGTTTTCTCGAGAAAACGAAACTGTTATATTGAGATCTCGGATTATTATATTCCTAACTATTTTTTACCGAAATTCCTTTGTTCAATGTATGGACGACCTGAATACCAAAACATATATATATATATATATAAGTATTAAAATACTCAACGTTATCTTTTTTTTTATTTTCACGTTACCTTTGCTGTTATTATACCTCATTCGAAAGCAAAAACAAAAGTTATATAGTCAATATATTCCACAACGCATATTAGAGGAGTAACGAAGGACCTAAAAATAGAAATACGGGTGAACATTATGAAAAAGCTTATTCTAAATAATGGAATGAACTTCAGCGACCCGTTAGCCACAAATTAATGAAAACTTTATACACCATTTGAAAGCTTATTAAAAGAGGAACAACATGTTATAAATAATATGTGCCGCAATGACAATTAGAGAGGTTATCGAGGACCTAAATGCCAAAATACACGTGAAAATTAAGAAATAGCCAATTTTGAATAATGGAATGGATATTTTGAATATTGGAATGTTATTGCGACCCTTCAACCCCTAATTCCAAAATACATTATAGATAATTCGAAAGCTTACTATATACCATTTCATCCCTCTTTCTATAAGCTTTCAAGTAGTGTATAAAGGGGCCGAAGGGTCTGTGTTACTCCTCTAATAAGCGTTGCGGAACATATTGACTATATGTCTTTTGTTTTCTATAAACAAGCTTTCGAATGAGGTACAAGGTATGTATGTAGTTAGGGGCTGAAGGGTTGCAGCAGTCTATTCCATTTTTCCAAATATCCATACCATTATTCAAAATAAGCTATTTCTTAATGTTCACGCGTATTTCGTCATGTAGGTTCTCTGTCAATCTTCTAATATGCGTTGCGGCAACAGCTTGACTATATGTCTTTTGTTCTCTATAAATAAGCTTTCGAATGAGGTATAAGGTATGTATATTATTAGGGGCTAAAGGGTCGCAGAAGTCCATTCCATTATTTAAAATATTCCTTCCATTATTCAAAATTGGCTATTTCTTAACGTTCACGCGTATTTTGGCATTTAGATCCTCCGTAACCCACTCTAATGGTCATTGCGGCACATATTATTTATAACCATTTTCTTTCTCTATTAATAAGCTTTCAAATGGTGTATACATTTGTTTTCCTTAATTAGGGGCTGACGGGTCGCAGAAGTTCACTCCATTATTCAAAATTAGCTTTTTCATAATGTTCACCCGTATTTCTATTTTTTAGGTCCTTCGTTACTCCTCTAATATGCGGAATATATTGACTATATAACTTTTGTTTTTGCTTTCGAATGAGGTATAATAACAGCAAAGGTAACGTGAAAATAAAAAAAAAGATAACGTTGAGTATTTTAATACTTATATATATATATGTTTTGGTATTCAGGTCGTCCATACATTGAACAAAGGAATTTTGGTTAAAAAATAGTTAGGGATATAATAATCCGAGATCTCAATATAACAGTTTCGTTTTCTCGAGATAACGATATATATTTTTTATCGAGATCTCGATATATTAAACCGAGATAACAATTTAATTATCCGAGATAACGATTTAATAATCTGAGATCTCTATTTAATAATCCGAGATCTCGATGTAATAATCCGAGATCTCGAGATAATAAATCGAGATAACGATTTAATAATCCGAGATCTCGATATAACAATTTCGTTTTATCGAGATAACGATATAAAAATTTCGTTTTATCGAGATAACGATTTTTTTTTTATCGAGATCTCGGTAAAACGGTAATGTCCTTAACTGTACTCTTCTCCGGTCTCAACTTAACTGATTAAGTACTTGTTAATTTTGGTATAGTCTGACTATGGTCTTAACTAGTTTCGCCTGTCTCGAATCTGTTGTGACTTGTCTCGAGTCTGTTGTGACTTGTCTCTACGGGATCATGGAAAAAGTAAAATCACAAAAATACTGAACTCCGAGGAAAATCAAATCGAAAAGTCCCTTATCACATGACAAAATCGAATGACAAACCATATCAAAAACGAATGAACAACAACCGTCATACTCCTGACTTGGTACAGGCATTTTCAAATGTAGAAAATTGTAGACTGAGCCTGGTTTTATAGCGCCAAACCTCTCATTTCAATCCTGGTATCTATGATGAGTTTATTTGTACGACAGTCTCATCAAATTCAGTTATATTTACAACGATGCGTAGATTAAACCGACATAATAAATAAAATAGTTAAAATATGGTAAACGCATGAAAACGTCGAGAATCTGTTGTATTTGAAAAAAGTCCAAAGTCCATCCATGAACGTCTAGAGAAAAGTTGTAGGGATGTGTTTAGACAAAGGCAATGTACACTATCAACAGAGAAAGATTCAATAACTGACTTCCGTTTAGGTTTTCTACCTTTTTTGCCTCTTTTATATGGAGAGAAATTGAAAGCTTACATTTTAGCGAAATGAGATATCAAAATAAGACAAAACGGCAAAATTTTCAATCAAACACCATAGATAGTGATTGTTGATTTTTACACATTGTGTGCAAAAACTATAATAGATAGATAATTAAAACTGTATGAAAAACATATTCCTAAAATAAAACAAACAATGTATTTTAATATCATCAAAATAGGTAAACATAAAGTTATATACTACTCATTTTAACCGTAAGAATATGGTAAAAATAAGAGATATTCTATTTTATAATTACGGTGACCGTATGGGTATGTTTACTTTTCACCGGATTCCGGTGTAGGTTTGATTTTATTAGACCTTAGTGTTATCTTAACAGTTCATTTAACAAACTATGCTCAATGATAACCGTGCGACCTCACCTATTGGTTCATAATATGGGACCATATCGTTACTTTGAACACCATGATTGAATCAATTATACAAGTTGCTTTCTTTAAAAAAAAAAAAAGAAAAGCAATTCGTGAACCTAAGATCGCTGGTCACCAAAAGATTGAGGATGCATTTTGTTTGCTTTTGAATTGAAATAATTGAATGAGCAAAGAAAAAAAAAAATGATGATATTGAACTACCTTTCCTTTATTTAATCTATGTAATTGTGTGTACATTCATACACAAGTCAGTTGAAAGCAGTGGTAGATAGTTATGAACATTAAAGTGTATATAAACAGCTACTAATTGAATACACATTTTATAACTCGGCTTTTTTTTATTACCTTTGAATGTTATAAATATTTATTTTTTTATAACCTTTTTGCAAATCCCAGTTGCAGATGTTCAATACAAATTGCAAAAACCAAAGCTATAGCAAAATAAGTTTAACCACTCAGTTTGCCTTATACATTTATTGTATCTGTCATATCTTTATATTTTGTTTCCTGCATGGATGCCTTCAAATTCTCAACTCATTATTGAAGCTGTATGAACTCATGGTAGATGTGAGATAAATCTAAAGTCCAATTTCTATTTGATATGAAACACTGGTGTATGTAAATTATAAGAAGGTTTCGTATACTTTTCTTGAGAGTATCTCTCCAGCTTCATTGGGCCCTCTTATTTAGAGACTTATATAAGTTTCACATAGCATATCAAATTTGAAGGATTCTTGATTTTACTTTTAAATCAATTCGGCAAATCTTCTACAGAGAAACTTGGTTTAGATGATTATCTTATTCATGGAATTTCATTTATACCTGAACATACCCTCATAAGAAACAATTTATATAAAAGAAATGTTGATATAAAACGATACCAGGATTTAGATGCTTTACAACAGACGCGAGTTAGGTCAACACAGAATCATCAGTGACTCTCGTAATAAAAAGTTAAGAATGCAAAGTTAAGTGATCTTTTCCTCGGGTATATAATCCTGGTAATTTCGAAATGGTCACTATTGCCGTGTCTTGAATTTAAATCAGAAAAGCGAAAATTCTCATTCGTGAGTGAAATTCATATGTATGCATGCACGTGGTTATTTATCTTCCAGAAATAGTAAAAAGAAAATATACCCACTGATAATCTGGATAAGAATACGCATTTGCGTTTTCGCATATATTAATATAATAGTTGAAGGCGAATGTCAAAATATCTCCCTCATTTTTTTTAACTCCGGATTCTTTGACATTTTATATGGATTTTAAGTGATAGAGGGCGTTGGAACAGGATGAGGTTTAATGTGAATGAATCAAGACGTGTAAGATGGCTGGTCAATGCAATGAATAGAATTTCAAAACTGTACCATAGTACAAATATTTAGATAATATAAGGTAGAACTATTAAAACAAACAAACAACAAAATAATTGAAATTGTATAATATACATACATTTCTGCTAGTGAATTTTTTCCGAAAATTTAGAATATAATGATATCAATAAACACAAACATTGAGTATTTAGTGATGGACATTGTATTTATCTAGTAATGAATTTATTTTTAAAGTCTTATGTGAATATATTGTTATACATGATATAAGTAGTATAGACAGTATACAACAATAATCGTTACGAAATTTGATTATAATTATTGTTAAATGATAACTGACTCGGTCTTTTACCTTTTATTGGCATTGGTATTTTTTCGGTCTTAAATCAAATCAAAGGAAAATAAATCAAGAATTTTGCTTAAAGTTTGGCAAATGACCTTTTATGAGCTACTAAGTCTTATATAAAAAGATAAATATGTGTTATGTGGCAAAACAATTTACCTTGTAATGTATGGAAAAAATAAGGATTCCGAATATATAACACAAATTCTAAGACCTCACCTAAGTACATCCTTAAGATAACTTTTGGTACGCATCCCTCCTCATTGGTGTCCAAACATTACATATTTTTCATAAATGTAATGACTGTTCAAATCTGTGAGACATGACAATGCACGTATTCATTTTAATTATATTCATTATGAAGTTTAAATTCAGTCGCAGTTAAAACTTCATAATGAATATTTTCTTAGTCTGGCAGTATCTGTGAAACATGACAATGCATGTATAAATTTTAATTATATTCTATTAACGATAAATTCAGTCTCAGTTAAAACTTCATCATGAATATTCTCTTAGTCTGGTAGTATATATTGATGTAATAAGAGTTGTTTTGTTTTAAAGAAAGATCTATTTATTTGATTATCTTATATTTTTCCGACCTAAGATACACATTTTAAACAGGATATCGTTTTTTAAATTTTCTTTTTGCTTTCCGAAATATTCTCATTTTATGATCTAAATACACAATATATAATGAAAAAACGTTCAGAAATAATAAGTTTATTCTGGGTCATTATATATACCGATAAAAACAATTCACGACAACACGCTGTTTAATACACAATCAAAATGCGAATCGGGACAGTCTCAAACCATAGACTTTATAATTGGGTTATCATTATAATGCTTAATATTTTAGATTTAATATTCCCATTAATAAAAAATACATAAATTATGTTTGTCAAAAGGGAAATGTGTTCTCACATAGAAATGATTTTTAAATGCATCATTGTCTTTATTGTTTTACTTTCCAATCTACAAATAAACTTTGATTGTTGAAATATTCCATGTCACGTCGTAGCGTATCTACAGAGGGACCGTATCGAAGACCTAGACTTCTACCTGAACCAATGATCGAAAATTGATCAGATGTTCCAAGAATCTTGATTCCGAGGTTTATCGAGTGACGCATAGACACTTCCAAACTCGCCAATAAATTAGCGTGAACCCCTCACGCAAACAATTAACATACAACGCACTTACTGATACTGTCAAACGATGGTAATAGGCACAGGCATATCGATAAACATTATTCCCGCCTACAGAAAATTTGTTAAACAACTTGTTTTCTTCTGGTAAGAGGCCGGTTCCTGAATAGGATGACGTAGTTTTGGATACATCTACACGATTTTAGTTAACAATATAGAAAGCGTCCTTTTAGAGGCTGCAAGGATTGTAACTGGAGGAACATGGTTAACATCTTTGAATTTACCTCATAAGGAAACGGGATTGGGGGAAATACAGGATAGACAAGAAGCAAACAGACTTACAAATGTGTACAATATTACTCCATGATATATTAATAATATTTTACCTGAACGGTTCCGAAATATACATGAATATAATTCGGGTAATGCGAATGACTTTCAACCTATTGCAGCTAGGACGACATTATACTCTAACTATCTTGTCAGCCCGTATTTTATCATTGTGGTTCAATATCTGGTCAAATATAGCATTCGAAAATAAGAATAAACTGTTGTGGACTCAACAAACGCGTATATGGCAGAAACTTGATACAATCCCCGAGGTGTTGTTGTGGAGAACTTCAAACAGCAGAACACTTTTTATTAAATGAAAAATATTTAATGTACCTCGCCAAAGATATATTCATAACCTACAGATTGCAATCAGAATTTCCACTTATGACTTACTTTTTTGCTCCGATACACTCACAGTAGAACACAATATACTGATATTTTTAAAAGCTGTGCAAAACTTTCTTATACGTAGTAATCGATTCACATCAACAATTAAATAATTTAAATTATTCACTCTTCCCCTTTATTAAGAATTATTATTTCATTCTTTAATAACGTTCTCATTTCTTTAAAAAAAACCATTTCACTCCCTTCCTTTGCTAAATATGTTAACGTTTTTCCTATGAACCTTCTTTAGGTTATTGTAATCAGTAATTGTATTTTTCTAAATACATATTCTTTTGCTATTCGGCATGTTTTCAAAGCTTGTAATTTTATTTTGCATTTAGGAAGACGGATTTATAAAAGAACACAGCTTGTTTTTCCTCATAGACATTTGCGGAAACTAGATCTATATCTAGGGTTACACTTTAGATCTACGATTACAGGTGACAAAAACAAGGGGTCATCTCAAAATACAAAAACAAACCAACAAAACAGATACAAAATAGCAAATGGTGTCTTCTAAAAAAAATCATGTGTCCGAAGCGCTCTTCTGGATTTAACATCAGGACAGCATAAAGTCGAATATTTGAATACAATATAAGGTCAATGTCATAAAAATTTATACTTTTTTGTATGGGGCTGAGAAACTGGGGAAGGGCTGTTCCGGGGTTTGGAACGTCCTTTTTCTTGCAGATAAATGCTTTTGAATAGGGACATATGGTCGGACCCCTTCCCCTTTATCTTGGGTTGAAATCCCCCTCTCATAAATCCTTGAAAATAGTACCAGTTTCGAAACGGGGGTAAAAGCTCATGGGGATAACTATCGACACCGCGAAAAAAAATCGTCCATACTCCATGATTCCCAAGATCTCTATTATAATAATTGCATAAAAGGAAAACAACTTGGCACTCGTTTGTCTTTTATTTTTTTATTCTTGTTGAAAACATAGATGGCCTATTTGAGAACATCTATTTTTATATTTCAACTGAGTCTGGCAAACAGTCTAAAATATATTTATATATCAGTTGTTTTTTTCTCGAATAGTTGTAATTTTTTTTTATTGAAACCAAAAACGTAGACAAAAGTGTTTGTCCTATTCAGGTAAAATAAAAGATTTCAAAATTATACCGAACGGCAAGTGACATTTCACGAAGAATAGAGAGCTCAAAAACTACCGTCCGCTGTATTTCCTCATTCTCTTTAAAACAACATGTTCCATGGTTGATTGCACCTTTCCTAACACAAAGTATTGCTGATTTATTTCAGCAATTGTCCAAATCTAGCCACTGCAACGACAAATGCGATATTTGTGTTCAATTTATTTTTAAAATAATGTTAGTTTATTCTATCTTACTTTGTACAATGACAGCCTTTTCAACCTGGATAACACAGTATACAATAATTAATGTAAAACACATTGCTGCAAAAAAAAATTAAAAAATCGTTGTTCAACTACAGAAATAAACTCATCATAGATACCAGGACTAACAGTAGTCCGCACTGATGGTCATAATTGAAGCTATTGTCATAAAGACTTAGTATGACATAAATACATCCCTAGTGTTACATTGTTTTGGATCGACGGTTTATTTTTACATTTTTAGAAAGCACGAGATTTAAATGATACCTGCAAGTGTAATTGTAATCCTAATCGTAAGTGTATGAAAGTTTCCGCAAATGTCTTATAGTACCAGGGTTATAAGTTAATACGCTAGACGCGCGTTTCGTCTACATAATACTCATCAGTGACGCTCAGATCAAAACAGTAATTAAGCCAAACTAGTACAAAATTGAAGAGCATTCCAAAAAAAAATTGTGCCAAATTCGGCTTAGCTAATCTTTTCCGGGATAAGAAAATCCTTAGTTTTTCGAAAAAAATAAAGTTTGTCAACAGGAAATTTATTAAATTTACCATATAATTGATATTCATGTCAACACTAAATTGCGGACTACTGGGCTGGTGATACCCTCGGGGACGAAACGTCCAACAGCAGTGACATCGACCCAGTTATTAAATTTTTTGTATATTTCGTATCTATGTCTTTATTTTTGTAGCTATGATTACAGTAATTCAATTACTTTATTATTGAACAGTATCTATATGAATATATTACTAGTATACGAAAGTTATATTCTAAATGTGTACATTTTTTAATCCCTTTTGACAAGAACACAAAATGAACTATTTAATAACATTTTTGATATGGCTGTTAATGCTAGGTCTGCGCTAATGAAAAAATATTTGTATATCTCATTATTCAATGGAGCAATAAAGAAAAAAAAACTAAACATGGAGATTTTCAGTTATAAGATGGTTCCATAAATAGACCAGCGGTAGAATAAACAAAAATGTGTTTAATGCACCCACCGAACAGACGGCTAAATTATGTATCATTGAAAAGATAAAATTATTAACTTTTGTATTAATGATGCCGTAAGCATTAGAAGTCAGTAATGCAAGACCAATTTGAAATGGAGTGATTACATTAGTACTCATTGAAACTATGCTTTCTGTAAGCGACATACATTATCGCATTTTTTCTACGGTAGTATGATTTTGGTTTGAAACGGCCAGAAAAGACTATTCATCTATAAACCAACAACTAAATGTGTTCAGGTTGGGGGGCATTGATTGAATTGACAACGCCAGAGAACATTCGGAAGGTGTTGGGTAATAATTATTTTTTAGATCAAGGCTATGTATATCACGCCTTCAAATATTGGCAGCGCTGTGTAAAAGTTATCAGAAGTACCAGGATTCTAATTTAGTACGCTAGACGCGCGTTTCGTCTACATAAGACTCATTAGTGACGCTCATATCAAAATATTTATGAACCAAACAAGTTCAAGGTTGAAAAGCATTGAGGGCCCATAATTTCCAAAAAGTTGTGCCAAATACGGCTAAGGTTATGTATGCCTGGGATAAGAAAATCCATAGTTTTTCGAAAAATTCAAAGTTTGGTAAACAGGAAATTGTAAAAAATGATCTCATTATTGATATTCATGTCAACACCGAAATGTTGACCACTAGGCTGGTGATACCCTCGGGGTAAAAACGTCTAACAGCAGTGGCATCGACCCAGTGGTTAAATAGTTATCAAAGGTACCAGGATTATAATTTAGTACGCCAGATGCGTGTTTCGTCTACATAAAACTCATCAGTGACGCTCATATCAAAATATTTTTGAAGCCAAACAAGTTGAAAGTTGAAGAGCATTTTGGGTCCAAAATTTCCAAAAACGTTGTGCCAAATACGGCTAAGGTTATCTATGCCTGGTATAAGAAAATCCTTAGTTTTTCGAAAAATTCAAAGTTTGGTAAACAGGAAATTTGTAAATAATGATCACATTATTGATATTCATGTCAACACCGAAATGTTGACTACTGGGCTGGTGATACCCTCGGGGACGAAACGTCCATCAGCAGTGGCATCGACCCAGTGGTGTAAATAGTTATCAAAGGTACCAGGATTATAATTTAGTACGCCAGACGCGCGTTTCGTCTACATAAGACTCTTCAGTGACGCTCATATCAAAATATTTATTATGCCAAACAAGTTCAAAGTTGAAGAGCATTGAGGGTCCAAAATTCCAAAAAGTTGTGCCAAATACGGCTAAGGTTATCTATGCCTGGGATAAGAAAATCCTTAGTTTTTCGAAAATTTCAAAGCTTGGTAAACAGAAAATTTGTAAATAATGAGCAATAAAAGCCTTATGCTTTACCATCAGGTATGAATTAATTTCTGATACCAACTTCACAAATGCAGTATCGTGGTCAGAAGATACTGCTTTTACTTTTTGGGGGGTTTTCAGTAGATATCTAGTTATGCAGGCCAAATGATAAAGGGCATTTTTCGGTAAAATTTTCATGTAAAACCGTTGACTAAATTTCATGATCCGAATTATTTCAAGCTGCCTCAAGTATATTCTTAATTCTATCTTCTGATTCCACTTTGTGCAATTAAGCCTCTTTTTTGTAAGTGTTGTTCTTACAAAAAATACAGAAATACCACTCTGATCGAGTTGTGATTCTAGATGTGCTTGCAGCAGGTGAAAAAGTGCATGCACCACCTATATTTTCCTCCGTTTCCATAAACTCTTGTGTATAACAAGATAGATTCTTCTTACTGGTGTAAGATTTACAACAAGATCTATGATATTTAACATCAACATTTACCGAAAAAAAATTATTAATAGAAGACAACTCTTCTACAATCTTCAAATAGATCTCATCTTTCCGTAGTTTATTAGCTTCAGTAAATCTAACTTTGCCCTTGTCAGTGAAAATATATAACTTTTCCGGGCTTTTAATCTGACAAATTATGCATTCTTGCCAATCTAAGGAAGTCTTTCCTCTCTTGGCACTTGTTGGGGTAAGTTTTATCCGGAAAATTTTCACAACAGATCCGGAATAATTTTTAAGCGATTACTTAACACAATGTAAACAATGGTAAAAACAATATATATTACTATTCTGGGTATTCACAATAACAAAAAGCAATGAAATCAACAACAAAGCAAATATAAATCTAGTGTAAAGACAAATTAAAAACCCTAAAACTAATATCAATTAAACAATTTCAATGTGAAATGCTAATCGACACTTGTACAGTGATAGAACTGAACGGAGTCAGGTTTATACAAAAATAAACGTCCCGGACCATAATTCCGGAATTATATAAATTATGTAACAGATTGTTGTGTCCTATTCAAATTAAAAAATTCTTGTAAATCGAATAAGAAATGTTACAAACGAAAGTTGTTTTGTAGAAAGTAAATATCAAAATGTATATGTATGCCAAATAAACACTAATGAAACGTTTTATAATTATCCTGTTATTAACGGAAACCGGTGAAAATCGTGTTAACCACAACTACTGAAGTAAAACGGTTTTTAAAATCTTGATGGCAAATATATTTAAAACAATTATTGACTATCTTTATTGTCAGTGATATATTCTTACATTATCATATTAAAAAATAACCGTAATATTGTTATTCGTAATGATAATTAACATTTAGCATAACGCTCTAAAAAGCCATTTATATGGAAATTCGACCATACGATTTTCTTACAGCATGTTTAAAATATAAGTTTAATATGTATTTTTTCATTTAAAAAAAAAATCCAGGTGTGTGTTCTTTGGGTGCATTAAATTACTTAACTAAGCGTCTTTTCAGATTTCGCACTATAAGATATTAAAAAAATCCTATATGCAAAATATTTATTGATCACTTCTTTCAGAAAGTGAAAATGGCCTTAGAAACACATGTACCCTGTGGTCTGTGTAGGTTTGATAATCTCACAAAGGAAGCGAAAAGATAGTGTACGAATTATAAGAAAGGGTTATGCGAAGATTGCGAAAAAGCACACAAAAAAAAATCAACGAAAAATCAAGAAATCATCAATTAATTTCAATAAAAGATTATCGCAAAATTGAAAGTATTTCAATCTCACAGGTCTGTGAACACCATGAGGAAAACCTGGAGTGGTTTTGTGAAACTCACGACGAAGTCCTCTGTATGGTGTGTGTCCCGTCAGAACATAAGGCTTGTTGTGGCGTTATATCAATTAGCGTTGCCTCAGCAAAATCAAGAAAATCAACTGCATTATTTCACCTAGAACAGGCGATTGAAGGAACTCTGCACGATGCGAAACAATGCATAATGAACAGCGAATTAACTGCTGAGAACATTGACAAACAGGAATTGGCAATCAAAACTACTATACTTGAAACAAGAATAAAAATAAACAGTCAACTAGACAAAATGCAAAAGTGATCAAGCTCAAATCACAACATCCGATATTGAACTTCAACTAATCAATACGTTTCAAATTCAGAGGCAAAACAAATACGTATAACAGGTTGTGTCACGTTGCCTAATGGTCATTTATTGATTGCAATTTGCACAAATGAAATACTAGAGTACAGCGATAAAGGCGAACACATTCATGACATTCCAGTTTCAGGAAGACCGTTTGGTATCGCAGTGATAGATTCGAATCGTATTGCTATGACATACGCGGATATAAAATTCTTAGAAATATTAAATAGTAATAATTTCAACTCTGAAAATAAAATCAGTCTACAGAGTTGTTTTGGAATATCAGCCGAGGATGGGAAACTTTATGTAATAAGAGAAGACGCTACAATAAAAGTTCAGTAACAAAACTGGAAAAACTGAAAACAGAATCGAATAAACCATATTACACCACAGCTAGTTCAAACAGGATAATTGACACACATTGGGAGAAGAAAAGTGTTCGTTGTTGTAGTTTGAAAAGTAAAGAGCTATGGCAGTTCAAACATGAGACCATTGCACATCCTGGTGGTGTTGCAGTAGACAATTACAATAATATCTACATTGTAGGTTATTACTACGATAATTTAATAACAATAATACAACACGATGGTAAAGACAGAAAGATGGACTTGATTTGCCAATTACGCTGTACTTTGACAAAAAGAAAAGTTTCCTACTGATATGTAATTTAAGAGGAAAAGTAGCTGATACAAAATCTATAAAAAAAACATATTGATATTGAATATTGTATTAATTTAATACAAGAGATCTGTTGAACATTTTGTTCATAGAATGTTAAATAAAATTGAGAATGGAAATGGGGAATGTGCCAAACAACCCGACCATAGAAAAAAACAACAGCAGAAGGTCACCAACAGGTCGTCAATGTAGCGAGAAATTCCAGCACCCGGAGGCGTCCTTCAAGCTTGCACCTAAACAAATATATACTAGTTCAGTGATAATGAACGCCATACTAATTTCCAAATTGTACACAAGAAACTAAAAATTAAAATAATACAAGACTAACAAAGGCCAGAGGCTCCTGACTTGGGACAGGCGCAAAAATGCGGCGGGGTTAAACATGTTTGTGAGATCTCAACCCTCCCCCTATACCTCTAGCCAATGTAGAAAAGTAAACGCATGACAATACGCACATTAAAATTCAGTTCAAGAGAAGTCCGAGTCTTATGTAAGAAGATGTAACCAAAGAAAATAAACAAAATGATAATAATACATAAATAACAAAAGACTACTAGCAGTTAACTGACATGCCAGTTCCAGACTTCAATTAAATTGACTGAAAGATTATGATTTCATCATATGAACATCAGGCACAATCCTTCTCGTTAGGGGTTTAGTATCATACCCTCAAAACATATATGAGAAGAACATAACCCGTGCCATGCCAACAACTGGTTTTTGAATAAATGTGTTTAGTTCCGATCCAAAGACCCTATACGTGAATCAATATTAACGCCAAAATATTCAATCTTTAACGACCTGACAACAGTATCGTAACTATCCTTCTTAATAAGTCTATTCAAAGGTTTTGTTAGTTTTTGAGGTGAATACTGACACCTTTGTGCTTTATAAGGAATATTTCCATAAATACCTGAACGAAAAAAAGTCTGCATGTTGAGCTATATTTACGAATGGTGTCCTTATACCGATGATAAAATTTAGTAAATGTTTTGACTAGTTTGTGATATCGAAAACCCTGGTGTAATAATTGTTGAAATGTCTTACGGAAAACGCCTTACCAACCAAAATATAACTACTAGATTTATACTGACATATCGAATATGAACAAATGATAAGGGAAACAAAGGTTGTATATTTAAAGCTAGTAATTCAAGTTAGTTCAAAGCATCTCATGTTTATCGATCAGATATACCTGCAGATATTGGTCTATTTTGGATAACTGAAATTTTGAGCAGACATTAATATAAACATCAATCCACATATGACTAATTACTGGTAGTCGTAAAATATGAAAAAGTTCGACACAAAAAATATGTCAGATGCTCTTTTTTTCTGATAAATTATTGATACACACATAAATACAGTTATAGAACAAGTGAATACATGTAATGATTATTGGCGATTCAGAGCAATATACTGGAAAATTGACCCCAATCTATTGTTGATGAATACAATACAATGTTAAACAGTATATGTCTGATGGTTATTTAGTCTGTTGTTTTGCTTCCGTCTTCAACAGAGTGAAGCAACCAACAATCAATCAATTAACAGAGGGACAAATAATAGTACAGAAGACACAACATAGAAAACTAAAGACTAAGCAACACGAACCCCACCAAAAACCTAGAGTAATCTCGGGTATTCCGGAAGGATAAGCAAATCATGCTCCACATGTGGCACCCGTCGGGTTGCTTATGTTATTGCAAATCTGGTAAATAGTCTAATTATGTAGGTCACATTCGTGACATAGATGATGCATCCGTCTCCAATAGTCTTCCTACATCTGCATCTCAGAAAACGTTTACTAGTTTATATTCTGCATCTCGTACATAGTATACTAAAGCTCCGTCTCCTGTTCGTTCTCCAGTACAGACGAACGTCTACAATACACCATCAAATCCATCCTCTCAGAATTCATCTGATACGAGGTCGAGGGGTATGGGGTTGAAACGAAGTAGCACCAGCTGCGTTTAGTCCAAGATATCAACAACTCTCCTCAAACAACCGATTTGCAACAATTAACGACAAATCAGAAATTGAAATTAAAAGTGTTGTGCCACTTGAAGATCACACTCTCAGGGTGAACGAAAAGCTTTCGTTCTTCTATTTAGAAATGAAAAACACCATTCAAATGGAATTGCCAACGTCTTAGAGTATGTACATTTACTAGTATTGCAGAGCTTTACATGCACTGTTTTTAAATTGAGGGACATAAACATAAATTCTTCAAATGTTTTAATAGAGACAACTGTACAAACGATGCACAAATTTGTTTTTGCATCTAAAGATATAATGAACCAGACATCACCAAGTACTGTTAGTATATATCTTCATCATTTAAAACGAATAGAAGATCGGATGCGACAAAGGAAGGTGGAAGGCCAGAGGAGTGTTGGCAATACAAATACCTAACCTACCATCTCCCGTCACAGGAGTGAACAATCTGAATATATCTCAGCTTAGGACAATATGCTGGACTTTTTGATCAACAATACATTTGATGAGTTTGAAAGATTGATATTTTAAAGACAGACGGTATTCCAATCGGTACTTATTGTGCCCCTTGTTACCCCGATTTTGTTTTTTGTCCATGGATTTATGAGTTTTGAACAGCGGTATACTACTGTTGCCTTTATTTTACTAGCCGGTTTGTTTTGGTACTCGTATAAACCAAAAATTATTCAGAACCTTCTAAAAGACTAAAACAATCGGCAACTTGCGAAATTTTTTAATTTAACTTACAGATATATTGATGATGTCCTATCATTTCATAACCGATATGTCAGCCAATACTTACATCTCAACTATACCAGTGAACTTGAAATTAAGGATTATACTGATACTAGATGAACGACTTTAAACCTTGATATTTTCTTCTATATTTACACGATTTCACGCTAAAATCTATGACAAACGAGACGATATTGCAACAGGCCAAGTATGACAAATTTTAGGAGCCTGTGGATATGTAAGGTCATGGATCATGATTTAGTGCTACAATAGAAGTTTTAAAATGATCTTCTTCGTAGTCTTCTTTTATGTAGTTTTCAGTGAAGGAATGGGAGCTATTGTAAAGAAATCTTTTGTCTCTTATGCACACACATTCCGGATCTTTTTTTTAATTAAGTAATCTGTCTAGTAATAACAACTTTGATGAATGTTTTTGTAATTATAGAACATCCAACACTAAGATTAATGTACCATATCACAGTGGCGGATCCAGAAAAAATGGAAGATCATGAATTTGGACAACACCATGCAATGCACATATTCCTAGGTAAAGGAATTTAAAGACATTTATAACTGATTTTTATTTAAGACTCTATACAATATCTTGCAATCTAAAATAGCACAACATGCAACTGTCATCTGAATTAGGCAAGCTGTAAAAAAAGTTTAGCTAAAATGTTCCGGCGAATAGGAAAAATAGTTCTACGTAAAATTGTTCAAAATTTACTAATTTAACAAAGAGTCGTTTATCAGGTCATTCAACATCATGCGTCGCGGGTGTTTCCTTGTAAAGTTATCTATAATTTGTTTTATGTTTAGTTCCAAACTGTAGTGTACATGCATCAACGCAAGTCCGTTTAAACGCGATTGTCCCATAGTTGTTCTCGGGTAGGTTTTTAAAAGTGATAACTCACTGTTGGATCGCTCACATTCGCAACTCGTCACCCCCATGGTAGCTATGATTTTTAAGATAACAGAAATATTTGGAAGTCTGTTTTGCAACATACTTTCAGAGCACCGGCTACAGTTTCTGGTTTTGTAGATGGACTCGGCAAATCCATATGGTAAAAGTCTACAAAATGTTTAATTTCATCAAATGTTGCGCTTTGCACAAATGCCGGTACCAACTTCAGTGCTTGAATTGCTGTTGATGTTGGTGGAAAAAAAGAGGGAAAAGGGGGGCTCAAAGAGATAGATAAACAAATTTAATTTAATTCATTCATAATGATTGTTTTTTTCAAAATGTACATAAATGAAATTTAAAACCGAGACTCCGTTAGTCGGACAATGCAATTATATATGGAAACTTCACTTAAAAATACAAAAATAATTTGTATTTACCTTTCAAAATAAGAAGTCAACTTCTTCATATTGACGAGCTGTTTTGACAATTTAATTACATGTATACAGGTGAAACGCATTGATTGATCCGTATTCTATCATTGTGACACCTCCAGGTATCCAGGTAATCCATAACCAATTAGTCCGATGAAAGGATTAATCTTAAGTGTTAATTTGTTAATTAGCTAGTTATTGAAAAAATAGACACTTTAAACAAATTTGTTTTGGGGTGGTCCGGTGCGCCGTGGGACCACCCCCTGGATCCGCCACTGTATCATAGTTATGATGCTTAGTCAATTGAAGGGTCTACCACTACCCTTGGTAACACTTTAGGAAGATCAGAGTACCAACATTCTAAAAATAACGTAGACAAATAAGTTCGATCCATCTGTATAGACAGTCGAAAATCTGAATAATTTGCCTTGATTTCAGCATAATGTTAAATAAAAAGATGTTTTTCGTCTTCAGTTCTATTGTATTTACGGAGATCATAAAAACTATTGACACTTGACCAAACCGGACCCATTACATTAACATTCACCCTATGTCTTACATTAACAAAAAACACAATCTTAACCCTTCAACACTAACACTTCACTCAACGGTTAATGTGATATCCGTAACTGCAGTTACATATACTCAAAGATGGCAGAGGATGTTTCTTGTCGATATTTCTGTTGTCAATTCTGTATTAATTATGCATTATTCGTTGTTTTTTCGTGTCTTTTGTTAACGTATTACTTAGTTTGAAATTGAAACCCATAGTTTTTTCTTCGTAGATCAACCGCTACATAGACTAATAATCAGTCCAAATAATCAGCGATGATATGGGTAAGTGTGTAAACTGATATCCGTAACTGTAGGTTGCATTTCTGTAAATATTGACAATGCAATTTCCCATAGGAACTTCTTTTACGGCTAAAACTGTACCACCTTTACTATGAAGTTTTAAAAAAAATCTTATCCTAGAATTGAATGTTCATATGCACTACAATTTTTTTTGAAAGGTCAAAATATAGGGCTGTGCGGCATGACAATTGTAAGTTTTGTTGAGATATTTATGTATTTCTAGCTTGTATTTTGTATGCAGTGGTGACAAAAAAGCAGATTTAGGTGTTAGGGCTTACTTTTCAGTTATCGACAGGACACAAACACCCCATAAATAATATTCAGGAAGGATCGATGAGTTTTAATGACTGTGAAGAGTAAATATATTAAGCTCTTCTTAAAATTAAACTTACATATATGCAAATTTTGTATTCAGGACTTAAAGTAAACTATGCATACTGTAAACTGTGAAATTATGCTGAGTCATTATATCTAAGGCCTAGGATTCTATCAATCTTCATGAAATATTTATAAAACTTCATATTTGAGTTGAGTTCTTTAAAATCTGTGAGATAAAGCAAATTTGGTTAAATTCTGAATGTTCTCTTTTTTCACCCTACATTTCGTCCATTTTGCAAATATACTGAAAGACTTTAGAAACGCAACACTAGATTATTCTTTTTAATTCCCATGTTCAAATATGCAAATTTTAGTTAACAAACTTATGAACAGAAACAGAAAAACATGCCAGTTCGAAAGTTGAATTAATTACGTCATTTTCAATGTTTAAATATTGTGGTATATACTGAACCCTGGTTTTCTCCTTACCAATGAACTTGTCACCGTCAAAAGCAATGACTGGCTGTAACAGAGGCCAAAATGATTGTCAGAAAGGTCAACCCATTCTGTTCGGCACGTTTTGGGTTCTGACTTGCACAATCTAATTTTGCTGTTGTTCCACCAATTACAATGGGTTTTGGCAATTATACGGTTAAAACTTTAAGACTTTAAATGTTTTTCTGCAGTCGATTCTTTGGCATTAAGGGCATACGATACAGTTACAGGGGAGGTAATGACGTTGCTAACGTAAAATGTTATTTTCGCGACGTCAAACTGTGACATATCGGGAAAAGATGCATTTTTCGACTGATTTTTATCATTCAAACTGATTTAATTTGAAAACGAGTTCATGGACCCCTATTTTTCAAAACAGCAATTTGTTTCATTTTGAAGGGAGATTATGTGACCAAAATTTTATAAAACTGTAAATAGAGGATTTTTTTTAATTTTGATAAACATGCAGTAAAAAATGACGTATTTTCCTCAATTCATGAACATTTGATAAATATGAGTTATTTCTTAATAAAAAATGCATAATTTTTTAGGATACTTATAAAATACAGAAATTACCGATTATTTAACAAAAAACAATTTGTGTTTATCTTTTATAAAAAAAAAGTTATGTCTTTCTTTCGAAAAAGAAATTACGACCACAAATCTGAATTTTGAGCAAATATACAAAATTTCGACCTCATTCTACTCAAAAAGTAGCACATGAAGGTATATTTTTTATTACAGATTTGATTTCATCAGGTATAAAATGGCCTGTATGCAAATTTTCACGAACTTGTAAATACAGGATCAAAACTGTATCGTATGCCCTTAAGTTACTGGGAAACATTAATGGCATACGTCTGTCTAAAATGGTTTTCAGCAATATGGTAAGCAGTTTACGTTTCGACCGAAGACCTATCTCGCAAATGACGTTGCGTAATCAAATTCTATAGATGTTGCATTGTACATGTTGTAACTACACGTTGATCTGGTCATTGATGGTCTTAAACAAATCCCGTTTAACGGTATCATTGTTGGAAGGACAGTAAAACTAGTTTCAGAAGTCAAATTGTCTGGTTGAAGCACGTTCACGTTTAAATTTCCTGTTTGCAGTATTCTAATGAGTTTTTTTATTCCTCAGTCTTGGCAATATGGAGATGCAATATTTTTTTAACTGATTAAAGTGTGGCCAAGGATTAAAAAAACTGTTTCGCAAAGAAAACAAATGTAAAAATCTTTTATTGGTTCGAAATTTTGCTTTCTGAAATTTGTGCGATCTCAAATTGACAATAGTCCAGTAAGTTCAATAACCACGGGGAAGTCAGATGTTGATTTTTTCGAAAGAAAAAGAAGTATGATAAGCATGAATATTAGTTGTATAAGGATAAACCATGATTTGGTAAAAAAAAACTACAAAATGAGGATTGCGTTTTTAAAGTCAGTCAGTATATATTTATCATGCATATTCAGGATGAGAACAAATAAGCAATACATACGTCAACATTATTTGTATATAAAATTGTACATTAAAACGTACATGCATTTATACTGGAATGAAGGAAGAGTATGAATTCGCACATACCAAATATTGTTATTCTATTACCATAATAAGAGAGAATTTAACATTACAAAAATCGTAACTTTTTTTCAAGTAGTCACTGAACCATAAAAATGAGGTCAAGGACATTGGATATGTGACTGACGGAAATTTCGTAACATGATGCATCTATATACAAATTATGAAGCATCCATGTCTTCCACCTTCTAAAATATAAAGCTTTTAAGAAGTTATCTAACGCCACCGCCGCAGAACAAAAGTTGCAGGCTCGACAAAAACCAATGAGACGCAATACAATTGTTCGTGTGTTCCGATTTTTATTTATGACCTATAAATCCATATAGAAGAGTTATTTCGAATAGAGAAACAAACTATAGAGGACATAGATAGTATTTAAATCAAAATTTCCTCTACACAATTTATATATAGTTTTAAAAAGAATTGATGAAATACACATCTAATTTTCTTTTTTCTTCTCTAACTAGCAGACAGTAAGTATCAAATACAACAGCCGAGGAAGATCTAAGTCACATTTTCAAAATAAATCATGATCTTTCCGTTATTTTGTTTTCAACGGAATTTGTTTTAGCATTTAAGACACAAAGTTATTTGAAAACAGGCATATCAGTCTGTACGGTGCTATACCAAGTGTTATTTGTACTTGATTAACATCAACATTTTAATATATTTCATCAAATCAGGAAATACACAATTACGTTAGACTGATAGTAAAGCAATAAAAAATAAATAGAAGTTAACTTGAATGACTAACATGAGGTTAGTAATACCCTAATTGCGCCTACTTTAACAATTTTTGTTCACCTACGTTTATTTATGACCAGACAAGTTTTTTTTTAATCTTGTAGATGTATCCTTATATATAATATAATGATTTATTTGCAAAATATACACATATATGTCAAGCAAACACAAATATAAACATGCATAATACAAAACTACAAACATAATCATAAAAAAAACATAGTTATAATGCCAATGTACCCTTTGATGGACATCGGCCTCAATTTCGCAATTCTAAAGATTGCTTTATTAAGTCACTAACTTCTGTCAAAGCTCAGATTCAGGATTTAAAAGTTATCGTAGCTGTAAAAGGGGTTGATAATTTGTATAAACAGGGTAAAAATTATTAACCTTAAGGTAGCAATACACAGTTTGGAGTTTGGTTTCGCATTTTGGACCCGGTCGATTTTTTAAATATGAAAGTTATTGTGTAATAAAATTCATTTTTAGACAGCTGTTTACTAATTTAGCCTTCAAAGATGATTTATAAGAACATCAAGATTATATTTTACATGTTTTATGGGCTTTTTTCTGTTCGGCTTTCCGTATTTTCATAGCTAGACCGGTCATCGGTCAAGAAATTAACGTTATGTTTACAAACACTTTTTTCTACACGAAGTTTTTGACGAAATTTTACCAAAATATGAGATGAAAGACATACGATTTTCCTTGAATTTATTGAAAGATATATGTGAACGATTTCAGAAAAAGTATTTTTTAAGCGATTACAATTATACTTTTAGCCAAATTGTGGAGAAATATGTGACTTCCCTCCCTTTTTTGCAATATTTTATAACAAATAAATGCAGATTGTTTCCATGGATACACCCAAAATAATAAATTATATTTTGCTATTTTACTGGATATAAAGTTTATGTAAGATTCTGATTCCATACATATGCATATAGATGACACAAACAGTAAGCTTAATATTGAAAGAAAATATTGGAAAGGGGGTGGTAAAATTTATGAGGGCAAAGGAGTAGGTCCGGTAAGGACCGATTTTGGCCTCAAATTTCAGGTTCATCTGACGAAAGATTTTGACGACTTTTTAAACACTAAAGTGTCTATTTCATTTGAATCATTTAATTTATGTGAACGATTTTAACTGATTTAATCATTAAAAACGATCTGATTCAAGCTCAACTTAGACAAGTATGAAAAATCTACCATGTAGGCCGAAAAAGTGTCACTTTTCATATGGTTTTTGTCAAAAATGAAAGTGGCCCCATCCCAGCCGAGGAAGATCTAAGTCACATTTTCAAAATAAATCATGATCTTTCCGTTATTTTTTTTTTGAACGGAATTTTATCAGCATTTAAGACACAAAATTATTTGAAAACAGACATATCAGTCTGTACGGTGCTATACCAAGTGTTATTTGTACTTGATTAACATCAACATTTTAACATATTTTATCAAATCAGGAAATACAAAATTACGTTAGACTGATAGTAAAGCAACCAAAAATAAATATAAATTAACTTGAATGACTAACATGAGGTTACCCTCATTGCACCTACTTTGACATTTTTTGTTCCCCTACGTTTATTTATGAACCAGACAATTTTTTTTAAAATTTTGTAGATGTATCCTTATATATAATATAATGATTTATTTGCAAAATATACACATATATGTCAAGCAAACACAAATATAAACATGCATAATACAAAACTACAAACATAATCATAAAAAAACATAGTTATAATGATAATGTACCCTTTGATGGACATCGGCCTCAATTTCGCAATTCTAAAGATTGCTTTATAAAGTCACCAACTTCTGTCAAAGCTCAGATTCAGGATTTAAAAGTTATCGTAGCTGTAAAAGTGGTTGATAATTTTTATAAACAGGGTAAAAATTATTAACCTTAAGGTAGCAATACACAGTTTGGAGTTTGGTTTCGCATTTTGGACCCTGTCGATTTTTTAAATATGGAAGTTATTGTGTAATAAAATTCAATTTTAGACAGCTGTTTACTAATTTAGCCTTCAAAGATGGTTTATAAGAACATCAAGATTATATTTTACATGTTTTATGGGCTATTTTTTGATCGGCTATCTGTATTTTCATAGCTAGACCGGTCATCGGTCAAGAAATTAACGTTATGTTTACAAACACTTTTTTTCTACACGAAGGTTTTGACGAAATTTTACCAAAATATGAGATGAAAGACATACAATTTTTATTGAATTTATTGAAAGATATATGTGAACAATTTCAGAAAAGGTATTACTTTAAGCGATTGCAATTATACTTTTAGCCAAATTGTGGGGAAATATGTGACTTCCCTCCCTTTTTTGCAATATTTTTTAACAAATAAATGCAGATTGTTTCCATAGATACACCCAAAATAAATCATATTTTGCCATTTTACTGGATATAAAGTTTATGTAAGATTCTGATTCCATACATATGCATATACATGACACAAACAGTAAGCTCAATATTGAAAGAAAGCAGTGAAAATGGGGTGGTAAAATTTATGAGGGCAAAGGAGTAGGTCCGGTAAGGACCGATTTTGGCCTCAAATTTCAGGTTGATCTGACGAAAGATTTTGACGACTTTTTAAACACTTAACATGCTTAAGTGTCTATTTCATTTGAATCAATTAATTTATGTGAACGATTTTAACTGATTTAATCATTAAAAACGATCCGATTCAAGCTCAAGTATGAAAAATCTACCAAGTATGCCGAAAAAATGTCACTTTTAATATGGTTTTTGTCAAAAATGAAAGTGGCCCCATCCGTGTTCATCCTCGACCTTTATATATGTTATGTATTATCATAAAATACAACTTACATTTCAATATTAAGGATGGACACGAATGCGGCCACATTCGTTTTAAACGAAAACCGTCTAAAATTTAACTAAAATGCTCAAACTGTGAAGATGTCAGTAATTTAGCATGACTTAATGGTGCTAGTACCCGATATATGTGCATTATATTGTCAAAACAAACCCATATTTATGTAGCAGAAGCATTATTGTGTCCAATAAATAACTTAAAGTTAACATTTTAACGATTTTGTAAAACTGCTATATTTTGGGGCCAAAAGGGGTCTTACTGAACCTTATCCTTTTAATATCTTTTCCTTACTGTTTATAACTACCTTAAAATAAGCAATCTCTTCAAAAGTTGAGTTTAATTTACAATTAAAAAAAAATGGTATTCATCATCAAGTTTATTACAAAGTTTAGTTAACCCTTCACTCTCGGTACATTTTAATATCTTCCCATTTGAATTTCTAGGTTATGGTCACTAACCCTTAATTTTGGAATTAATTGTCTGGTTTGAAAATTTGATTCTTTCAATAAATAATTCTCAATTTTATCTCAGATTTTATTCGACTGTATAGAAATAATTTTGAACTGGCTGTTAGTGACGAAAGTTTATTCAGGACTTTTTTTAATTTTGTATAAACTTCATGAGGGTCGTAATTAGGATACCTCCATGACGAATAACGGATAACATTACTACCAAATTATGTTAACGGTAATTTTTGGTGTATGACGATAAAAGGTACACTTTCTTTTACATGTTTTAGACGATAAAAAAATTACTGGTCTTGACGAATCACGTTAAACATTTTCCAAAAACGACGAAGACGATAATTATTTGAGACATCTGACGATTCACGATAAAGATATTTGACATTACTACTCTCCTTCATGTGATACCTGTTTTAACTTCATCTTAACGGAATGTACCTGTCCTAAGTCAGGAATCTGATGTACAGTAGTTGTCGTTTGTTTATGTAATGTATACGTGTTTCTCGTTTCTCGTTTTTTTATATAGATTATACCGTTGGTTTTCCCGTTTGAATGTTTTACACTAGTAATTTTTGGGCCCTTTGTAGCTTGTTGTTCAGTGCGAGACAAGGCTCCATGTTGAAGGCCGTACATTGACCTATAATGGTTTACTTTTATAAATGGTTATTTGGATGGAGAGTTGTCTTATTGGCAGTCATACCACATCTTCCTATATCTTCCTAATTTTATTGTATGAGTTATCATAATTTTCAAAATCTTCAGCAATTGGGTCTCTTTAAATATATTTGGAGGAAATGTTTACCCACTATGAAAACCATCATTATGCAGTGACTTATTTGATTTAAAGGCTACTTTTAACAGAGGATTTTATCATTAGTATAAAATCTGCAAAAATATAAATTGACTTGTGCTTTAATAAATAAAGCCATCGAAATTTGCTCAGTTTGTTTTCGCTAAAATAGAACATGCAAGTTTTCCTAAGCCCTAGGACAGATTTAAAATATTTATTATGAATCATTTTATAGCAAGATTTGTTTTCTAAAGACAATGTATCACAAACAGATCATGTTATATACATTAAGTGTCACCAATTTAGTTTTTAATCCATATTCAATCCTAGAAAAATTAGCCTGAACCGACCTCCAGTCGATCAATGACTCTGTAATAAGGAGTCCCAAAAAGTGCATTCATGCTTAAATTCACATTTTTGTTCTTCATATATTTAGAACATATTGAAGATGCTGTTTATTCATATTTCAAGAAATGGATGAACGTAACATATTTAACTTACTCCTTTTTAACGATGACGTTTCCGTAGACATACTTTTTTCCAGTAAATGCGTCATCTGTTGATATAAACTGTGTTCGTTTTGAGAACATTTAAATAAATTTACCTATTTGAAAGATGTACATGTCAAAAAAAATAAATACAAACGTTTTAGTCAAGAAGAAAACTTGAAAGAATAACGATGCTCTTTATGTTAAAAAGATACAATTTAGGTACTCTGTGCAAATTGGGTTATGTAATATTAATTTCAACAACAGATCAGATTCCAAATTAACTCATTGTCTGAAAGAAATATTTATGTTTATTTATGTTTTACGTCAAAAAGAAACACTTTTTCGCCTGTATCATTACAAACAAGAAGAATATTTTCTTTTTTGTCAAAATAAATTCCGTAGGGCCTATTCAACCCATCTGATTTAGTAAGAAGTTCTCTATGATGTTTACCATCCTCTGATACAACTACTACAGTGTTGGTCTTTAAACTAGTCACATAGACATTTCCCTCATTATCTGTTGTTACACCACGTAAATATTGAAATTTATCATTTTTAAACTCCCACATTAGTTTACCATCTAACGAGCAGCAGTATATTGATGTAGTGTCTATACAGACCAACCTGTCTCTGTCTACTGTAATGTCGTAGATATCGTGTGAAGGTAACGGTATAGTACGTATAACTTTACCTGTCAGGTCCATCATATGTATTATTCTGTAACCAATAACAACGTACAGGTTATTATCATTATATGATATTCCGCCGCATAAACCACTGGTTTTGAGTGTACTGGTGATAGAACGTGTAGATATATTTATTATCAGTATGATACAGTCATCACAGGATACTGCTACAGTATTACTATCTATCACTGTTATATACTCTGGTTTATAGGACAGAGGAATGTGATGGATATCAGAACCGTCTGAATTACAAATAATAAGTCGGCTATTAATATCGGTAAACACTAATGTATTGCCTGTTTTGATACAGCTAGAAATGAACAGATATACATTATCTGACTTTTTTATAGTTAACTGTTGACGTAAACTGACAGAAACAGGAAGGTTGTATTTAACAGGTGTTTGAGCCTGGGTAAATGATTCTTCTATGGTTGTGGTTTCTGAAAGAGAAAAAAAAACATAAAAAAATACTTGAAAACAATGGATTGAATGTTGTAATATAAAGGAGCAGAAATATAAATTCTAATACAAGCACAAATCATACAAACACAAAATTCAATATGGATTGGTACAATATTGATAAAGTTATTAATACTGATATAAAATATTATAGGGGAGGAAACATCCAAACAGGTGCATATAACAATGAAATGTATATATAACAAGTAAAGTGATTCAATTCAAGTATTCAACAATTTGAACTTCTTTTTCTTTGAGTATGACAGTTGTTATCCATTCGTTTGCTGTGTTTGAGCTTTTGATTTTGAATTTTCCTCAGAGTTCAGTATTTTTGTAGTTTTACCTTTTTGTAACGTATCTCTTCATTAAGGGCATACGATACAGTTACAGGGAAGTAATGACGTTGCTAACGTAAAATGTTATTTTCGCGACGTCAAAAAATCCTAACTGGGAAGAGCCATGCGTATGATTTTTTGCGGATTGATTTCATTTTCATCGGTTACTTATTATTTTTCAGTTTTATTTTTGCTTTTCCACATTATCCTGGACTTTGTGTTACAGGATATTTATTTCATCCAGTTAAAGGAATAGTTATTTATTTTCAGCTCTTACCAGACTAAGATTTTCATTTTTAAAATCCTCTTGTCCCATCCTACCGAATCTTTACCGAATTCAAGGAGTGTGTTAATGAAAGAGTTTGAAAACAAAAGAGAATTGTGTTGAGTATATTCATATATAGGACAGACTTATGCAGACGTTATTTGTTTGGTGCTATCTATCTATGTCATGTTGTCAATGATGTATAGGCTTTTTTTTTGTCCTTCTTGTCCTAAAGTGTTTGGTTTTAGGGTTACTTATAAATTTATCGTCTTTTCCGCTTCTTTTTCTCGGAAATCATAGAACTAACTAATTAAAAAACATTAGATAATGGAAAAACTTTGTCTCATTGAAAAGTAGAAACAAACAATATATATTGGATAGATTGAGTTATTGATTGTTGGTTGCTTAACGTCCAGTGACAAATATGTCATGCATGTTTAGGACGAAATCATTAGACAATGAACAAAATAAGTAGGTCCCGTGAAAGAGGTCAACCGGGATAAAGGTCGGGAAAACTGTAGACTGCCACTAGAAAATGAGAGTATATTGGGAAGGGGGCATGTTATTTGCCTTGAAACAAACAACTTACGGGTTCAAAGAGTTGTTACAAGGATTTTTAACTTACAGACAACGTGGCACCTTTCTACACGTGGCATCGGATTTAGCATCCCCGTCCTGACCAGACTTGCCTGAACATTTAGCACTGTCAAACAGACGCCATCGTTAGCACAAGTTGTATTGGCACTGGCAAAAATTACAGTACTATACACCTTAACACAGAAAAATCGGTTACGCTCAGTTATGGCACTGATCACGCTTTTCAAGGGAGCATCCAATCACAGGATAAAGAAAAAAATCGGCACAGATATCAATATCTAGGTCTGAAAAGGGGGCGGTTGTTGCAAGTTGTATACGGTAGATATGCGGGATGTATAGGTGTATATTATTGCGTTGCATTGTGTACTGTACTTTGATCGTAAGCTTAATGTGCCATAGGGCCAATAAATGGACCTATGCAATATCTGAAAAATGCCACAATGCCAATATTTTGGCCATCAATATTAATCATATCTTTAAATACGGCTTTATGTCTTTTAAAAATGTTGAAAATAAGTTAGTTTGATAACTACGACAGTTAAATTCAAATAATCTAACGGTTTTATTTCATATACTGTAAACAATATGGTTTGACGTTGACGTTTATTTCGTCACTTTCACATCAACAACACTTTCACTACGACCATACCACAAGTTATCCGATTGCAACACGATCTTACCACGCTTTAACTGTGATTATAATACGTTCTTACCACGATTATACTACGTTCATACCGCGATCTTACTACGTTATAAGTAATAACGTTAACATCGTGTTCTATATCAATACAATTCCATTCATTCTATGTCTGATTTAAAATAAATAGATTTCTCAGAAACAATACAGTCATGCCGCCAAAATCTTCTAAAACACGCGGATGTGGTAGTAGGGGTTGGTGTAGAGGCAGAGGGAGCTCTGATAGTAACGAATTCTGATCAAGCAGAGATTTCGGACCGACCAATCCAAACCTAAATTGCTGGTCTATTAAGCTCAAATGACGATATGTTAGTGAACTATAGCAGAGATGACACACATGTGTCATTAGATATTATATATGAAGATGTGGTATGAGTACCAACGAGACAACTCTCCATCCAAGTAACAATTTATAAAAGTAAACCATTATAGGCCAATGAACGGCCTTCAACACGGAGCCTTGGCTCACACCGAACAGTATAAGTTATATGGTTCGCTACTGACCCCATACGGATCCATAGAGGGTTATTCACCCTCTATGGTCCGTAGGGGGTCAGTAGTCAACCGTTTAACGAATTTATCGCACGCTGGACTTTTTCTGTTGCGTTATGTTGAAAAATCAGTTGGAAAGCAGGTCACGGTTTGACCCCAAGTTTATCAGAAACAATAGAGTCACGTGATCGTGAAAATTCAGTAAAAAAACGGACGAGACAAACCTCATTTTAACTCACTAAATACTATTGTCGTAATAAAAACTTATTGACCTAACTAATCTTGAGTATCCATAGTTTATTCTCGTCAAAGCTTACACATCAAATCAAAGTCCTTTATTCTTTATTTTATCTGCAAACTTGGAGTTTGGGTGAAAATTGTCAAGTCTCCTGATCGAAAAATCTAAATATCTACGAGAAAACTAAAAATGATGGGCTGAATTTAAATTTAATAAAGCATCTCATTAAGACAAACACTCGATATGAATATATCGGCAATAGAATGTTGGATACGCAAACGTCAAATTGATTTCAAAACGAAGCGGTGGTTTTTATGCCGATTTGTGCAAGTGGTTATCTCCCCTTAATATCCCCAGTCAAAAATAAAAAACCCAGCAAAATGCATAAAAATTAAAAAAGGTTTTCACTTTACAAAAATTAGAAAGAAAATAAACGAAACTCGATTTATAACTATGTTATGATAATATAAAGAAGAGATGCCGCCCTATTTTTCAGAGAAGGACTAAATGTAAAAAATTAAATGACAAAATATTACTGTACTGTAGATCTAGTAAAAAAAAAACAATTCAGAAATGTGGATAATGACACCTACATGTAAAATTAAAAACCTAGCTATATTGAAAGAAATTAGACCTGGCGGATGAATACATGTAATTTTTATATGTGGGATCATTCCTAGCAGAATTTTTTTAAACACTTCTGATTATATTTAATGCAATAAAACATAGTTTATACAATTTCAATAATCTTTCTGAAAATTGATATAATTATTAAATAAATAGTACTGATCATGTATATTTTATATTCTATAAAGTGTGACCAAGAGTCACAACAAATTTCTTCAAATTAAGAGAGCATTTAAACTCAGCCTATGTTTCTTAGTTGAACAGTAACATACAAAAAAGGGATTAATAAGATTTATACCAAAAATATTGACAGAAATTCTGTAAAAAAATATGCTTTAAATTATAAGTGAAAGTGACACAGTTTTGAATTTCAGAATCATTATTATTGTAAAATTAAACTATTAGCTTGCACAGTAGCCCTTTGTCTTATTTCTCAGGGTATTTTATAGATTATGAAAGTAAACTTTTTGGAAAAAATTGGGCTTCTTCTCTTGAACAGGTTGCTGTATCAGCTGCTTTAATTACATATTTACAAACAAAGTATATTTTGTATATATACTTTACCTGAAAACTAGTAATAGGAAATGAAATGAAACTGGTGGAACAAATTTTGTGCATTTTACTTCAATAATGATCAATGATGCTTAAATTTGACAAGAATTTGCCATTTGAATAAATTCAATTTTGTAAGAACACATCTCTATGAATTAACTTCTTGTTTGGCTGACTTGGCTTGATAAGCTAGTTTTTGCTCTTATTACTATAAAATTGAGAATGGAAATATAGCTTACTAAGTAAAGAGATAATAATATAAACACGATTTTATTAACTGACCTTCATTTCCTTTTTTCATATGTTTTTTTTCCTACAGAATTTTCTTTGCAATGCAATTTCTATTGCTATTTTTGTGCTTTTGTCCATCCATCCAGTAGGCTATCAATAATTTGTCAGATCTGTCAGAATTTTCCAAGACGTTTAGCTTTAACACAATAAAGAAGATCTTTGTTTGTCGTTTCACTTTAATTTCCAATGTGTAAATTCTTACTATGCACACGACCCTGACACATATTTTGTTATAAACGTTTCATGACGTATGTTGAAAAAAGAAAACATTGTCACCGTCAATTTGTGTAGGGGATCAAAAGGGGTTTTAGTTACTTTAAAATACAAGTATCGTATGGAATTGTGAAAATCCACAACTTTTAATCAAAATTTCATTCATGTTTTCAATAAAATCAGTATTTTAGAGCACTTTGAAACAGGTACAATTATAAAGAAGCTAAATTTCACTGTTTTGAAGTAGAAACGTAGCTAAAACCAGATACAAATTGACATGGCTGGTGGTCACTAAAATTGATGTATAAAAGTAAAAAATGATGGCTTCAAAACAGTGTATGAATTTGAAATAGGTTTCCCGGTTTCATTTAAGATTATAAACGTTCTTTTCTGTATTTGGATACGCAAACGTCAAATTAGGAAAAATCGATTTTTTTTGGCGAACTAAGAAGATGGCTATTTTTTTTAGAACGGACAGGATAAAGGAATAGCATTAACAAGCTATTTTTTGTAATGTTTGTATGTCGTAAAGAAATTATATTGGTCACAAAACCTACAAATTTTAAAATCTAACTATAATAAAAGCATGACAAGTTGCAAAAAATACTTTAAACGTCAATCTTTTAGCCGATTGATTTGGCGGACTTTTTGACGTTACGGACGACTGTAGCGCCACCTAATTAATTCCCCCTGCTATTGTTGCTGATAGAGCTTGACGACAACGGCCGTATCGAAGGACTTGCTTTCCAACTGAATAAACAATGGAACACAACAACATCGATAGATGACGTCACCATTAACGCGTCATGAACCCCCTATGAAATCTACTAACCCCATACGGTCTCATAGGGGGTCACCACGTGACGGCGTTAAACCAACCACAACGTGATAGTTTACTCGCGGTGCGATAATAAGATATAAAGGGCCCCAAAAATTACTAGTGTAAAACCATTCAAACGGGAAAACCAACGGTCTAATCTATATAAACGAGAAGCATGGTTGAACTGTTAGAGAAAATGGGCAAGAACTACATACAGACAAACAAAACCTGGCGATATATAATATATTTTATGCGAAAATGATAATGAGAATGATGGTCGTAGTATGAACGTAGTCAGGTCGTAAGTAGGGCGTGATGAGGAAGGCAAGGGCGTGCTACAATCGTACTATGGTCTTGAACAGCGTGGTATAAACGTGGTATAGTCGTAGTGGAAGCGTAGTTCTTGGGTCGCTGTGAGAACGTGATGGTCGTAGTGAGGTCGTAATAACGTCGCTGTGGGATCGTAGTGCAGTCTCTCCGAATAGAATCACGCTTTCGCTACGCTCTCGCTACGATGGTACAGCGATCTTACTACGACCGTAGTGAGCTCTCACTACGCTTCTACTACGACCTGATTAACCCACGACCGCACCACGATTATTTTCAACATGTTCAAAGTTGGCCACGCTCATCACGATCTCAAAGACCTCACTACGACCGTGATACGACCTTACTGCGATCTACATGACACGATCGTACTACGATCATCAAATTTTGCATTTTTTTTCACAGATCGTAGTGCGATCGTGGCCTAGTGGGACTACGGTATTAGAATACTGCCAAATCTTGACAATTGTAGTCATATATGAAACTTCAAATTTTAAAGAAAAAATTGTTATTTCTTATATGTGTTAGAAAATCCTTTATACTATCGAAATCCTCATATGTGTTCTATCAAATTATTATCTATATGTTATAAAATCATGAAAAGAAAATTAGGAATTATCGGGCCAAAATTGAAAAAAAACGAGAGTAACAAACTGCATCTCGTTAGAACTGTGGTCAATGCATATTGCAAACTGTGCATTGGGAAATCCGTGATGAACCAATGTAAACAAACGTACACTGCAATGGAAATAGTGAATACAAAATTTTGAAGGAATGAATTAAATACATCAAATCATTTAACAATATGTTGAGGAAAAGAGTTTGATTTAACACATGGAAACGCATGGAAAATAAAAAAAATATAATATCATGGCTCTATCAATTCATTTATTTTTCATATGCTACACGTGCTATGTTTAATTTTAATCAATGCCATAATCCGGTACACTTCGAAATGTTCGCTATTCTGGCATTTCTGTCTTCATGAAACTGATCACATATTATTGATAGAGTAAATCGATTTTGTCATACTTTAACATGGAGTTAAATCATATTTTTGACTATCCTATACATTTTTGTAAATATCTGTAGAGTATAGATTTAACAGAATCACTTTCCGTCAGCACGTAAATTTCTTAAAATCTTATCTAATGATTATTCCACCTCCCCCTAAAACCAATCCCCATCTAAAAAATAAGCACAATATACCGATGTTAAAAGAACTAATGTAGTCAATGTACAACAGTTAGAAAAAAGAAGTGATAATTCTATAGGAAGTATCATAAAAATATATCCAAAGGCATTATTGAAAAGATTTTCGGTATGTCAATATAATAAGTAATAATGAAGCGGGGTTTGCTTTTTTATTTTTTATTTTGTGTGTGTGTTTGGGGGAGGGTCGGGTGAGGGTGCGCGTATCGTGAATGTTAACTGTAAATATATGATAATGATCGTGTGTTGCTACTTTTTGTTTCCGACTGAACACAATAAAGGTTCGTTGAAGTCCAATTCTTATTTTGCTGCCGAAAAAAGGTCATACTATAAACATCTCAGAAATTTAATATTTCTTTTTGAATTCACATAAATCATTTATTTAAATGCCAACATACATTCGCATTTCTTTTTCATTTTTCTAATTGGAGAAGTGAGAAACCCCCTTTATATTTTAAAACATATTTATAGATAACCACGAATCTCGCTCCAATTAGGTAGAATAAAAAAAAGAATAAAAAAACATTTACCAAAAATCTTCAAAAATATTGGCAAATTGTTTTTAATTTCACGAACATAAAATTAATCAACCTGAATGATAACAGACAATTGAAAAATATATTGCGGTTTGCAAAATTATTTCCTCGGAATAGCTAAGACATTTTTTTCGCGAACTTATCGATTAACTCGACTATCGATTGATTTTTTATTGTATATTGAAGTATCTACAGTATGATATTACAAAACGTAAAGTTTCAGGCAGAAACAATCCCACTTATGACCCATCGGCAAAGTTTAAGCCGATTATTGATACGTTGAACATGTGATTTAAATATCTGTATACACATTAAGATTGACCAGTCTTTGGTGGAACACGTGCACGATCTGTAATGACACAATATATACTGTCAAAGAGCCTCAAATTTGGCATTAAAGTTTGGATGCTGGTTGAATCTATTTCCGGTTATCTTATACATAGAACTGTTTACAGAGGCCGTCGTTTTGGTCCTGTGTCAGTTGGGGAACCTCAAAGTAGTATGGTACATGTAGTTAAAAGTCTTCTGACTGCTATTTATTTATTTTATAAAGCTAGGGTATCACGTGTTTTGCGATAGTTTTTTTTAAGTATCAGTAGCATTAAAAACTTCTTGCAAAAATATGAGAGGAGTCCATCGGATTGATATATTCACAGCCTTCTACAAATATGAAAAGAAAACCGTCAAAATGTGGAAGTTTAATCTTTTACAAACATTTATGATAGATTCGTACATTCTTTATAAAAAAAAAACTCAAACAAGCCTCGTCCTCTATCACGCCAACAGTTTATTCATGAAGTAGTCAACAGAACACATAAGAGATCGATTCCCGGGTCAGTTAGAAAATCGGAAGCAAGAACTTCGAAGAATAACTCGGCAAAGTGAAAGATTGTGTCGTATGTTCTTATCGGAAAAACGGTAGAAGGTACATTCTAAAATATACAATAGTTACATGTATTAGTTGTCAACTGAGCCCCCCCCCCCTTTATCTAAACAACGACAATTTACTTTAATAACACTTTTTTTAAAAACGTAGGATTTCCCGGCCGTGGAAGATGGTTCTAATTGGGCACTTTGGCTTGCCGCCAACAAAACACAAAACTGACCGTCTCAATATAGTACAAAAAGAAGCGTTAAACACCAACAATTCATTAAAATGCAAGACGAAGAATAAGTAGAAAGTAACTATGCAATGTCTTATAATGATGCATGGAGCGATTTTACGGAGAATTCAAATCATTATGTTATTGATACATCTATATAAGTGAGTTTTATCAGCTGTTGCATGAGGCCAAAAAAAGTATGTGTGTTTACTGTACCTCTACCGAATCTAATTTTTATCCCTACCCTAAAGTTTTTATGACATTTTAAAATAAGCACTGTTAAAGTCACAATGTTGCTCCCATAGACTCAATATTAAAAAAATCCCTACCTAACCTGGTTTTTTTTTCAACATGTGACAGTTATAAGCACACATACTTTTTTGTTTGACCTAATGTAATTATATATATCACTTGTGAAAATGAATGCCTCAATTAAGAAAAAAACTACATAACAAGAAATTAAAAATAAACTACTAAAATAAGAAAAGAAAGATCATAGTTCATAATCATCCCATTCAAGTAGAATTTGACAATTTTTTAAATTGCAACCTGATTCTTCATAAATTTACTACGTGTATATCTTCTTTGTTTCCTTGTATATGATTGTATAAGCCATACAATTATGTGAAAAAACAGAAGCATTCACATATAAGCACACGAATACAAAATAAAAAGAGATGTGGTAAATACATCAATGATGAAAAAAAGGAGATGTGGTAAATACGTCAATGATGAATAAAAGGAGATGTGGTTAATACGTCAATGATGAATAAAAGGAGATGTGGTAAATACGTCATTGATGAATAAAAGGAGATGTGGTAAATACGTCAATGATGAAAAAAAGGAGATATGGTTAACATGTCAATGATGAATAAAAGGAGATGTGGTAAATATGTCAATGATGAATTAAAGAAGATGTGGTAAACATGTCAATAATGAATAAAAGGAGATGTGGTAAATACGTCAATAATGAATCAAAGGAGATGTAATAAATAAGTCAATGATGAATAAAAGAAGATGTGGTAAATACGTCAATGATGAATAAAAGGAGATGTGGTAAATACGTCAATATGAATAAAAGGAGATGTGGTAAATACGTCAATAATGAATTAAAGGAGATGTGGTAAATACGTCAATATGAATAAAAGGAGATGTGATAAATACGTCAATAATGAATAAAAGGAGATGTGGTAAATACGTCAATATGAATTAAAGGAGATGTGGTAAATACGTCAATGATGAATAAAAGGAGATGTAATAAATAAGTCAATGATGAATAAAAGGAGATGTGGTAAATGCGTCAATATGAATAAAAGGAGATGTGGTAAACATGTCAATGATGAATCAAAGGAGATGTAATAAATAAGTCAATGATGAATAAAAGGAGATGTGGTAAATACGTCAATGATCAAAAAAGGAGATGTGGTAAATGCGTCAATGATGAATAAAAGAAGATGTGGTAAACATGTCAA
Organism: Mytilus edulis; assembly: GCA_019925275.1. Classification (NCBI taxonomy): domain Eukaryota; kingdom Metazoa; phylum Mollusca; class Bivalvia; order Mytilida; family Mytilidae; genus Mytilus; species Mytilus edulis. The sequence continues at coordinate 16,165,768 of CM034359.1, forward strand.
TGATGAATAAAAGGAGATGTGGTAAATACGTCAATGATGAATAAAAGGAGATATGGTAAATACGTCAATAATAAATAAAAGGAGATGTGGTAAATACGTCAATGATGAAAAAAGGAAATATGGTAAACATTTCAATGATGAATAAAAGGAGATGTGGTAAATACGTCAATATGAATTAAAGGAGATGTGGTAAATACGTCAATGATGAATAAAAGGAGATGTAATAAATAAGTCAATGATGAATAAAAGGAGATGTGGTAAATGCGTCAATATGAATAAAAGGAGATGTGGTAAACATGTCAATGATGAATCAAAGGAGATGTAATAAATAAGTCAATGATGAATAAAAGGAGATGTGGTAAATACGTCAATGATCAAAAAAGGAGATGTGGTAAATGCGTCAATGATGAATAAAAGAAGATGTGGTAAACATGTCAATGATGAATAAAAGGAGATGTGGTAAATACGTCAATGATGAATAAAAGGAGATATGGTAAATACGTCAATAATAAATAAAAGGAGATGTGGTAAATACGTCAATGATGAAAAAAGGAAATATGGTAAACATTTCAATGATGAATAAAAGGAGATGTGGTAGATACATCAATGATGAATTAAAGAAGATGTGGTAAACATGTCAATAATGAATAAAAGGAGATGTGGTAAATACGTCAATGATGAATAAAAGGAGATGTGGTAAATACATCAATGATGAATTAAAGAAGATGTGGTAAACATGTCAATAATGAATAAAAGGATATGCGATAAACATGTAAATGATGAATAAAAGGAGATGTGGTAAATACGTCAATGATAAATAAAAGAAGATGTGGTAAATACGTCAATGATGAATAAAAGGAGATGTGGTAAATACGCCAATGATGAATAAAAGGAGATGTGGTAAATACATCAATAATGAATAAAAGGAGATGTGATAAATACGTCAATGATGAATAAAAGGAGATGTGGTAAATACGTCAATGATGAATAAAAAAAGATCTGGTAAACATGTCAATGATGAATAAAAGGATATATTGTAAAAACGTCAATGATGAATAAAAGGATATGCGATAAACATGTAAATGATGAATAAAAGTAGATGTGGTAAATACTTCAATGATGAATAAAAGAAGATGTGGTAAACATGTCAATGATGAATAAAAGGAGATGTGGTAAATACGTCAATGATGAATAAAAGGAGATGCGATAAACATGTCAATGATGAATAAAAGGAGATGTGATCAATACGTCAATGATGAATAAAAGGAGATGTGTTAAACACGTCAATGATGAATAAAAGGAGATGTGGTAAATACGTCAATGATGAACAAAAGAAGATGTGGTAAATACGTCAATGATGGATCAAAGGAGATGTGGTAAATACGTCAATGATGAATAAAAGGAGATGTGGTAAATACGTCAATGATAAAAAAAGGAGATGTGGTAAATACGTCAATGATGAATAAAAGACGATGTGGTAAACATGTCAATGATGAATAAAAGGAGATGTGGTAAATACGTCAATGATAAAGTAAAAGGAGATGTGGTAAATACGTTATTGATGAATAAAAGAAGATGTGGTATACATGTCAATGATGAATAAAAGGAGATGTGGTAAATACGTCAATGATGAATAAAAGGAGATGTGGTTAATACGTCAATGATGAATAAAAGGAGATGCGATAATTAGTTATCAAAGGTACCAGGATTATAATTTAGTACGCCAGAAGCGCGTTTCGTCTACATAAGACTCATCAGTGACGCTCAAATCAAAATATTTATAAAGCCAAACAAGTAAAAAGTTGAAGAGCATTGAGGATCCAAAATTCCAAAAAGTTGTGCCAAATACGGCTAAGGAAATCTATGCCTGCGATAAGAAAATCCTTAGTTTTTCGAAAAATATAAAGTTTTGTCAACAGGAAATTTATAAAAATGACTACATTATTGATATTCATGTCAACACCGAAGCGTTGACTACTGGGCTGGTGATACCATCGGGGACGAAACGTCCACCAGCAGTGGCATCGACCCAGTGGTGTAAATAGTTATCAAAGGTACCAGGATTATAATTTAGTACGCCAGACGCGCGTTTTGTCTACATAAGACTCATCAGTGACGCTCAAATCAAAATATTTATAAAGCCAAACAAGTAAAAAGTTTAAGAGCATTGAGGATCCAAAATTCCAAAAAGTTGTGCCAAATACGGCTAAGGTAATCTATGCCTGGGATAAGAAAATCCTTAGTTTTTCGAAAAATATAAAGTTTGGTCAACAGGAAATTTATAAAAATGACTACATTATTGATATTCATGTCAATACCGAAGTGTTGACTACTGGGCTAGTGATACCCTCGGGGACGAAACGTCCACCAGCAGTGGCATCGACCCAGTGGTGTAAATAGTTATCAAAGGTACCAGGATTATAATTTAGTACGCCAGACGCGCGTTTCGTCTACATAAGACTCATCAGTGACGCTCAAATCAAAATATTTATAAAGCCAAACAAGTAAAAAGTTGAAGAGCATTGAGGATCCAAAATTCCAAAAAGTTGTGCCAAATACGGCTAAGGTAAATACGCCAATGATGAATAAAAGGAGATGTGGTAAATACGTCAATGATGAATAAAAGGAGATGTGATAAATATGTCAGTGATGAATAAAAGGAGATGTGGTAAATACGTCAATGATAATAAAAGAGAGTTGGTAAATACGTCAATATGAATTAAAGGAGATGCGGTAAATATGTCAATGATGAATAAAAGGAGATGTGGTAAATACGTCAATATGAATAAAAGAAGATGTGGTAAATACGTCAATATGAATAAAAGGAGATGTGGTAAATACGTCAATGATGTATAAAAGGAGATGTGGTAAATACGTCAATGATGAATAAAAGGAGATGTGGTAAATACGTCAATGATGATACAAGGAGATGTGGTAAATACGTCAATATGAATAAAAGGAGATGTGGTAAATACGTCAATGATGAATAAAAGGAGATGTGGTAAATACGTCAATAAAAGGACAATGAAATGGTTAGGCACCTTCCCCATTATTCTGTCATATATTTTTTTAACAATCCGTTTTTCTTACTTACATTGTTTTGTTAGTTTACTGTTGATTTTTTGCAATTATATATTTTTTCTTTTTCTTTTTTTGTTGCGAAAATCAACTATTTGTTATACTACTAATGTTTATTGCTCCTCTCCTTAATATATTCAACCGCCACAGTGTCCAATGAATAAATCGTATGCGTCCTATGCGTGGAGAAAAAGTAGCAAACGCATTAGAAACGTCAACGTTGAATATTTGATATTATAATCTTCAAAATTTATGACGTCATCAACGACAAGATCTTAGTTTTAACCAGTATTTACTTTCAAATATTATATTGCTAAACAATAAAAGGGTTATTGCATGAATATTGGGGAATATTGTCCCTCGTAGAGCATGTATTGCACTCGCATGCTCGTGCATTATAAAATTCTACTCGGGACAATATTCCCCAATATTCATGCAATAACCCTATATTATCGGTGACGTCGTAATATTGTTACGTTTATAACGTCTTGGCAATTTTGAAATTTGGTCTTGGCATTGAAAGGGTTAAAGATAGAACTACGTCTGCCATTATACGTTTCTATTCAATACAACATAAAGTATAAAAATAACGCGACGTCACAAAGATAGTGGCCGTACCGAAATTCTTTACAATAGGTACGCACCACCATTAGATTAGAAATGGGTGAATGTATTAGATGACTCTTATACGATTTTTTTTGTTTTGTTTTGAAGATCCTTATGTTGCCTATTTTGAAGAGTCTAAATGCACAATACCCTCATGTTGTAGCTGTCAATATTTCATAGTGCTTAACAAGTAGATCATCAGTCATTGCTGACTATTAAATGTTGTCTTATTTGTGTTCTGTCAGAAGGTGAAATAATAATAAAAATGGTCTCTACGGAAATAAGATATATCTTAAAAATCGTATGTTATTGGGTTACTTATCGATTAAGTGCAACCGCAATGATGATTGGGGTTATTACTTTTTGAACTCTTGTCTCGTTTTTGCTTATTTGCTTTGTCTTTATGCTATTTTTTTCCTTGTTGTCATATTTTGTTTTTGTTTATAGTAATCAAGATTATAACACAATGTTGACTGATATACCCCTATTTTAGCTCACCTGGCACGAAGGCCAAGTGAGCTATTCTCATCCCTATACGTACGTTGTCGTCGTCGTTAGCTTTTTTTCCATTTGAACTCCTTCTAGAGAACTACTGTAGAGAATGGAACTAAATATGTTAAGAATGTTCCGTATGAAGTACTGACTTAGTTTTGTTACTTTGAAGTCATTCCATCATCCAAGATGGTCGTCATCAGGAGACTTAGTTTAACATAGGACCCTTAGGAAATGCATACACATGACTTCTTTTAGAAAACTACAGAATGGAATAAAAGCAAACATGGCATAACTGTTCCTTATGTGGTGCCGATGCAGTGCTGCTTCTTTGTTGCCGGTTTACTGTTCAAGGTGGCCACCAGGATTTGTTTATAAAATAACGGGGTCAATATCGAACCAACTTTGCCTCAATCATTATTTGGGTATCTGTTGTAATTTTTATCTATTAGTATTTTTACATGATTTCGAAAACCAAATTAGAGTCAGGTGAGCAACATAGGCTGAGCGCCTCTTATTGTCATTTATATCCTTTTATGGTTGTATTTTCTGTTCACACATTGTTGTCGATAAAATGGATTTATATGCAACTGTCAAACGAGTGAGATGTTTATCTAGCTATAAGAAAAGGGTTAATCCATCATGTTCTATATATAAGAAAATATTGAACCTAGCCTGGTATATGATAGTTGTTTACCATTCGGTGGATGTGTTCGAGTTTTTGATTATTCCATTTGATGAGAGACTAGGATGCATGAGTACGATTTAATAAATATTATGATATAAAGATGTGGCATGATTGCCGAACAAATCAAATTTCAACTGATTCATGTCTGATATAACAACAGTAAATCAAATATAATGAACAGCAGCAAACTACAGACACATAAAGATTGTGACTGGATTAAACAGATTCACTGGCGTCAAACTATCTTCCAACCCTGACAACGCTGTGTAACATACAATATACACAAGAAAAAGATGAAAATCAGTTAAAATGGACGAAACAAACACAAACACTAAAGGCACAAAATACATGTCTGAGAGTACTCGTAGTTACCTGAAGCTAATTTAAAGCCAATCTAAACAATTTTAAACTCATGTTAAAATTAAGACTAAATATCTCTTTGACTGGACACATGTTAGATGTTACATGATTTTCTGTTGGCTATCGAACTTACCCTTAGATGTTACAGAGTGTTCTGATGGTTCTTCTATTTCTGTAATAGATAAATAAAAAAAGGCTTCGATTATATCATTTGAACAACAATTTAGTTCAATTAAAAAGATTCAGAGTTTTTTATTATTATCTTAAAATCCACCATTTCACAGTACTTGCACATTAATAGTACTTTTATTTTTTTAATAATCAGCTTGCAAATGAATAAATGTAAAATAACCCTAGGGTCATTTGGGAATAGAAATTAGGTCACTAAGTATCTTCCCTGCCAAAGTTGGACGCCCTCTTGGTTGTACAGGATGTACATGTACACAGTCACATTTGATCTGAATTGGACCGTTAAATTGGAAGCCTCGTACAGAGAGAGAGTGCCAGACTCTGCACGTAAAGATCTAGAGGGGTTAGAAGGTGGTCTGTTACTTTTTGTCTCTTTCCAATTTACCCTCATTTTCAAGTGGAAGCCAAAATTATACCAACCGCCATCCCGGTCGCTCCTTTTGTATTTATTGTTAATTTGCTCTCGTCCTTAATATGCAAAAATATAAATATATCTTTCGTTTTTGCAGTTATTTGGTCGGGAGCAGATTTTACAACGAACCTTTCGTACCAAGCATAGACAAATTGCTAGATATCTTTGTCGCAAGGTTGCTTTGCAGGATGTGTTAATAAGCATCCACATCGAAACAAAATAGGGATGTTGAATAAGAAGGTTTTTGTATGGCTATGCCACGCCTCCCGTGGTTAATCGCTTACAATACCGCTTTACGAAAACCGTAGTTGTTCTATTGGAAAGCTTAACCTTTGACCACAGGTAACCTGTCGTCAAAATCTCAACACTCTCCGTACCAGTCCACACACTTTGATAATGGATTGATTGCTTGATTGTTGGAAATTTAACAAAAATTTACACATATTTCATTTATGTGCAGGGCGAGAACAAATTAACAATACTTTGTGGGTTGACTTTTAAATCTGTTCTTAGTTTGTGCCACTGATCTATTAGCAAACTATAAACCAATCAATCTTCGTCAATCCATCTTATTTGGTGAATCGTAGATCCAATTCATTTTTGTTACAATGGTGGTATCAGAAATTCAAAAAGTCAATAAATAGTTATCAAAGGTATCAGAATTACAATTTAATACGCAATACGCGCGTTTCGTCTACACTACACCCATCAGTGACGCTCAGATCAAAATAGTTGTAAAGCCGAACAAATACACAGTTGAAGAGCATTGAGGACCCAAAATTCCAAACAGTTGTGCCAAATAAGTCTAAGGTAATTTCTTCTAACAATGTAGCTTGTAAAGAAAGATTTGATACAATGTTCTTGCTATATGTAATGTTTATTAATTATCTTTGTCTCATGTAACGATGTCGGGCCAAGAAAACTCGAATTAGATTGAATAACAACTCGGCTAAGAACATAATAGGTAGGACCAAGTCAATCGATACGCATCGCCGTATAACACTGTTTTTAAGAATTAAATTATACTATAAACATATATCATGCTTTATTTGATAAAACAATTAAACCTGGTGTGCTTTTCGGCATTATGATATTTCAAATATGGGAGAACATATAGGGAAGAGAATCACGCAAATAATAGCTATCAAAAGGTACCAGGTTTACAATTCAATACGCCAGACGCGCGTTTTTTCTACACAAGACTATAAATCAGTAACGCTTAGTTAAATAAATATCAAAAGCCAAAACAAGTACAAAGTTGAAGAGCATTGAGCACCAAAACTTCGGAAAAGGGATACCCAAAACGGCCATGGTTTTCTGTCTAGGATAAGAACATCTTTAGTATTTAGAATATTTCATACTTTTGCAAACAGTAAATTCATAAAAATGACTATATTATAGATATACATGATAACACCGAAGTGGTGAATAACTACAGAATAAAAACGAATACATAAAACAAACTAAATCAGCACACGAAGAGGCACAGCCGAGCTAGCCGAAGAAATCGACGCACAAAGCCACCTTAAATAATTCAATTATGACCGCCAAATCCAAAATGGCCACCAAAAGACAATAGGCTAAGTACCGGGCCACGTCCACTTGTAATTTTGTCCATCTGATGAGTTAAGCCTTTTTCAACTGATTTTTAAAGTTCGTTCTTATGTTGTACTGTTTATTTACCACTGTCCCAGGTTAGGGAGAGGGTTGGGATCCCGCTAACATGTTTAACGCCGCCACATTATTTATATATGTGCCTGTCCCAAGTCAGGAGCCTGTAATTCAGTGGTTGTCGTTTGTTTATATGCTACACATTTGTTTTTCGTTCATTTTTTTACATAAATAAGGCCGTTAGTTTTCTCGTTTGAATTGTTTTACATTGTATTATCGGGGACTTTTATAGCTGACTAAGCGGTATGGGCTGTGCTCATTGTTGAAGGCCGTATGGTGACCTATAGTTGTTAATGTCTGTGTCATTTTTGTCTCTTGTGGATAGTTGTTTCATTTGCTATCATACCACATCTTCTTTTTTATAAGTCCTATATATTGTTATGATTTATCATTTAATGGTAAACGCAGGAAATTTGCACAGTGCTATTAATGACACTATGATATATTTTTGGATAAGAAGCCATCTAAAAACAAATCCATGATGGACGCCAAATTCATAATGGCCACCAGAAAAATATTGGTGTATTTCATCACCTTAGAGTTACAGCATAAAATCTTGCACAGTCCTTGTTATGATGCTAACACATACATTTGGATATAAAGACATCTGAAAAAGTTTACTTATGGCCGCCACATTCAAAATGGCCGTCAATAAACAAGAGGCTAAGTCCAATGTATTGGTGTAATATAACAGCCTGACACTTTGCAGTGTTAGTAATGAGGTTTTTATAAACATTTGATCATGGAGCCTTATACAGAAAAAAATACGAAATGGCCACAAAATTAGCAACCAATAGTCAAGGCTAATTAAAATATATTTGTACAAGTGACCACTTAATAATGAAAGCATGAAACTTTGCATAGTGTTAGTTATAATGCTTAATGGAAGTCCGAAAGATGCTAAAAGATGCATTTAACTGTAGTTTACATGTAGAATGGACCCTAGTGAACACATTCATCACAACAGTTGTTAGGTCGGAGTGAAACTGATCTGAGTTCATCAGTGTAAAGAAGGTCATATGCACCAAAATTTAAAAAAAATCCGATTTTGAACATTAACTGGACTTGCAACCGGAAGTAATCGTTTCCTTAGCGTATTTTGGTAATAAACACGATCAGTTGTTACATGCCTTCGGGTTAAAAGTATTTATCAAGGTTTCAGTCCTCACAACGTCGTGTTTCAGAACTCTAAGGTAATCCGATCCCTTAAAAAAAAACCAATCTTGTCCGATTTCAATTTTTGAAGTTCGTATTTGAGCTCCAAATTAATATAAAAAGTGATAATCAATAGTGTCAGATTGAGTTAACATGCATACACTTCGAATTAAACGGCATTACGATGATCTCCTAATGTATGGAGCGCCATTTGTGCCAAATAACGGTGGTCTGGGTACGGCCGTAATATATCGGCCCCCGTATGGCAAGGGTTAAGTATCAACAAAATATTTCAATTGTTTCTATCGTTTTGAGCAAACCTGCGTATCTCAAGGCCTTGATAAGCTCTGCAGGCCTCGAATAAGACGAAAAACATCAAAATTGGAGAGCAAACTGAAAAAAAAATGATTTTCTAACCTCAAGGATATTTACCCTTGGTATGCTGGATTTTTTTAAAAGAACTTGTCTCAATTTCGAGTATTTGCCAAAATATGCAAATTATATGCAAATAAGCTGTACCCTGATGTTGATGCATACTGATTGTATTAAATCTAAGATAAGAGATCACGGGGTGGGATGGGTGGGCGGGAAGTTATCCCAAAGTTGGTCCTCATGTGCAAAATGCGTCAATTTTGATGTTTTTTCGTCCTTTTTGTAGACCTGGAAATCCACGGAATGCTAATAGATGCATCTAATTTCAGTTTACATGTAGAGTGGACTACAGTGAACAGATTTATCACATCAGTTGTTAGGTTGGAGTGAAACTGATCTGGGTTCATCAGTCAAGGTTTGAATCCTTATAACGCCGTGTTTCAGACCTCAAAGGTAAGCTCATCCCTTCAAAAACCAAATTTGTCCGATTTTAATTTTTGAAGTTCGTATTTGAGCTCAAAATGAATATCAAAAGTGAGAAACACGACAATCAATAGTGTTATATTGAGGAAACATACAAACACGTCGAATTTGAATGGCATTACGATGAACTCAGATGTATTGAATGCCATTGGTGCCAAATAACTGTGGTCGGAGTACGACCGTAATATAACGGCCCAGCATGGCAAGGGTTAAATATACGACGAATGAATATTTTCATTGAACTTGTCAAACTTGCCTCTTCTGAACGGTTAAATGACAGGTTTATAAGGATATTAATTATTGATACGGGATAGATTGATAGAAATGTGCCTTTAAAGGTTGCAATTACTAATAAATACTGTTAAAGACGGAAACAGTACTAGTTGGTATCGTTATCTTGTCTGTAGTAAAAAGGTTTGCCGTATAATTAAAAAGAAGACTGTATGTTTGTCTCTCGCGTATTACGTTATGGAAGACATGGAAATACTGGGCGGCTGTCCGTGTGAATGTCCGGTCTTTTAGGCACTCTCACATGTACAAATCTTGCCAGTGTTAATACAACTTATACTTTACACGAGCAGCAGTATTTCGGACATATTCAGTGATTTTGAACGATCGAATTAAAACAAAAAGAGTAATGCCTCTTTGAAATATCAAAATCATTGAAAATGGCCCCATGCGCGCTCTCAAGGATACAATTCTTGCCAATTTTTTATTTATCCAACTTATAATATATGTTTATATCAGCCATATCTCGGACAAGTTTTCTAATGGTGGACGATCGACTTAACAAAGAGAAATCTGCCTTTTACATATAAAATATGTGCATCGGAGGGATAATGGATCTCTGTTCCTTATCTATGCTGTATTAACAACAATGCTTTAAAAATAAGAGAAAACTGTATGCTCATCCTATCATCAACATTGATGTTGTTTAAAGAACTTCATCAATGAAAGGAAATACATATATTGTATCTTGAACAAATTCTCAAATCTGTTGACAGGAAAGTGTAAATGGCTTAATATACTAACCGTAAACATTAGTCTTTATTCCCATAATTATAACCACAACATGTGTTTATCGTTGGTGTATCTCTTTAATATATACCCAAATATAAGATATAACAAGAAACAAAACAACGACTCAAAAAACTTGTAAAAACCAAGGATAACTTTCAAAAACGACCAGAACATTTTACCAATATCAATAATGAAAAACCAGGATACCATCAACAAAGCAGTGACTTATGGAACGTATTAAACATCTTTCAAACAAATGTAGGAATACGCAAAGTCGCTGTTTCATATTGACTATTTTATTGTATCTCATTAGTGTGGGCGTGGGGTGCTATTAAAACCTTTGTTTATTTCTAGGATTTATCACGAAACAAGGCACAAATAACTATTAGAAACGAATAAACAGAAACATACGCACAACATTCATATTTGTGGATCAATCATGATAGCTATATATTCTAATTCGTTTTAATAACACCCATTTTTAGTGTATGATTGATTGTTGGTTGCTGATTATTTTAAGTATGTTGAAGGACAGAAAAAATTAACAATAAAAATAAAAGGTAGGTCTAGTAAAATTGGCCGTTTTTGCTAGAGGATGGTGCAATTTAGACTGACATTGATAAATGAGAATAAAATCGATAAGAACATTAATTATCCTAAATTTCATCAGGGCACTTATGACCCCTCTAAGAGTTGTTGCGACAGTTCTAATCTGAACAAGAACATTGCATTTTCTCTGCACCACGGCAGCATCGAGTTTAACCATTCAGACCAGACACGGCTGCATATTTGTTCATCCCAAACCACCAAACTGACGCCCAAATTTGATAAGGGATGTACTTCCTGTATCTAAAATTATATCTCGTGACTATATTTCTTCCCCCAGTCATATTTTGGGGAGACTTTGTATATATGATGTCTTGGGATAGGTCGTTTTATTCAAAATCTAAATTGTATAGTAAAATGTTCTAAAATAATAACAATATAGAAGAAAATTACTGGTTCGATTGTAAAAATATTAACAGTACATTGTGTACTTACAAATAATAAAAACATACTGATAAACTAGTTACCAAGATTAATAGGCAGGAGTGTTGCAGTAATATTCTGATTTGTTCCGCTTCCGTTTGAATGCTTTAGGATGGCGTCAGATAATTTTATCAATTGCGCTTTCATTTTATCATCAGTTTCAAGCAACTGGGCTTCTATGTCAAATTCTATACAAACCTGTCCCCCTATGGATTTTGGTTTATTCCATTGTGTGCTCTCTGTAAAAGATAAAGAAAAAATGAATTTGACGTATGCAGTCAATTGTATTTGAAACTTTTACATCTTCTGACATCAGACTCGGACTTCTCTTGAACAGAATTTTGCCTGTCCAAAGTCAGGAGCCTCTGGCCTTGTTAGTCTTGTATTATTTCAATTTTAGTTTATTGTGTACAATTTGGAGTTTAGTATGGTGTTCATTATCACTGAACCAGTATATATTTGTTTTACGGGCCAGCTGAAGGACGCCGCCGGGTGCGAGAATTTCTCGTTGCATTGAAGACCTGTTGGTGACCTTCTGTTGTTGTCTGCTCAATGGTAGGGTTGTTGTCGTCTCTTTGGCACATTCCCCATTTCCATTCTCAATTTTATGTGACGTCAGCTATTCATTGTTTAGGTTTTTTTTATTCTAAAACTCCTAGTTCTACCGTCATATATTTTAGATACCTGCAGAGTGTTTAAATTTATCGATGGTGTCCTTTTTCCCGATTGTGATATTTTAACCGAATGTGGATTCGCATGGCAGGTGATACATGCAAAGAGGCAGACGCTTGACATATCGGTACAAACGGTTCCGTTCCATTGGAATGCCCTCAGTTTTTGTTTGTTACCCATATTTTTCTCTTCTTAATTGAATGCGATTTGAACATGGGTTAACTACTGTTGCTTAAATATATGTATATAAATATGACTTTTCAAGTTTATTAACTAATGTTTTGATTACAAAGCTTGAAAAACAGTTGATTTTTTCTAATTTTTTTTTTATATATTATACTTCAGCATTTAATTCCGGTGGATGTATCTAGCAAACATACCCAATGCATGTGTTCTCGTCCTAATGATCGTGGCTCATACATTTATTCAATATAACTAACAAACCTTCTATAGGTAACACAACTATATCGATGGTCTCAGAAGTGACGGTTGTAATGCGTGCCAAAATCTTTTCCAGAAATACAGCCAGGGTAGTTAGTAATTTTTCATCTGTTTCTAACATTTCCACCAGTATAAATACATTCAGAACTAAACTCCCTTTAGTGGCAACAATGAATTCAATACCGCTTAAGCCCTCGTTAATTTCTTCTGTAAGTGAATTGAGTACTACAATATTTCTCTCGACTTCCTCTTCGTTCTGAAAGATGATCTGTACACGAACTTGTTGTCTTCCTACACAAATACAAAATAAATCTCATGATGCTGTATAAAGTAAAACACAACTGTGTTGGCAGTTTAATGACTCTGCATATTTGAAATAAAAGCACTTTCATTGAATATAAGGCAGTACACTATTTTTGAATTGTTTGGTTTCAACATTTCCCTATTTCTTTTTAGGTGGGATGAAACATGATATAACTCTCTATATTTAAAAAGTAAAATCATAAATATACTGAACTCAATTTGAAATTTAAAACGGAAAGTCCCTAATCATATGGCAAAATCAAAAGCTCAAACACATCAAACGAATGGATTACATATTCCTGACTTAGTACAGGTTATTTGTTATGTAGATCAAATTATTAAATACTAACTGTTCAATCTAAAGAAATTGCAATGTTTTAATTCATCTTCTTGCACAAAAAGGATAATTACAATGCGTATTCCTCGAAACATAAGTACATTTAACTAGGAAACATGAGTCATCATTACTTTCCTTGGTTCCTTTATATTGTATGAATATTGATTATAGTTGGGTTAAAATATCATGTTTTTTTTATCAAATAGTAAGTTGTTGGGGGTTCATTTTCGTCGTTTATAAATTGAGAGAATTCTATGTGTCACTTTTTAATTGACAATACTCAATAAAACTAATCTTAACTTTCACCGTTTAGAAAAATCAATAGTACATATAATAGTGACAGTGAGCAGTAATTTAGTTTTTTGAACGTACATTTTTTATGCATTATGAACCATCCTCTCCAGGATAACCTTCATCTGGTCGTGCAACTTTCGAGGATGATGCGATAGCAATCACGATTGAAAGTTTAATTGATTCCCAAAAAGCTTCACCTTCCAGACCGGGTAAAGGAAACGAGGAGAATATGAATCACATACCGAATATACGAAATATGTAAGAAGATGAAGATACACTTTGAACAAAGAATTGTATCTCAAATTAAAGAATTGCCTACCAAAGTTGATATTGGGAGATATTGCTAACTTGATGACAGAGTAAGAATGTTTTTAAAAATTACGTGCTGCTGGTTGCGTTGTAAGTACTGTAACGAAATGGGGGTCCCTTGAAATGGAACTTGTTTTCTCTAAAATTGTGTGATGATGTTGTTTAAACCTTACCGTTAATTGACTGTTCTTATTATATATTTCTTGTATAACCATGTTTGTTAACTTTTTATTATTCTTGTCTATGTTTTTACAATCAAAACACCTGTGAATCGTTTACTTCAAATGACGTACAACACAATGACGTCATAACCTATTTTTGTTATGATGTCGGCTTTGGATTTGGTAATTTAGGTAAATGATAAACCAAAATAGTTAATGGTAAACCTTATCGGTAAATGGTTTACCTAAGTATAAATACGGTGGAGAAAACGGATAAGACTTCAGTACGACTTTGTCCTGGGCAAGTAACACACGCTAATTCCAAGCGATTTAAATATATACATGTACCGAAAACATTTACCAGACTAAGTAGTAACCAGACTACTTCCGTATAATATAAAATAATGCCTTAACAAGTTGCATTAAGAGAATAACGTCTCGAGAGAAACGTTATCTTTTGACATTGAATTTGATTTACCATTTACTTAAATTTCGAGGTATTTATACTTCCGCTGTGTCTATTTTCTTTACGATATTCTAATAAAGTAAGGTATTTATTTGTTAGAATAGAATACTGTTAAGTTATATACTATTTGTATGAATTGTAGATATTTAACGCAAGTTAATACAAGTTGATTTTTATTTAACGAGTCTGTTTGATGGTTGCCAGTTATAACTTTAGTTCATATATATACTTATACATTGTTATAAAACACATTATTATAGCAACACACTAAGGGTTACCCATTTATAGGGTAACACCAAAGCCTGAGCTATCGGTTTTCGTTATAGTACGATTAAGGTTCCCGCACGTGGCACAGTTGGAGCTGAAAATCGAGCTCTTCTTGTTGAAAACGGAGGACATTTAGATAATAGTCAAGATTATGCAAAACTACTAAATTGAATCCCCAACGAAAATTTCTGCTTTTACAGTATATGACTGCTTTATTTGTATAAACTATGTGTTTTAAAATCTGCATCACTACTTGTTTAAACAAATTTGTTTTATAGGGTATTCATTACACTAGTTTTATGTTTACTGTAAAATGTCTAATAAATTGCCTAAATATTCATTATATATGAATATAAAATTACCTTCTATTTTTTCTTCTTTTAGCAAAGAACGAAGATTCGTCAACCATGTGTCAAAGTCGTCTCCCCAATAAAACTTAATTGGCCTCTTTTCAAACCTCACTATAGAAGGAATGATATAACACAGTTATCAAATATCGAAATAACAATGATGTAGATACATGTAATAACGATGTAAATGGACAATGAAAAAAACACAAAATATGTTATATACTCTAAATGCTTACCTTTCCGGAGCACCTGATTTCAATCCAAGTTTTTAGTGGAGTTCATGTTGTTAATTAATTATTATTTATAACTGTTGATGTAAATGTCCTTTGGTTTTGTGAGTCTTTGTTTACTCCTGTATGTTACATTCTCTATTATTAAAACATGTAAGTTATATGCTCTTGAATTAATAGTTATCAAAGGTACCAGGATTATAATTTTGTACGCCAGACGCGCGTTTCGTCTACATAAGACTCATCAGTGACGCTCATATCCAAATATTTATAAAGCCAAACAAGTACAAAGTTGAAGAGCATTAAGGATCCAAAATTCCAAAAAGCGGTACCAAATACGGCTAAGGTAAGCTATGACTGGGATAACAAAATCCTTAAGTTTTTCGTAAAATTCAAAGTTTTGTAAACAGGAAATTTATAAAAATGACCCCATTATTGATATTCATGTCAACACCGAAATGTTGACTACTGGGCTGGTGATACCCGCGGGGACGAAACGTCCACCAGCAGTGGCATCGACCCAGTGGTGTCGTATATGCTCTATAATTAAACCGGTATAGTATATGCTCTATAATTAAAGCCTGTACGTTATATTCTGAGTTGTATCACAATTATATTAGGTGCAGACTTACATTTAATATTTTCAATCTCCATCATTGCATTTTCATATTTTGCCTGCATTGCTGTATCCATCACACATGTTTTATAACCAACAATCTCCTGTTCATAATTTGTCGTTTGGGAGAAATTCAGATCCATTCGATGACCAATGCTTCGAAACTCGTTGAAATATTCACTAAACTCATTTTTGTCAATTTTTGTGTCGCTTCGATGAGCAAGATTATTTCTGTAGCATCGAATACGTTCAACATCATCTCCTAAATTTATATCGACTTTGTCTGGAAAGCTTCCCCAGCCTTTTGTAGGTGATGGTATTAATGACAACTGTCTCAAAAGTTGGTAAATTAATGTAACATCCAACGAATCGTATGTATTTGAATATTGTAGCTCTTTAATGATTGTTTGCTGTTCGGGATAGAAGGTTCTTAGAACAGGGACACACTTTTTATACAGAGGTTTGGCGACAGGCATGATTTTTCGAATAACATCTCGTAGAATTTTGGGAAAAGTTTCGATGATAGGGATTGACAGTCTGGAATACCTTTCTCTCTTATCACTCTCAGTATCCGGTAGAGATTCTGGCATTACAAAATTAAACATACAAGAAATTGTCAATTTTATCTGATTTTTCAAAAAAATCAAACATACCAGTAAAACATACATTGGATGATTAAGTTTGTGTGACATTCTTTTTTGTAAATATATCAAAGAATTAATGGGACAAATTGTACCACAGCACTAGCTACACCACGTACTTTGTATATAATTATATAGACATGATACTAATTGTCGTTGCGCACCTTATGGGATATATATCTCCCAATTGATACGATATTCCCGTGCTTACATTACCTATCATGATTTACTTGATAGAGGGTTGCTGGTCACAAGGACGCTATTAAACCAAAAATCCAAATGGTGAAGTTGAAATCATCTCTTCGAAATTTTACGGACGCCATCACGAGTTGGTTGACTGTTATGGAATAACCGTTTCACAAATGATAATGGATATGTTCCTTACGTCGTAACTACAATCCCCTTCCCTTTCATAAATTTGACCTACCGAATTAGAATATTTACCGGATATTTTATCACATAAGCAACACGATGGGTGCCAAATGTGGAGCAGGATCTGCTTACCCTTCCGAAGCACATGAAATCAATCCTAGTTTTTGATGGGGTTCGTGTTGTTTATTCTTTAGCTTTCTATGTTGTGTCATGTGTACTATTGTTTGTCTGTTTGTCTTTTTCATTTTTAGCCATGGCGTTGTCAGTTTATTTTTGATTTATGAGTTTGACTGTCTCTTTGGTATCTTTCGTCCCTCATATGTCATTTGAATAACATGCGTGGGATTTCTTAGAGACGAATTATTCTTAAAAAAAAACAAGTTTATGACGTGAAGAAGAAAACAAGTTAATGATACAATCTATTACCATAAAATGGTCGCCGTTATAGTTTAAATACACTGAATTAGTTACAGTGGTACTTTAACCTTAATAATATTAAAGCTTACCCTCAATTGTTTTTAAGCTTGTCAGATCTTGTAGGGTGGCATTGGAATCTGTTTCAGATCTACATAAGCTGTTATACAAACTTGTCAAATCGTCTTGATTTAAATACGAATCAATTCTTGTGACCATCATTTTGATTTCTTCTAACAAATTCTCAGAATAATTCTCAGTAACATTGTAAGTGTTGATCTTAATTATTGAATTTGTAGCATTAATAATCCTTTGTATATCATCGGCGATTTCTACGTCTGTGTAATGGGGAACATTTCCCCATGTGCATTTAGGTTCATGTAACATATTGAATTCAAATCTAAGTATTTTATAGCTGATTTCAACTGTGAAATCATCTATGTTTGGAAGCTTTTCCATTAAAACAACTTCACTGTTTGTAAAAACCAAGCGGAAATCGTTCTTCAAAAATCGTGTTTGTAATCCCTTTGGAGTTATGTAATCTTTTAAAATCATTTGCATAACTTTGGGAAACAGTCTCAGGGCCATGCATCCTAACTTTGCATGTCGTTCTTTAAATATGTCGGACATTATGCAATATTATTTTAGTTTGGCCACCACTTTCTTACATACAAATCTTCGAAAGATTTCTGCAAAGAAAATACAATAGGTGAACGCAAGACTTAATCATCAATTAGCAGATATGATAACAATGTTGATTCCGTTTTTGGAATAACAATCAGCAAACAATATGTGCGTTTTTCAGCTCCACCTTGTCATTTTGTGTAGATACACTCATTTCCAAAGAAGGTTTCAAAACAAATCTCTCTCTCTCTCTCTCTCTCTCTCTCTCTCTCTCTCTCTCTCTCTTGCGATAACTTTCCGGACGCACTCAGTATTTTCGAGATTTCTCTCTCTCTCTCTCTCTCTCTCTCTCTCTCTCTCTCTCTCTCTCTCTCTCTCGATCGATCGATCTATTTCGATCACGAAAACCTGTGTTTATGTTTGTTCAGAGTAAACCGGCGATTCAGAGTTTTGCAGTGGATAAATATCTTTTTGGATAACTCTGAACCGCCAGTTACCATGGCTACTGATCTATATAAATAGGGTGCACACATTAATCAAACATTCTGCCTCTGATTAGGTTCAGTTTTGGACCGAAACCTATCAGACTATGAAACATCCCCAGGCGCAGTTAATTGTGGCATATCTACCATGTTTTATGCTCTTCAGGTTCGTAATTTATACTTGCTATTTTTATTCGAGCGTCACTGTAGACGAAACACACGTCTGATGCAAATACCAAATTCGAATGCTGGTATGGCATATCTACTATATGTTTATGCCTTTACAATCCCCCCTCCTTGGTAGGCATAATAAATATGGTTTTTACTCACGAAAGCTATATTTGTAGCTGATGTGTTTTGATACCTCTTATGTCAGTACACCTTTCATATATTGCATATTCGAAGTTGAAGAGCGTTGAGTTTTTCTAAATAATGAATGGGTGTATATTCATTTCTACAGACTTCATTGAGATGGACTATACCAAAATATTAAAGATTATCGGACTTTTAATTTCTACCGTACAAGGGTACTGGCTTTATTTTGTCATTTTCTTTTCTGGGAGCTCTATGCACTGACGTTTTGTATAATTACAAAAAAATAAGAATTATATTTTTTATAGATTTTAATGACGGAAAGCGGAGACATACATTAAATAAAAACTTTGAATTTTTTAAATGCGAAGGCTTCTCTTCCCTCCGGAATAGTTCATCTTAGCTTCATTTGGAAAAACTTGTAAGAATTTTTGGTCCTCAAAGCTCTTCAATGTCGTACTTTATTTGGCCTTGATTCCAGCGTCACTGATGCATCTTTGTAGACGAAACGCCCGTCTGGCGTAAATCTAAAATCTTATTCCTGGTATCTATAATGAGTTTATTCATAATGAATTCTAAAGATTTTAAATGGTTAATATCTTCTTCATAACTTTAGTATCAAATTAAAGGTATAAACACATTTTTGAAGAAGGTATACAAGCATGATAAAAAAATAAACATTGACATTATAGGTACAAGTGCATCATAAGACACAAACTGTGCATCTACTCATTATGATTTTGACAAAAAACAGTTTTTCATTACGATTTATTAAAAACAAACATACCGTCTGATATACTCTTCTCTTTCATATGAATCTAATATTGTAACAAAATATTCAAATAAATTGTTCGTTTAATTGTCGTTTTGAACTAAAAGACGAAACGGTTATTCAAGTCGTCCGTAAGTATACTTAAATATACTTAAGCAACCCCACAAAGTAAAAAGACATATACAAATTCTAAATTGTCGTTAAAAATCAAAATCTTTTGAAATATTACATTTTTTCTGGTTTTACCGTGTCAATTGGCCTCATAACACAATACTGAATAGTGTATTATTTTTACATTGCAAAACAATTTCAATAGAAAACTACTGATCCGTTTACATTAATTTAGTTTAAATGTATTCATATATCATATTTCATCGGTATGACACATGATGTATAGAAATTATCTAGGGTATTTTTAAAGATCTCCATAACAATAAAGAGACCTACATGTATTTACATCAAAATGAGAAAATAGAAATAAGTCAAATTCTCACCTCGGGTCATACGTTGATTGAACATTTAGGCAAAATAACAGTTCTGGCTTCATGCATATGGTCATTCTTTTCAAACACATTATCTAAGTGGTTCTATTTCTATTTCTTTTACTGAAGACTGCGTCATGTTGTACCCTATTAAACAAAAAGAAATTTTGGGATTGGAAAGGTGCTTCCTTATATTCGTTATTTAAAAGTTTTATGGGTATTTTTATTTCATGAATTCAAACCAAATTTGGGGTTTTAAAAAGAAACGTCCATCCTTAAAAGAACAACTTGACATAATAGTTATAGTTGCATAATAAGAAAGTATTTATTATTACACTCAAAGAACCTTAAACATACACGTAGCATAGTTCTAATTAATCAATAAATAAACTTACTGTCTGAGGTATTCTTCCGTTTTGGTGTGATTTACATCGATTTTATAGTGAATCTAGTACTTAAACACAGTAAACAACTATGTTATTCTTTTTCGTCGCCATTTTAAAGTTCGAAAGTCAAACGTCATATGTAAACAACAGATCACATGATCATGATCAATTAAAAACATTAGAATATTGATTGTGACACAGTGATGACTGCTGTGTCCATATTTTGACTATATTTTGACTATTTTACCTATTATGTCTATTTTCTTCACGCATCATTGTACATATAATGGAATTTGATGCGACTGTCATACAACTGAGGGGTTTAGCGCTATAAAACCAGGTTCATCCACCAGGTTCTATACATTTAAAAATGCCTATACCAAGCCAGGAATATGACAGTTGGTGTCCATTTGTTGAATGTGTTTTATCATTTGATTTTAGCCATTTGATTAGGGAATTATAAAAGAAAATAGAATTGACTATATAAGCAATAAATGCTATTCTAACGGACTTTATTGATACATTATCTCAGACATTAACTCACAAAGTTGGCATAGATAATCAATATTCATTCTGAATACATTAATGTTGTTATTTCAATCTGTGAAAATGCATCACATGTACAATAGAAATGAATCGCCCTACAGTGAAATTGAAAGTATAATGTCATTTTTCGACAGTAAACGTGAATCAACAACGTTTGTAACGTTCATTTTGATTGGATAACGTCACTTTCTTACATGGCATCTTCAAGAAAAAGGATTATATTACATTTTCAGATACACGGATTACAAGCAATTGTTTGGTACACAAATAAGAAAGATATGTTCCTTACGTTGTAAATACATTCCCTTCCCTTTCATGAATGTGACCTACCGAAATTGACTATTTACCAGATTGTTAACACATAAGCAACACGACGGGTGTAACATGTGGAGCAGGATCTGTTTACCCTTCCGGAGCACCTGAGATCACCCCCAGTTTTTTTGTGGGGTTTGTGTTGTTTATTCTTTAGTTTTCTATGTAGTGGCATGTGCACTGTTGTTTGTCTACTTGTCTTTTCATTTTAAACCATGGTGTTGTCAGTTTATTTATGAGTTTGACTGTCCCTCTGGTATCTTTCGTCCCTCTTTTAAATAAAGGTAGATACTGTTTAAGATTCCTATATCTCATAACAACCCATAAACAAAGAAGGACAAAGGTATAATAGCCAATTTGGTGTCAAAATACAATCTCCTAACTTATTTACCAGATTGTTAAAATGGCTTCAGTGACACATGTGCCATGTGGTCCGTGTAGATATGATGACATCATGAGGGACGCAAAAAGATGGTGTACAAATTGTGAAGAAGGATTATGTGAAGATTGCGAAAAAATTTACAGAAAAAGCAAAATATCAAGAAACCATCAAGTGATTTCAATAGAAGATTATCGCATGATTGGAAATATCGTGATCTCCCAGGTAAAGGACATTTACAAACAAGAATTAGCGATCAAAACAACCAACTCGATAAGATATAGGAAAATTTGTAATATGAACTCTTACTTGTAAATTTAAATATTCAAAATTCCATCAGAAGCTCGAATCCAAAAGGGAAATGCTTACCAAACTAAGGATACAAACTCAACACATGAAACAATTTTCCTCCGACATACAAGTATTTCTGGGAGCGCGTAGGGTTAATCAGCAGGTTATAAACGAGTTTGAATCTATCAAGAGAGAAATTGGTGCTACCAATGATTGTGAACTAATTGTAGCTATGCATAGCCTTACAGAGAAATCATCAGAAGTTCTAGAGTTTAGGCAAATAAAGATATCGGAATACGCCGCCAAATTAGATTTCAAAGACAAAAAAATCGATCAAGCACAAATAAGGATAATTGTCCCGACATTAAGAATCATAACCGACGTGAAACTTCAGCTTATCAAAGAAAAAATAAAATAGATATTACAGGTTTTGTAATATTGCCAAATGGTCATTTATTGATTGCAAATTGGACAAAGGAAAATCAGTTAATAGAGTACAGCGATACAGGTGAACATATCCGTGATATTTCAGTCTCTGGGAGGCCATTTGGTATCACAGATACGGACATGGAATTCTTAGAAATAACGAATAGCAATACGTTTAACGTTGAAAAGAAAATCAGGTTGCCGATTGGTTGTTTTGGAATATCAATAAAGGAAGGGAGACTTTGCATAAACAGAGGAGACTCTACAATCCAAGTCCTGGATCTTTCAGGAACACAACTTGAAACATTGAAAGTGGAATCTAATGATGTGTTTTATATCACTACTAGCAGGGACAGGATGTTTTACACATATGTCGACAAGAGCATTGTACATTGTTGTAGCTTGAAAGGAGAGGCAATATGGCATTTCAAAAATAAGGTAATTGCACATCCTTATGATGTAGCAGTAGACAACTACAATAACGTCTACGCTGTAGGTTATTTATCCAATAATCTAGCAATAATACAATCGGACGGAAAAGACAGTAAGACATTACTGACCGAATCGGATGGACTAAAATGGCCGACTTTAGTGTACTATGACAAAGAGAAAAGAACCTTATTTACATGTAATGAAAAGGGAAAAGTTGCGTTGTTTAAATGTTTAAAGTCGTTTAAAACTTTTTAAATAGTATTGATTCCGGCAATCTATATAATTGGGTACAACAGTTGACAATATTTGACATTAATTAGTTGTGTACTTAGGCTGTGTTCACACCAAACGCCGTGTACAGTAAATATGTTTACATTTGGTTTAATGTAATGTACACTAGTTTCACATTAAATATGTTCACATCTATAAACCTTGTTTAGTTACCTGTACATAAGATTTGTTTACACTTGTAAACTATATGTCATTTAAATGTTCATTACGTAGAACCGTATTCAAATTTTCGAACAACTTTTCTAGCAGTTAGGGAACGACCATTTGACTTTAAAAAAAAGGGGGATGGATTTTTCCATAATTTGATTAAAAATAAATCGGGTCATACAGATGATTAGAATGAATAAATATTCTAAATCCAAAGTTTCCGCATACATTATAGTGTTAAATATTGACTTGGTACCATCGAAAAAAAACTAAATATAAACTTTCACGCGAGAAAAATTCTGACTCAGAACCGCCCCCCCCTTTTTTTTATGATTTGCAGTAGTTTAAAGATGTCTTGATTGCGCATTAGAAACGTAGGCTGCATCAGCGTGCTTACAGACGAAGGAAAAGGATTGAGTTGTTAAGGATCACTACATTTCTATCTTTTCTGTGTGTGTCAAATGGTATTTTTCTCCAAGGAGTATTTGGCAAAGGGAGGGGGAAATGTTTTTTTTTTTTTTATTTTTTATTTCTAATTGTATTCTAACGGATCTGAGATATCACACATACAAATAATTAACCTCACCCTTTTTAAGAAATGCATTTATAAGTGAATCGTTGTCTGAATGCCTTGTTTTGTGTACACTTAACCTACACAAGGCCTACATCGACTATCGACTGCATGTAGACAAAACATTATTTAAACTACATGTAAACATTGAGTTTTATCAATGGGAACGTAATTATGTTTAGTTTATGTGTGAGTTACACTAACACAACACCGAGTTTAGGTCAATGTGAACACGGCCTTAGTTTGAAAGTGTAGTTTTCCGTAGTCATTAACCTTACCATCGAGGATGTAATCGTGTTTACCCCCTATACAAATATATTCTATCTTGCATTAGGAAATAAAGTTTTTATTAGTTGTCTTATCTATAGATATGTAAATATGCACAAATGAACTGTAAAAATTGTTTGATAGACCACTTTATTCAAGCATGTTTGTTACCATCAACATTAATAGCGACTTATACTGGTTAATATTGGTTGACCTTTCTTTAAAAACACAACCCTATAGTGGGTCTCATTGGGGTCTAAGCGTGACGCGGGATTGCCGATTTTTTGTAAGTATGACACGTGAAAATCAAATTATTGTCTCGGGAAAACGGGAAATGAAGTCTTGCGGGACCCGGTAAATGACAAGAAAATGAGAATTGCTTAAGTACATAGTGAAAGCAGTATACGGGAATTTGACAAAACAGTAAGCGGGATCCGGGATCGAAACCTCCCTCCCCCCATTGAGACCCCCCCCCCTAATACATTGCCAATAGTTATATAAGTATTGGTGTTCAAAACACATAAACCCGTAGGATTTTTAAAGAGGAAATACCCTAAAAATAGGTTGAAAATTTCATTTCAAGGATATTGTATTTAAATTGAATATCAACGAATGGTATTTTTTTTTTTTGCAATATTTATGTTCTTTTCAAGATGATTCAATTTGTTATCCTCAAGTTAAAATTTCATTGGTGTAATGACGAGCAAACCATAATTTGGATTTGTTAGTGTATATATTTTCATCGATAAAAAACTATATAAAATACATCTCGGAATTTTCCAATCAGTGTTCAGGAATTTGATTTTTCAAATCATGATAATTTTACTACAAGAAAAAATAACTATTAACAGAATCTGGCTAAACATATCAGACATTAACACACTGATGGCATATACATGTATTGAAATAGTTTTTTCTACCTTTCTAAGATTAATTGACTTTCGGGTCACTTACTGTTTGGCGGGCCCATATGTCTCTTTTGAAAACAAAAAAAGTTGAACCTGTCGATCACAAGCTCACAAGCTCATGATCAGATGGAGATCCTGGCCATTCAAGAAAAGTAATGCATACTGTACGTGTAAAAAATGGGATGAATAAATCAAAACCATTTGAGACAATTAGATCTACAAGTAAACCAACACGACCGAGATCATCAATTGACTCCTTATAGAAGTTTAGTCATTGAAATATGATTTTTGCTCTTTTATTTTAAGTGGAAACCATAATAGCATGAATAGATAGAGAGAAACAAAACTATAAATAGCAAAAATGTCCATAACATTAAAATTCAAATCTAAGTCAATATATTATAATTTTAAGATGAAACTTAAAAACGGCAACAATTTAATAAAACACGTTAATTTCTATAAAAAAAAACAAAAAAAGAAAACAATAACTCCTTTAACTGTTTGAGGATCCTACTGTTTTGGGAATTGAAGCATTTTTGTTTATCTTGTATTGTTATACATTTTTGTTGTTGAGCATTTTGAAGGATAAAAATACGACACTTGATTCTATTTCACATACCTTAAAGATATTGCTGACTAGGTTTGAACTAAATTGATCCAACAGTTTCATACTTCCTAATATTTTTAATAAATTATGTGCGGATATGATAAGTCGAGTCTTTTTTTAATATGTAAGCTTATGTTACGTTTCATTACCGATGTGATAGTCACAGGTTAGACGAGAGATGGGCTACATTATGTATGTGTCCTTTCCTTAGTCTATAGCCTGTAATCAGTGATTATCGTTTGTTGTCATTTCCATAGTCTAGAGCCTGAAATCAGTGATTATCGTTTGTTGTCCTTTTTCTTAGTCTAGAGCCTGTAATCAGTGATTATCGTTTGTTGTCCTTTCCTTAGTCTAGAGCCTGTAATCAGTGATTATCTTTTGTTGCTGTTTATAAAAAACAAGACGTGATATAATTGCTATCCACCAGAGCCTGAGACCGAATGGAACAGTAGTTAACAACTGTAGGTCACCGAAGGTCCTCCGACAATTAGCAAACTCCATCATTAGTGAGAGAATCAGAGATATGCATGAGTGAGGTCATTCCTTAATCTAAAACAATTTATTTACTATTTAACAGGAAATTTCCTACAAAAATCGGAATACTGTTTTTTTACTATTTTTGACTATATTTAAAAAGTTTACTAAAACAATAAATGTACAGTCATATAAAAGAATATGTGGTATGATTGCCACCGAGACAACTCTGCACAAGAGACCAAATGACTCTGAAATTAACATTTATAGGTCACCATACTGCCTGCAAAAATGAGCAAAGCACATACCACATAGTCAGTTATAAAAGGCCGCGAAATTTAATGACAAATGTGAAACAATTCAAACGAGAAAATTATAAACGGCCTTGTGTTAGTATACTTGGTTACGATAACGCCATAAGGTACGACATAGGTCATGATATCGTTGAAAAATGTGGAGTCGGCAATTGGACTTTTTTAAAACCATTCGGTTCGTCATATATTCTATTTTTAGGTCGTCTCTCTATGTTTATATAAATAGAAAAGATCGAAATATTAGTAAGACATTCTTGTTTCAGTAGTAGCATTTACTTCAAGTTCACTGATAAATAAGAGATTATATTCCAGCACTCACTGAAAAAACTAAAACAACACGTTATAAGTGTCATGTGTTCGACGCGCTTTTCTAGTTTTACCTTCATCAAGAAGGTTTAATGCCAAACATTTGAAAGCCCAGGACGCATACCAACCGAAACAGTTAAAGAGCTACGTGACTAAAAGGGATCTGAAAATAGCCAAATACATCTAAGGTCAATTAACTTTGCCTGAGGGAGATGAAAATTTAGTGTCTGAATAATTCTAAAATTTATTAACGACTGATAATTTAAAATAAAAGGTTTTTTATAAAGCATGACAGTATCGAAGAACTGAATACTGAGCTGATGTAATCTTCAGGGACTGTTAGTCCACCATCAGAGGTATCGGCCCTGTGCTGCAAAAAATGAACACAACAAGTGATAAATTTTCTGGTTCTGAGCGCTTTTCTGGATTAACCTTCGTCAGGAACGCTCAATATCACGGGTGTCATTCGGTTTAACGAGAGAAATGATCGTGAAAAAATATCTAACGGAGGTCAAGTATTGAGAGACGATCGTGAAAGTTCTAGTAACGGATCGTGAAAGACATTTAAGACGAGAAGACATATGAAAGGTCAATAAATATTCGAATTTAATTAATTACACAGACAAATTAACGACAAAATAAAACTGTCTGTCAAAATGGTTCAACATTATGATCAGTATGTGAGAATATCCAGTTTTAAAAGTACATAGTTATTATAAAACAACAAAAGGCAGATTGCTTCTCGACATTTCAATGACATAAAAAATGTAAACAAACAAAAATTTGACAAATTCCACTAGAAAAACTACTTTTATCCGAATAAGGGCATTCTATTTGAGTTAATCAAATAGTTCTCATAGTTATTTTGTATAAACATAATCTGAAACTTGGTAAATAAAGAATTATTTACACAAAAATTGATTTTTCGGATCGTGAAAGATGACGTACCGCATTTTTGAAGATCGTGAAAAGGATCGTGAAAGATCTGATGCTACTAAGATGTTCAAATTATTCTTCAATTATATCATAATTAATATTTGTTATTGGTATTAAGAAAAGCTAGATAGTATAAAAAGAAAAGAAGATGTGGTATGATTGCCAATGAGACAACTATCCACAAAAGACCAAAATGACACAGACATTAACAACTATAGGTCACCGTACGGCCTTCAACAATGAGCAAATCCCATACCGCATAGTCAGCTATAAAAGGCCCCGATAAGACAATGTAAATCAATTCAAACGAGAAAACTAACGGCCTTATTTATGTAAAAAAAAATGAACGAAAAACAAATATGTAACACATAAACAAACGACAACCACTGAATTACAGGCTATGTCAACATCCTCAATAGGTTAAAGCATTTCAAAGTATTAATATCGTCAGAAAATGAAATGTAAAATAGTTGAATGATTGTATGACGAAGCTTTTTATGGTCATGTGAAGTACTCGCTTATCACGAGTTGAAGGATACCCACATTTTGTATATTGGATCCTACTATATAAACTACATGTCCGTCAGACAGGATTCACCTGACCCCGGATTTGCCTCATTTCATGGATGAAGATTCATTTTTTGTGGTCAAGTCCGTATCGCGGATTAGTTAAGCTTTATGATAACTGTCTGTTGTTATGATTGTAAGGTGTACATTTTCGACTTCTGCAAGTTTTCAAATAACATCGAACTCATTATCATGCATCATTCGGCAATGTTCGTTTTATGTTGTTTAGCCTTTTGGATATATACCTGTATGCTATAGCGCCACGGTATTTCGCGTATGGTGTACATGTCTGTCTGCATGTTTCATATATGACCATGATGCCTTCAATTGAATTTGATATATTGCATGATAGTAAGATGTCTATGTCTGGCTGTCGATCAGGGTTCATATACTTTTGACCTTATGTTCCGAATTAATTGGCCAAGCATAACTTTTACATTTGTCAGTTTTTAAGGCACTGTAAGAATCGGAACACATTTATTTGGTGTACAGGATATTTGTAGAGATCTGTATGGCATGGTATTCTGACCTTGAACTCTTTTTATGAACCATTGACAATATTAAGCGCATTTGACACTTCTAGTAAAACCCTGGATATTATAGAACTTCAACAAATATACTATCATAAGCAAAGCAGACGAGACATTACAGCATTTGCGCTCTGGCATTCTATAGTCTGTAGTATATATGGTTGAATCAATCCACATCTGCGTTGTATACACAGAACTTAAGAAAGTACTGTTGCACAAAATGTTGGTTATCGTTCAATCTCAAATTACTCATGAAAGATGCTGTTTTGCTGTAATTTTTTGTTTGATGGATATCATTTTGATCTAAACGTTGCATATCCATATTATTGGCTAAATGAGGCTCCCACAGGGAGCCTCCTAAATAATGTCGGTCTGCCTGAATTGCACTTGACCGATTATCAGAGCTGAATCTTTCACACTTATTTAGACACGTTTTTAGTTGTTGTTTTTTATACTTTCGAGGTAAAGTGTTGAATAGAAAAAAAATAATAGTTTTAATGTTCATCCTTATCAAAATAGTTACAGGTTTGAACAAGTTGCAGGTTATCAAATGGTAAAAGAAATACAGATTTCTGATTACTAGTATTACGTCAGCTGGTCACGCATTATCTTCCACGATCAACATAATGTGTTGCCTGATCTTTCACGATCAAGTTTGATGGAAATTCAACAAATTCAAGGTTTTCTTATACAAATTAATGCTTTTAAGGGAAGAACATACTTTAATTTTACTGTACAATCAGATTTACCAAAGATTAAATTTCCAATATATCATAATAAACTGAAATATGACCATTATAGGTACATAAAGCGTGTAATTTGTAATTAATTTGAAAGACATGCATTGCGCCTTTTGTGTTTTTTCATAAAGTACTTCATATTTTCTTTATCGGATTTCACAGTTATGATGAGGCAGTTAAACCATTTTGACAGACATAATTTGTTTTCGGATTTGTTCCGCGTTTTGAAAATTAAGCGATTTTTTCAAAGATTCTGAACTAGAATTTACATGAAATGTCTTTCACGATTCGTTACTAGAGCTTTCACGATCGTCTCTCAATACTTGACCGCCGTTAGATATAATTTCACGATCATTTCTCTCGTTAAACCGAATGATACCCGAGAAAATAATATATTTGAACGCCAAAGATGTTTTTAGCCAAATCTATCTGATATCAACTTTGCCTGAGGGAGTTGAAACTTTAGTTTCTAATTAGATTAAAAAATAATCAACGGACAATTTTAAAACGGTTTGTTATAATGTTAGAAACGAATTGCTGACTACTGAGCTGATGATACTCTCGGGGTCTGATATAGTCCACCAGAAGAGATATCGACCCAGTGAAATATGTGCTATTGAATGACAAGACACCCATAATATATCTGGTGTGAAATTACTACTATTTCATTATTTGAAAAAAAAAATATTTGGACTCTGTTTTATTTGACTACAATCACACGTCCCCAAGATGGAGTGTACAGAATATCAATTCACCAAACTCAACAAATATGTTTACGATAAAAAGTTTAGGATGGGAATAGTAATATAAAGTATACATTTCATAAGTGTTAATATCACTTTAAAATGATACAGATAGTAAATGACAACTTTGACCTAGATTTATTTGGATAGTTTATAGTATTATTAATCAAGCTATATTAAAATGCATATAGAGCGTGGCATTTATCATCCACTCGTTCCGTATCTGGCTTTTCATACAGTTTGTTCTTGAAAATATCACATGAAAATTTGTCATTAAACCCGTAAGAAGAACATAATATTTGCTAAGTGTCCTTATTAAACCCGTAACAAGAACATAATAGTTGCTGAGTGTTCGGGGCAACAATACGTATCTCTTTAGATTAGTTATACTATTGATGCTATTATCTTATTCTGGAAACAAGTGTAGCGCGCATTGGATTCGAACATAGAAATTGTTTACTATATAAAAATATACGTTTTATGTCCAGTGACAAGTAAGTCTTACAAGTGTGTTCAGGAGGAGAGCAAATTAACAATTGATACTACATGTATATAAGTAGGTTTTTCAAAAGGGGATCAACCGACGGGATGAAGGCAATTAACTTGGACTTCCATTCAAAGATCGACAATTCATAACACCAAAGTAACAAACTGGTTAAAACTGACCATAAGAGGAACAAATCTGTCAAGCGCGCGCGTTAACCTAGCTTAGTAAAAAATAACTTATATCTCCTTCTCGTAATCCCTGTTTATGCTATGACTGATTATTTTCTTAAGCTTCTGCATCCGTGTCATACTTTACAAACAACAGAAATCGATATGCATATCATTATAAGGAAATCCCATACTGTTTCTAATTTGTCTATGAAGGAAATTTGTTCGGCTTTATCACAATATTTTAATATTTAAAACTCTATATGCTTTTTGGGGGATTTGATTGTATAAACTGACCTATTTCGATTTCCATGTTTGGTCACTCATTCGTACTTTTGTTAACAGTAAAACAGTAAACGTCTCTATGTGTTTTTGTTGGCAAGCAGAACTGATACAAAATACTGTTAATAGAATAGTTGTTACAAGTCTTGACATTGTGAATTTAGTTTAATTTGATTCTTTTCTTATATTGTTGATATTTATAGTCTTCTTTTTCTTCGCTGTGAATACCACTGTCACTCAATATAGTTATAATCAATTTAACTATTGTCAGTTTATTGTCTTAATTTTGTATGCCATATTAACCATTTATGTAAATGTGTTTGTGCTAATAAATATTGTTTATTGTCTTTTATTCACCAACATGTCATACTATCATTTAATTTAATTTTTTTTATATAATTTTCCAATTATTCAATAAATGATGTTATTTATTAAGGTTTCAGGTAGATATAAGATATTCGGAGTATTCGTATTCTGTATTCTGTAGGTGTCGCTGTTGACACTGGATTGTCTCCCTTGTAATTATTTAAATCTCGCGTGTATTTATATTTCACTCTGGTAAACAAACTTGTACTTTAAAATACATACTATTAGGTGGCAACTTAACTGTGCTTAACATATTTTTCCAAAAATTAAAAAACATATCTACATTTATTAATTAACATGAAAATTTAAAGGAAAAGAAAGAAAAAAAAGAAAAAAAATCTAACATTACATTAATCAAACCGGCGCGACTCGCAAATAAAGTCACCCAACAATCGCATTAGTGTTTCATTAGAGACGGAGACATTGTCGTTTTTTTTCTATTGACAATAGAAGTTCCAAATCAATATGTAACGATCCTGCGTTGAAGTATATCTCATGTATAAGTTTCTGTCTTGCCTCTTCATAATTTTCACAAAATTTTCACTTAATATTAGACAATAAACTGACAATAGTTAAATTGATATAACTATATTGAGTGACAGTGGTATTCACAGCGAAGAAAAAGAAGACTATAAGAAGGAGTATAACGACCACGGCTGTGAATTAAAAAAAAAACGGAATGGTATACCCGTGATTGGTTCTTAATATTAGACAACATTTTAGAATTATTTCCCTTTGGCTGATGCAAAATAACATCAATAATCAGTAACTAAGGCGTTTATCTGGGTATGTATAATCAACTTTTGTTGTTAAAGGTTAAAACATTACAGAATCAGCATGATCATACGCGAAATTGTCGAGATTAATTGGTCACTCTAGCATAATGTTGATAGAGAGGGTGGTCGGGGTCCTGATCCTGAAATCCTGAGCTTATAAGAACATGAAATTATCCCGAATTTGAATGGCAACAGCTAGAAGAGAGGAGATGAACAACAAGGATGTGAATGATGTACAAAATAACTAACTGCCTAGTTAATATAGATGCAACATCTAGGCTTATTCCAACAAGCCGAGCATCAAGCTGTCAAGAACAACTCGGACTGGATGTTTCCAGGTTCCTCTTTCATGTCTTTGTAGAACGGAT
Source organism: Mytilus edulis (assembly GCA_019925275.1). Classification (NCBI taxonomy): domain Eukaryota; kingdom Metazoa; phylum Mollusca; class Bivalvia; order Mytilida; family Mytilidae; genus Mytilus; species Mytilus edulis. The sequence goes on from CM034359.1 coordinate 16,198,487, forward strand.
ATAAGGAAAATGTCATTCTATCCAAATTAAATCAATCATTTTTCAATACGGGAATGTAATGCCTAACCACTTTCCACTACCACCGCCCCAAGTTTTGAATGCTTCAAGGCTGGACTTAGTCCGATATTACTCTGACGTGCAACGGCTGTTTTGCCAGACAAGCTAGGGCCAAGGGACATCAGAGCTCGTCCCATATCTCAAAGTGGATATTTGCCCACCCAAAATAGATGTTCTACTTCGTCGCTTCTGGTGCCCACTGACGGCCTTGGAATTATATTAATCGGGCATCAATCTGTTCATTTTTCATTTATCTCTTCATTTATGTAAGTTTCACATACCTGCCAACCTTTATTTTCTCATCATTAGACAGTTTTCACAGTGACCCAGCCGTTGGACGTCAGAGTAATCTCGGACTAGGCTTGGCTAACAAAATAGTCATAAACACTTTTTTTTAATGATCTCGTGTATATCATGTATATAGGATTTTAACTTTCACAAAATGTAAATATAATTAAATTTTCTTTGGACTTTCATTCGCAACACACAGTGGCAGAATAATCAGACAGTTGAATGCGGCCGCTAAACTGGAAGAAGAAGAAGAAGACTCGGGAGTCCCAATAAAGGTCCCCCCTCCCCCTGTATAAATAAATGTATAATACGTAACTACATTGTAAGAGACACTCAAAGTGTACTGGTAAACATACTTTAATATAATAGAGCTAAGTAATCTACACATGTACATGTACACTCTACACAAATACATATTGCGATATGATGCACCCTTATTATAATAATTATCTGCTACATTTTGTATGTCTATCATGAATGTCTATCAACACAACACCTGTGCATGGTGCATGAACTCCAAACTAAAAAATGTATATAAATATTTATGGATGAATGAAAGTAACAAATTTACAGATGGCCCTAAACAATAATTCATTTAGGTTTCAAATGCTTCTCAATGGACTTCGTTGGTCTTTTGACAATGTTTGAATTTATTTTTGAATGAAATCTGCATCACTGAAATGGGTGGACCGCAAGTTGACCCAATATTGAAGTGTGATTTGAACATCATTTCTGTATTCTTTATTTTTTTAGCTCATTTTTTTCTATAGATTCTTTCTACTTTTTGTCCATTATCATGATTATCATGATTATTCTCCTTTCTTTCATTGTCTTTGTTTTTATTTTGGCACCTCATTATTCTTTATTCTTTATCATGTTTATTATGTTTATATATGGGTCATTTTCAAAAAATGTTGAATTTTGAAATTGAAAAATTTATTAAAAGTTACTTATTCAAACAACCCTCTACATAAGCAAATCAAAACAAACAGTACTTTAATAACAACATATTAAAAGATGCAATCTTAATGATGTCATACAAGAATATCTTGAAACATTTTTTGATCGGTGGTACAATATTTTGTCTATCCTGTTACCATTTTCAAAAGAAATTTTGGGTATTAAGAAAAGGTTTAGATAAAATGTTAAGCTTGTTTAACGTTACCAATTAGATGGTTTTCAAGAGAATAAACTTCTATATATATTCATTCTGTAAAATAATACGATTATTTGCCAATTTTCTAGGTTGTACTGAAAAATGGCTCTAAAAATTGGTTTTCAAAGGTTGTAAAAATTACCACCAGTAATGCAAGTCTAAGATAGCAATTTATATTGTTCGGCCTTTTTCCACCCTTTCGAATAAACCCAACATCAAGTAAATCCCTCATAAGTTAATTTACTTTTCTCTTTAGTTCGTTGGTAACAGGAACGTACGTTTCTGATATATCACTATATAAAAGTCTATCCTGTTACCTTTTTGTCTATCCTGTTACCGATATCAGTATTGCACCTGCAAATGCTTAATTGGGAAGATTAAGACGTTATAACCTTAAGATGAGTTCAAACAATGAAATATTTCATTCGTTTTCCACCTACATGTTAAGATAAAAAAATTAACGACGTGTTTGTCTATAATTGTCTATCCTGTTACTGTAACCATAGCAACCATAGTAACAGGATAGACATAACAGGATAGACAAATTTCTTCGTTTTTGATTGCTGTTGTGAAATAACTACTCCCTTTGGTGAAGTGATTATGGTTTTCTATTGTGAATTTGGTTTCCAACACGTTATTGCACTTTTTACAACCATACTGTTAGTGTAATTAATCAAAATGGTCGGTAACAGCATAGACATGAAAAAAAGTACGCTCTATTTTTTTCACTAAATGTCTTGAAATTTCTTTTCTCTACACTGTCGTTCAAGAAACGAGGCGTTTTAAATGTAAAGATTACTTTGCATTTTTTAAATCAACACTGACTGATTCAATATTCATAGGGAGAATAATTTAACGACTGATTTAAGTAGCGGTAACAGGATAGACATGAACCTCCTGTACGCTGATTGAATTTAGTTTGTAGATAATCTGTTACATACAATGATAAAGAAGCTACGATTTTTCGTTAGAATTATAATTAACGTTCTTAAAAAGTCTCTTTTGCAGATATCAAGGCGATCAGAAAATCGGAAAAAAATCATTTGAAATGTGTTTTTCTGACAATGTACGCACACAAATACCCCCAAAATCGGCCTTAAATGCAGTTTAATCTTATCAAAATAGATGTAAGGTTTGTTTATTATTAATGTTCTGAATCACAAATCCGACAAGCTTTCATTTAAACCATTACAACTGAAATTTCCATTAGAAATAAAACTTTTAGCATGGGTGTACTGAAAATTCGACATTTTTTGAAAATGACCCATATATGACTTTGTATTTGTGTATTTTTTTCTATTCTTTATACTTTTTATGCCCCCTGTAGCAATGGGGGCACAAGTCCAACCCTTGTCCTTCTGTCTGTCCCACCGTCTTTGGTTTCCGTTCTCTAATTTCTGTTTGCTGCAACCAAATGTTATGAAACTTGTAGAAAATGCTGTTTCCAGAAAAAAAACAGATCAAGTATGAATTTGGGTAGCGTCACTTTTACTATTCTTGATTTAAGTCCTTTAATCATTTTGTTAAGCAAGAGGACCAGGCATTATCTGTGTCCATGGGGACCCCTTTCATCATTTATTTGCCCATTATTCTCTATTCTCATGATTCTGCAGTCTTCATATATATATTGCACGCTTAGCCACAGGCCCACATGATGATCCCAAACTTGTAAAATTGCTTTCAGACTTGTAAAAATCTTCTCCACATTGGCCAACAGAACCCCAATAAAATTTTCTTAAAATTCAGCTTCATGCAGGGCTGTGGATTCCAAAGTTAAAATATATATAGTGAACTTCATTTACATTCCTCCAACCCCCACTCCCCCAAGAAAAAAATACCCCAAAAAGGCCTACCTTTATACCCAGTCTTTTTTATCATGTTTATGGCAGTCTTGCTATGACAAACCATTTTTTTTTAAATGTGGCATGATACACCAAGAATTGATAGACCCAGAGAGTAGTCTGTTATATATTTTGTAATAAACAATGATAAACAGTTACTATTAAGACTCTTAGAGATCATACATTTGTATTTATTATTGATATGATAAAAACTATTAATCCAACACACATCATTTTAATTTTATTTAGCCATATTTCAATATATTATATGCTTCCTGTACCATGTGGACTCGATCAAAATCTTTTTGGACTCACCATTTTTAAAAGTGATGAGTCCCAGGACTCACCATAAAACATTCTAGTGAGAACCCTGGTGAAGACTGATTCTGTAACTGCCCAACCACTAGCTACAAAAATGTACCTATAACCTGTTTATCACTGTTACAGTAACTGTAAAATCTGAGTTATAGAGTGGCCTAACTTGTCTGACTTGAAAGAAATTTTCTGTGGCTAATTTGGTTTAAAATTTTAAAGCTGCCTTTGCAATTCGATCTCAATGTTATTACATCTGGTTTTAAATCTGTTTGTAGCTGAATTCAGAAAATTAAGATGCTGTTAATTACATGTAAATGTATTTGTTTTGGCATAGTACACTATTTGTATGCTTTCACATTTTTCCCTGCTGATACACATTATTAATACATTGTATGCTTATATAATTATCGCTTATACTAACAAAAGCTCCATTTAGAGCTTATGTGTTTAGAGACCTTTCATGTTAGTAAAGTCAAAATTACTATATTATCTATAAGGTAAAGCTAGTATTCTGATGCCCCATGCAGACTATATACATGTACATGTAGCTAGTATTTAATGTCATGAATATTTTTGTGGACTAGCAAGTATAAATTTGCAAAAGTTTGATTAGACACACAAGAAAAATATTAGAATACAGGTCGTCTTGACCAGTAAAGATTCAGGTGCAAACTTGGACTGTATTTGAACATGACAGCTAAATAAATAATGTCATTGAGATTGCTACGATATATATCTTTGTGACAATAAATGGCATGGGGACATGTAAAGAACCAGCAAGAAAATTTCCTAGCTTCAGACTTAGTCACTTCATGATCTACCCAGTTAAGTGAAGCAAGCGAGGGGTTGGGGGTTTCAGGCTCTTGTTATGTACAAGGTGATATGACTAATGCCACTGGAATAGGTCACTTTTTTAAGCTTGAAAATATGTGAAAAGGTCGGGAAAACTATCCAAAATATATGATAATGTCAATAAAGTTCCATAACTTCTTCCTCTGTCATCGTTCTTAGTGTTCTGGTCTGTGTTTTTATAAACCAATTTTTCTCTTTTGGCAAAATTTGAAATTGGTATTCCACTCTTACAATGTATATTACCCACCACATGAAACCCAAACAATATATGGGAAAAGGCTATATTTTTTATCTACGCAATATTTGAGAAGGTTTACATTTTTAAAATCTAAATTAAATGAAAAGTGTGGGATAACAGAACCCCAAAGGCACCTTATCAATTAAGTATTGAATTTTTTAGTTGATACTCCCATATAACATGTATAATTTAAAACCACTTTTATAAACTTAACATTGATTAGTAACATTAATGTTATGCCATGTACAAGATTCAATCAGATAATGTTTGCATAATATGAAAAAATTGATAAATTAAATGCCTTTAAATTTGTCAAAGCAATAAACAGTAAACATATATACAATTATAAGTTTGCTTTTAAAAGGAAAGCATCATGTATATTTGAACTAATTTAAGAGGGTCTAATTGTGAATTACAATACTGCAGAAAAATGGGCTAAAACAATAAAAAATAGAGAAAAAAAGGATTAAAAAAATAAGAAATATGGAATAATGAGGTTCTAGAGAATAAAGAATAGACTTAAATGGAGAAAATGTATATTGAAGAGTATAAAAAAATGGCTTGAAAGATTAAAGAATATTCAATTGAAGAACCCTCTTTCCAGACCCTGATTTAAAACATGTGATGTTATTGTTATAGAATTGATTTTTTAGCACTTTGAGCAGCACAATATTCCATTGGGAAAATTTGCTACGAATCATTTAATTCGCACGTTTTCTATAGTTCACTGTTTGTGTTCATGAATATTTTAAAGCAAATATCAATATTTTAATTATGTGTTTTTCTAGAAAATATTAGAAATATTTTTTTTTTAATTTTCAGGGTATATTATGTGGAAAGGTGCAATGTATTGTGAACGAAGTTTACAGTTCATCAGATGAAACAGAAAACAAGTCGTAACTGTAAGTGATTATCTTTCTAATACTTTAAATTCAGACATTATCTGCAATGTTTTTTTTTTTGCGAAAATATGATAGGTACTGTATATAACGCAATAGTTTTAACTCGATCACATTTTGAAATCTCAAAAATTAAAATCACATTTTAGTCTTAAACAACAAAATCTGAATAATAAACATGATAAATGCACGCAATAATTTCTGTATTTACAGTGTATGAATTCAAAATAAAGACTTCAAAAGTTATTAAATTTATATGGTCTATAGAAAATTGTCAATGAAACAGCAACCCAACACACTATTCATGTTATTCCGATAATACATTGAGAGACCTGCACATACAGTCTTAAAAAATAGAATGGTACTTTAACAAGATTTTGGAGAAAATCTTTGACAGCCATAGAAATTGCAAAATACCAAAAATATGGTAGTCCTTGGCAAATTTTGAGTGGTCAAAACTTTTGGACTACTACTTTTGAAGAGCTCTGATAAAAATAATCCCACAGGCATGAGAGATAACCTAAAGAATCCTCTTCATGCTCTGAATTATTTTTGAGTAACTGGATACATGTGACTTTTTTTAACATATATATGCATACCTTGCAAGGTTGTCAAGTCTGTCAGGCAGTTTTCACTTGACCTCAACTTCATTTCATGCAACAAATCCTGTAAAAAAAATAACTTTAAACTGATTTTAAGATATATATTTATGAATCTTATTCGGACAAGTTAGTATTTGCAAAAGTTTTTTTTAAAACATATACAGGTACCTAAGAAAAATGTTGGAATGTTGGTCTTTGGACTAGCAGTTAGAAAAAGATTTTGGTGCAGACTGGGTGTGTCACATTAACTGTTCTTGAGTTAATACCTTTATCATGTTTATACCATTAATTGTGCAAGAAGGGGCATCATCTGAGTCCCATGGACACATTCCCCATTTATTTTGTTTAACAAAGCTACATTAACAAATGATAAAATTTTCATTTAGAAGTTTGTCAATAATAAAGTTTTTAATTTTCTTTCAGAATTTTATACATGTTATATATTGCTGAAACAACAAATATTTAGACTGTTCTAAATGCTAATTGTCAGAATAAATATATTTCTCTTATTCACAAAATGAAGAAAATTCTTTTTTAAATCACAGAAAGAAAAAAATTCTTTGTTAATTTACAGAATGAAGAATAAGAAATGAAAAGACACATATCTAAGGAGCTACTACAAGCAGAAAGACTGGCTAAACAGATGGAGTCAGAGGAATTAGTCACACCCCTACGCCTCCTGCTGGTGCTCATCATATCTGTTGTCTTAGTTACAGCTGTATCCTTCAGCGCTGCCAATAAATCAGATTATCTACTTTCTTCGTCTGAAGAAACCATTAATTTGACATCAGTTCCTTATATTTATGATTACACAAAAGCTGAAAAAACAAGGGAAGAGAATATGGAATTTTATAACCAACCTTTAGATCAGTGGAGCATAGAAAAGAGGTCAGGCCTGTCCTTAGATGAATTCTGGGATATATATGATGGCAAATGGTAGGATTTTGATGTATCAAAAAATCTTTTGTTTTGTTGTATGCACAAGAAATTTATAGTTTATACACACTATATACATGCTATAATGACACATACTTCAAGCTAGAAGATAAAAATTTGACAAAATAAGGGGTCAAAACTGTGAAGTTCATCATGTTCATGCCTTTTGCAACGGTTTAAGTTGGCTATTGAAGTGAACTTGTGATTATTGTATGCACATTACATGAAATGTGACAAGTGAAATGATTTGTATTGAACAATTTGTGTAATACATTTGTACTTGTAAATGATTTTAACATAATTCCATAATGATCTGCAGAAAAGCAGGCAAGACATGTCAGCAGGGGCGGATGCAGGAATTTTCGAAAGGGGGGGTGCTAACCCAGGGCACCCAGGGCAAAGGGGGGTGCAAAACAATATGTCCCGATACAAATGCATTGATCGGCAAAAATAAAGGGGGGTGCGCACCCCCGGAACACCCCCCCCCCCTGGATCCGCCACGTTCACTGTGTCATTGTATGCACTCTTGTTATCAGATTTATATGGTGGGTTTTTTTTACGAGCCTGCAATTTTTGATGCAGAAAGCTCAACATCGGGATATTGATACTGCAGCGGTATAAGCTGTCTTCTTAAAAGTTTTATATTTTTGAAGGTGGAAGACCTGGATGCTTTATACTTTGTATATCATGTATATAGATTGCTTCATGTTCCAGAGTTTCTGTTTGTCACATGTTCATTGTCCTTGACGTCATTTTCATGGTCAGTGACTACTTTAAAAAAAAAGTTAAGATTTTTTCTAATGTTAATTTCTCTCTTCTTATGAGTAATAGGATAACTATAATTGCAAGGACCTCATGCTCTTCAAACAGTTTTCACTTGACCATGACTTCATCTCATGGATCAGTGAACAAGGTTAAGAGTTGGTGGTTAAGTCCATATCTTGCATACTATAAGCAATAGGTCTAGTATATTCGTTGTATAGAAGGACTGTAAGGTGTACATGTCCAACTGGCAGGTGTCTTCTCACCTTGACCTCATTCTCACGGTTCAGTGGTTATTGTTAATTTTTTGTGTTTTGGTCTGTTTTTCTATACTGTGTGCAATAGGTCTACTATATTTGGTGTATAGAATAATTTTAAGGTGTACATGTCTAGCTGATAGGTGTCATCTGACCTTGATCTCATTTTTTATGGCTCAGTGGTCAAAGTTAAGTTTTTGAGTTAGTGTCTTTTTTCTAATACTTTATGCAATAGGTCAACTATATTTGGTGTACATTACTATTGTATGGTGTACATGTCAGTCTCACAGGTTTTATTTGACCTTGATCATTTTTTCAAGGTTCATTGCTCAGTGTTTAGGTTTGTGTTTTGTTGTGTTATTTTTAAACTATAAGCATTAAGAAATACATGAAGGTCAAATATATTTCTTGTATTGAAGAATTGTAAGCTGTACATGTCTGCCTGGCATGGTTCATCTGATCTTGACCTCATTTTCCTGGTTCATTGGTCAATGTTTAGCTTTCTTGGTTAAGTCTGTTTCTAATAATCTATAAGCAATAGATCAACTATATTTAGTGTATTAAATGATTGTAAGGTGTACATGTATTTCTTCGGCTGTTGTCTGCTCAATGGTATGGTTGTTGTCTCTTTGACACATTCCCCATTTCCATTCTTAATTTTATTCTTGTTTGGTTTATATGACCTTGACCTCATTTTCTTGGATCATGTCAAGTTATGTGATTGTTGTACCGGTAGTAAAGCTTTTTATCCTGCAATTAGCCAACTATTGTACAAATAACAGGTATACAAATGAATTTTTGCTGTATATGTACTTGTACAAATAAAGTATCCTGTTACCCCACTTCCACATTGAGCAAGCAGTAATCATGGTAATATGGATATTACTGTTTCCTAACCAGTTCATTTTGGGGTCCTCTTCGCGGTCCAATGATTTTGATTTTATATATAAAGTTTCAAGTGTTGGGAGTAATTTCAGGATAAAAACAATATATGTACATAATTGAAGGAAAATATATAATTTATTTGTACTCTACGAAACAGGAGAAAAGCTTGGCAGAGTCTCAATTTTCGTCCTGTTTCTAAAGCTCATACAAATACATTTTATATTTTCCGACAACATACATATATATTGTATATATATTTAGGACTATCAACATAGTAACAAATTAATGATTAGAAAAGAGGGCCAGACATTTCAGCGTAAGCACTCTTGTTTTTAAATTAATTATTACTATAAAAAAATAAGGAAATGTGGTGTGAATAGCCAATGAGACAAAGATCCATTAAAGACTAAAGAACACAATGAACATTGAAGAAAAACAGCTCATTAGCCTTGACTTTGAAACTGTTGGAATGATGTAACTTTTTTTTTTATAAATTATGAATTTATGTTTTGTAGGCCTGTTATAATAACCGATGTTGTTGATAAATGGCCAGCTATAAACTGGACAAAACGTTTCTTTCAACAAAATTATGCAGATGAAAAAGTTATGGTAAAAGCTGTTGTGGTGAGTAGGATATTTTTTTCTCTCTGCATGCTTCAAAATTTGCATGAGTTGTCTTTCCTTAGATATATATAAAATGATTGATTAATGATTGTTTTTATGCCCCTGTCGTAGTGGAGGGGGCTTTAAGTTTTATCCTTGTCCGTCTGTATGTATGTATCAAAGTTTCTAACTTTACATTGCCTCAACCAAATGTTATGAAATGTATGCCTTTTTTTTTAGTACATGTATGTGCATGTCCCAAGTCAGGAGCCTGTATTTCAGTGGTTGTCGTTTGTTTATGTGTTACATATTTTTTTTTGTTCATGTTTTTTTATATAAATAAGGCACTTACTTTTCTTGTTTGAATTGTTTTACATTGTCATAGTGGGGCCTTTTATAGCTGACTATGCAGTATGGGCTTTGCTCATTGTTGAAGGCCGTACAGTGACCTATACTTGTTAATTTCTGTGTCAGTTTGGTCTCTTGTGGACAGTTGTCTCATTGGCAATCATACCAAACCTTCTTTATAATACACAATGCTCATTACCACAAAATACAGATCAGTTTTGAACCATCTTATTAAAATAAGTTCTCATCACTTGCTCCTCTATTTTTTATATGTCGCCGTGTCACATGGCGACATATAAAAAATCGAGGAGCAAGTGATGAGAACTTATTTTAATAAGATTGAGTTTTGAATATATAACTTTATATGATAGACAAGTGCTGGCATCATCTGTGTGTCATGGAAGCATTCCCAATTTATTTAATAAATGACTGGTTATATAATAAAACATATAAATACATATATCAACAAGACATCAACCAAAAAACACAAAAAACAGAATAAAATTGAGAATGGAAATGGGGATACCTGCATCTATCGTATTTAGACTTGTAAAGTCCTCTTTTTGTCTGCTGCTGCATCCCTCTTTTTGCCACGAGAATATATATATTTTTTTTTTGTAACTGCTTTAAAACGTCTTTTTTTAAGCCCTTCCAAACTTTTAAGACTCCAGGCCATTAAAATTAATTTAAAGGTCAAAAAAAGCATTTTGACTAGATTCTGGTGTGTACCGTTTACATATGCATTATGTCAAGATTTTAATGGCCAAAAGTCTAAAATTTTGGAAGTGCTGAAAATTTTTAACAAAGACTTACAATGATCTGGCTCAAATTTCCAAATGACAAAGCTTAAGATATAACAAAATGAGGAACAAAGGACCAGCTTATGGAAAAACTAAACAATGCTGTGTTAAAGAATCTCTGAAGAAGATACTGCATGCAGTCCTTGTTGTCCTGTAATAGTAAGCTTGTAGTGAGGAAAAATTGGTTTAATCCTATGTAGTGTTACTAATCAATGACTCGAAATTTCGTTTTCTGCTGCTTCTCTGTAAAGAACAGGATAGAAAAAAGAAAAATAACTAAGTAAGACTTTTCTGTTTTTAGCAAAAAAATAATGAGTCCCTGCAGGGTGGTATACTGTCTGTCCTTCCATCAGTCTGTCAGTCCGTCCGTCCCATGAATATTTTTCGTCGCATTTTTCTCAGGAACTACAATACAAGGATTTCTGAAATTTGGTTTCAGGGTTTATCTAAGTCAGCTATACCGTGTGATGCGTTTTCAGATTGATCACTTGACAACTTCCTGTTTACCGAACACTTGTATGATTTTACACATGGTAGCCAAGTTGAAAATTTTCGTCACATTTTTCTCAGGAACTACAATACAAGGATTTCTGAAATTTGGTTTCAGGATTTATATAAGTCAGCTATACCGTGTGATGCGTTTTCAGATTCATCACTCGACAACTTCCTGTTAACCGAACACTTGCATATTTTTACACTATTAATATTATCCACTTGGGGCGGGGGTATCATCAGTGAGCAGTAGCTCGCTGTTTCACTTGTTAGATATGGTATGATTGCCAATTAGACAACTGTACACCAAAAAAAAAGTTCAAATGAAGTAGATGTAAGCAATTATGGTCAACTGCATGTCCTTTAACAATGAGAAAAAAAAACAAATCGTATTAGTATACATAATGGTAATCATTGGTCATGTTGGTAATTCAACCATTTGCAAATAGATTAAAAATGTATAATAATACCGGTATTTTGTCCTGCATATTTTTTAAGTTGTTCTCACTCCTCATGCTCCTACCTTTTTATTTTTCACTCTATTAGGTCCTTCCTTTTTTATTTATAAATAGTTTATCCTGACTTTTTTTTACAAAAACTGTCATCCTGCTTCTTTTTTTTTTGCTAAGTTGCTCATCCTGACTTTTTTTTTATTTAAAATTCCTGTCCTGCTTTTTTTTTTAAATTCCCCCCCCCCCCCCCCCCCCCCCCCCAAAAAAATCAAATGGTAATTCCTAAGAGGAATCAAAGTTCAAAACATCTGTGAAGTCAGCCTGTAAAATAGTTCACACATGTATCGGTTTCTATACATTATTCATGTTAAAACAGCTGAAAAGAAATGCAACAATTAGAATGATTCATGTGTTTTTCCTTCAGAATAGAAAACCTGCAGCAGTAGCAGTAGACATGGACACTTTTATTAGTGAGCTGGACACTTCTGGACCAAATGGTTGGACCTATCTTGAAGATGAATTATTTATTGTCACCAGACCTGAACTTAAGAAAGACATTGGTCCTAATGTATGTAATGTACAGTATTACTGACACTTTAACTGTAGAAAAAACATAAAAACTATTATAGGCAGATTAACAGGTCATGAAAGAGGGACAAAGATACCAGAGGGACAGTCAAACTCATAGATTGAAAATAAATTGACAATGCCATGGCTAAAAATAAAAATACAAACAGACAAATAATAGTATAGAAAACACAACATAGAAAACCTAAAGACTAAGCAAGAAGAACCCCACCAAAAACTGGGGGTGATTTCAGGTGTTCCGGAAGGGTAAACAGATCCTGCTCCACATGAAGGTGCTTTTGTTAAGAATCAGTTTCTTGTTGGTGCTTTTTAATCAAAGCAAAAGATTTATAAAGGGAAACTACTTGTGCAGACAAATAAACGAGAAAATGAATGGTTTATTTCCTTGGCAATCAATCATTGCTCGCTATCAAGACAAAAACTTGCATCCCTAATACAAAAAAAAAGATGGTAGGATTGCCAATGAGAAAACTCTTCACAAGAGACCAAAATGACACAGAAATCAACAACTATATCCCTAAGTCTGCCAGATCAACAATTTTCAATTTTTGCATTGATTTTTTATGTATTTATACTTTGGCACATACAAGGCAATTTATATTCACATTATTTTTTCTTTTTTATAAAGGCAAAAAGAAATCCTCTTGCTAATATTAACTGTGATAACTCTCATATAAATTTGATACAGTTTACTAGAGATAATTAGTGATTAATAAAATTGAGAAAGGAAATGGGGATATTTGACAACGAAACACCAACTTTGATTTTTTTTTTTTTAATTACAGGTGTATGGAGAAGAAAATTTCTTTAATCTATTCCCAGATGAAGTTAGACCTTGGGACTGTTTGATGTTATGGGGTTCACAATTTTCTAGGTCCAGTTTACATATGGACCCTTACAACTGGACTGCTACAAATGCTGTATTATATGGACAAAAGTCATGGATGGTAAGATACATGTACATGAACATTCACCTATATAAATTTTCCATCAAAATGGTTATTTGAGCCTACCCTGCCTACTGGCCATTCTAAATTTTTACTTCATTCCAAAAACACCATCTTGATAGTACATGTAGTGCTAATCTATAAAAAGCAGAAACACAGTAATATAGTAAATGATTAAGTATTACAGAATACCTAGGCTACACTTACTTAGACTTAAATTGCTACTGATATACATTCAACAAGTTAAAGCAGTAAATCTTTTTTTAATGAATGAATCGATGAACGATTTGTTTAAATACTTAAGCAGAAGCATTGATCTCTATCACTATTACACATTTAATCATGCTCATCCCCCAAAAAATCTAAACCAAAAAACAAGTGCAATTCTTAACATTGTTAGCTTTATGAATCACATTACTCTGACATGTATCAAAGCTTAATTTGAAATATCACTTGATTCGTGCAAATAGTTTTCCATAAGCATGATGAAACATATAATTTGAAAATAAAAAGATGTGGTATATCCACAAAAGATCGAATGACTTAAAAATTAATAACTACAGGTCACCATACAATCTTCAAAAATGAGCAAAACCCATACTGCATAGTCAGCTTAGAATCCAGAATGGACAAATTTAAAACAATTTAATGGAGAACATTATATTCTTATTTAGGGTAAATTTCCTTTCAGGACTATTCAGTATTTAAATGTTAGTTTTTATCCAGGAATAGTCTAATGTATAAACTGTTGAAATAAATAAAGGACAATTATTTTTATATTTTTGTTTACAAGCTTTTTCCACCAGGACAGGATGAGTTATTATATATATATCCAAACAGGAAATGTCATTTTCCTCTGGATTGTGTCCGATATGATAGGTATAAATACACATATTGTTGTTGTATACATTTACAGATACATTAGTGGTGTAACGTTTCACTACTAGTATATTACATTGTAATTCTATACACTTGTGGTTGTGATATGTGTACTCAAGACACATTAGTGGTGTAACGATTCACTGGGGATAGAAATTTTTAATTCTTAAGTCCAAAAACAATCAAAGTCTTATACATGAACAATTCGCCGTTTCAGAATCTAATGCATTCTGGGTAATATTTTCAAAAGTGTACACCAAAACGTCGTAATTGGTTAAAAACGTCCTAAACAATGGAAATTCAACCAATGACGTGGCCTTATTTTCATTTAGGGGTATGAACAATGAAATTACCCATAGTCCTTTAGATTCAGAAATGGCCAATTGAACACTTGTACATGGTATACGGTCGATTTCTATCTGATTCAGCTCAGATGTACTCTTTAGTCGGGTTGTTGTCTCTTTGACGCATTTCCCATTTCCATTTTCAATTTTATGTATAAAATCTTTCCTGAAGTATTGCAAAAGTACTGAATTAATTGTGTGTAACGTTACACCTCTAACACACACTTTAAAGATGTTCTTGGTGTTAATTGTTTGTAACGTTACACCTCTAACACACACTTTAAAGATGTTCTTGGTGTTTGTATTCAATCACTGCTTTAGAGCTTGTATTTGTTTACTATAGTAATAGAATTTTATTTTGTTTGTATAAGTTTTCCATTTGTGTGTAATTGTTACACCTGTAAAATTTGTATTTTGCTGAGTTGTCTTAACACATGCATTTAGTTTACTTTTTTAAATGATTTATTTTTTGCACTTTTTAAATAATTATTTACCATAGATCATAGTTAAATGTAAATTCATTGACATGAAAACCCAACCTTGTTGAAATATCTATAATTTTGATAACTTTCTTAAAGTATCTTAGATTTGCACCAAACTTGGACAGAAGCTTCTAACAATCAATTTTATTTTGTGTGTATAATTTTGTTTTCCATTTGTGTGTTATTTAGTGTAAAATTTGTATTTTTCTGAGTTGTCTTGACACATGCATTTAGTTTACTTTTTTAAAATGATTTAATTTTAAATTATTATTAACCTTAGATTAAGATACATGTAGATACATGGACTATACATCTTATTGAATTATTATTATTATTTTTTTAATAACTTTCTTGAATTTGTACCTTATCAGAACAGAAGCTTCTTACAATCAAAAGATAGTATGTAGAGGAAAATATTTAACATGGCACTTCACCTGCATCAGGAACTAGCATCAGTAATTCATGTAAAAATACTGAAATCTTCACAATTTTAGTATCTCTGCTAACTTTAGATGTTTCTTGGCTCAAATAGAAGTGGCTGCACTTGTGTTCAGTCTTAATAATTTGGAAAACACTATGAACATGATGAAATTAAGTCTCCTTAATTTTTTTTTCAATGGTCAAAAATTTGTAGGCATGCAGGAAACTAATGATTTGACAGTAAACATCTAGCTGTTCATAATGATGCCTTCTGAACAAGCTTGGTTTGCTTTTTCAGATTTTCTTAAAGCTTGAGTTTGTCATAGTATGCCTAGCTAAAATTCACTGTTTTGTATTTTCAGCCCAATTGATGCTTTTGTGCCAGATTCAACTAAGTACCCACATTTTGATAAAGCCCAGTATCTAGAGGTTACAGTAACTGCCGGAGAAATGTTAATTATCCCAACTGGATGGTACCATCAGGTAAGGAGAAGTAGGATTTGGAGAATGAATTGATTTTTAATCGGATTTTTGTGACAAAAATGTCGGGTATTGATTTGGGGATGTACGGCGGGCGGCCGGGCTGTCGGGCGGGCGGCAATCAAATGTTGTCCGTGCATTAACTCATGAACCGTTCAACCAAAGCTTTGAAAATTTTAATATGTTGTTACTGACAACTAAATGAAGGTCAAGTTCAATAATGGCGATTTTGACTTTTACGGTTCAGGAGTTATGGTTCTTAAAAGATTGAAAAATGGAGTTTCCAGTCGTGTCCGTGCATTTACGCATGAACTGTTCTACCAAAGCTTCCCAAATTTTAATATGTTGTTACGATGACAAAATGGAGGTCAAGTTCAATAATGACGATTTTGACTTTTACAGTTCAGGAGTTATGGTTCTTGAAAGATTGATAAATTGAGTTTTCAGTCGTGTCCGTGCATTTACGCATGAACTGTTCTACCAAAGCTTCCCAAATTTTAATATATTGTTACTGATGACAAAATGGAGGTCAAGTTCAATAATGACGATTTTGACTTTTACCGTTCAGGAGTTATGGTTCTTGAAAGATTGAAAAATGGTGTTTCCAGTCGTGTCCGTGCATTTTCTCATAAACCATTCAACCAAAGCTTTTGAAATTTTTATATGTTGTTACTGATGACAAAATAGAGGTCAAGTTCAATAATGACGATTTTGACTTTTACCATTCAGGAGTTATGGTTCTTGAAAGATCGTAAAATGGCGTTTCCATTCATGTTGCATTTACTAATGAACCATTCAATCTAAGCTTTTCAAATTTTAATATGTTGATACTGACTACAAAATGGAGGTCAAATTTGATATTGACGATTTTCACTTTCAGCATTCATCAGTTATGGTTCTTGTGATATTGCCAGGACACAAATAAATGTTAATAAATCCGGTTTGCTGTCGTTGTGACAGGCTCTTGTTTAAGGATGTTTGCTTCTCTGTTTCAAAATAACAAGTATTTTGAAAAACTGTTTAATTGAAAGTATATATATATATATATATTATATAAACTGAACTAACTAAGCAGAACAAATGGAAGTTCAGTATTTTTGGTTCTTGTTCCTGAGATGTTAAGCCATTAAAATTTGGTGGGAAATGATTCTCTTTAGATTTTTCATGCATTAATTATAATGAAAAAACAAATGTTTAATTTTTCACTGAAATTTTTTTTGGAAGTGTGGGCTTTCCTTTGATGTCTGATATGCGGTGTTCAAAGGCCTAAAACTTCCACAAATACAGACCTGAGAGTTCTCACAGTGTTGCAACTAATGAAAAAATTATATATTAAAGACAAAAATATAAATTACAGTACATCCAACATCCTATGTATTTAGTGTAAAGACGTAAGATAAAGGGTTTATCTGAACTTGACCTCATTTTAAATTTATGGTTCGATTCATGGATCAATGTTTAGGTTTCATGATGAGGTCTGTTTCTTATATATATATGTTACAGTAAATAGGTGAAATTAGGAATTACACGTAATTACTAAACATTTCAGTAGATACCTGTAATTAACGTAGATACTCGCTTATAAGTCGGAAGTTTGGGAGTAAAATTTAGAATCCAGAGAGGGGTACCGACTTATAAGCGAGATCCTGAGACCAGAGGAAAAATCCAAGCTTGAGAAAAGTGGTCAGGAGTGAATTTCCTGGTCAAAACTACGTTGGTGATTGCCAAACCTACATAAATCCTTGAATACAAAGTTTTTGTTGAAAATAAATGAATACAATACTGTCTTTGTGTTTTATTTGTTCTTTGTTAACTTTTTTTCTGTCAACTTGTGTTGAATTTCCGACTGTTTCCGGTTTGTGTATTGATTTTCATGGTCAAATGGTTTGTGCATAAACCCAAAAGAAAGCGCCAAGAACCAAAAATGAAAACAAGATAACAATGTACCAACTATGTAAAAGGATGTATTCAGCGGAGTTATTGTGTCATTATTGTGATATCATGATATCAATTTAATACTTATAAATCATACAATAATCAAAAATAATTTTAAGATTCATTCTCAAGATCAAAATATTATTCATAAAAATGTCTCAGGTAAACAAAAAGATTAACAAATTGATTGGCAAGCCAATATAATCCATTGATAACCCCTAATTAAGAGACAAAGAGTTGTATTCACTAAAGGTGTGAAAAATATCAGTGATAGGTGAACAGATGACACTAATGAGATGGAAGTTATTTTAATATAAAGTTGATTAGCTTCACTTAATTTTTTTAATCCTTTAATCATCACAATATAATAAGAATTATGAAGTGTACATGCTCTTTTAACACTGAGTTATGTGTGCTGTGAAAAATATTGATTGACTTTAAATTTTTTCAGGTCGATATTGGTTTATGTTCGCTTTTCTCAAACAATAGGTTGTTAGTCATACCCTACAAAATCATTGATGCATGGGTTACACTAAAGACCTGAAAGTGGACCTGAAAAGACCTGAAAAGACCTGAAAAGACCTGAAAGTATACGACTAAAATTATTCAAACTGCAATAACTTTTTTATTATTGGATGGAATTTCTTCAAGTTGGAATTTTATTAATTCTTAATATCCATATTTCATTAAAATTCAAATAATTTAAATCAAAAACATTTTTTTAAAGCTAAAAGTTGGACCTGAACGGAGAAATGAAAAGACCTGAAGGGACCTGAAAATCTATGGTCGGACTAATTCTAACTTCAATAATTTTTTCTAAGACTCATTGGTTATCTTTCAACTTTAGATTTTGTGAAACAAAAAGTTCAGTATAATGATAATATTAAAAAAAAATATTGAAAAAATATTGTTGAGGTGTCAAAACTCGGACCTGAACGGAAAATTAAAATAACATAAATTTGCTTGAAAAGACTGTGGTCAGATTTATTCAAGTTCTTTAACTGTTTTCAATCAATCTCCTTGAAATATGAATTTTGTTATAGGAAAGGTATAATATATTATTGAAATGATAAAGAATTTTATCGAAATTAAAAAAATATAATGGTTGAGTTACAAAATTTCGGACCTTGTCGGGGAAATAAAAGACATGAATGGATCATAGGGGTAGATGTATTTAAACTCGCACAACATTTTTTTTTCTATTTGTTTTCATTTTAGACAAAAGTCTATTAAAGAGAACGAATGACTTTATATTTAATATACAGAAACATATTTGAATACAAAATACCTTTTTGATGATGAAAAAAAGAAGATTGCCCGTTGAAATTATTCAAACCAGAGACATATAATACAATAGTACTATTCGTCTCTGTTCAAACTAATTCAACTTGCTTAAACTGCATTAATATATATTAAAGCAGGTCTTAAACTAAAGAATGAAAATAATAGTATTGCTTCCCCAGTAAACTATATGTAATTTAATTTTTAAGATGTTTACCCAATTTTATAGTATTTCATACTTCATAGTTAACATATATCTTTTTTAACCTAAGAATTATTTATATTTTAAGCTACTTCACTTGTCCCATTTTGAGATTATTTACAAGTTTAAATTTTTGTATATATTTTGGTTTTAAGGATCAGTGTCTCATAAGTAATTTTTTGGCTGGATATTGATTGTTGTTTGTGTGTATATGAATATTGTGTGAATGCCTTGTTTCGATTAATATGTGACACTATGATAAACAAGTTTATTCTTTATTCTCTTCCGTCAATTAAAAATTACAAAGAAGATGGGGTGTGATCCCAATGAGACAGATCTCCACAAGAGACAAAATGACATCGAACATGAAAAGTTAACAACCATATTTTTCGTCTTTGCAAATGGCCCAATGAATTGTATAGTTAGACTAATCCTTGGTCTATGTTTATTATTTTTCGTTTAAAAAAAAATATTAGCGGAATTTTAGGCTCATTCAGATTTTTAATTTTCCGTTCAGGTCCGAGTTTTGACACCCCAACAATATTTTTTCAATATTTTTTTTTAATATTATCATTATATTGGACCCTCTGTTTCACAAAATCAAAAGTTGAAAGAAATCCACTGAATATTAAAAAAGTTATGGAAGTTAGAATTAGTCCGACCACATATTTTCAGGTCCCTTCAGGTCTTTTCATTTCTAAGTTCAGGTCAAACTTTTAGCATCAAAAATTTCTTTTTAATTTAAAACATTTAAATTTTAATTAAATATGGATATTAACAATTAATAAAATTTCAATTGTAAGAAATTCCATCCAACAATAAAAAAGTTATTGCAATTTGAATAATTTTAATCGTATATTTTCAGGTCTTTTCAGGTCTTTTCAGGTCCACTTTCAGGTCTTTAGTGTAACCCTTGATGCATTACGTAAACAACACATGGCTAATCTGTAATCAAACAGTGAACAAAACAACAGGAATAAATACATCTTTATTATTAACAGCTATATAAATTATCATAATCAACATCAACTAAATTCAAACCAAACAAACATTCATGCAGAAAATGAATATAATTCCTCGATTTGCATTGGTTTTACTGGCGTTCAGTAACTGTCAGCTGCAAAAAAAATGTCCAAATTTTGTCTGACTTATACGAGGGTCAAGACTAAATCCTCAGAATTTGAAGCTGAAAAGGGCATCCGACTTATAGTCGGATCGACTAATAGGCGAGTATCTACGGTACTAGCTAATTTAGTAATTACATGTATTTACTAGCTGTTTCAAGGATTACTGGTATTCACTGCAGGGGTTAAAAAATCCACTATCCCGACCCCGGGACTACAGCGTTTAGACCTCGGGCAACCAAAACTTGTAACCCAATATGCCCGACGGACTAGTGACAAAAAATTCTTGGCGTTTCTAAAGAAGAAAGGGGAAAATTCCCTTATCACTTTTCTATCTTAACCAATCAGATTAGACTACGTCATCCGGGATTCCCAGAATTTGAACTGATTTTGTACAAGTTTTCAAATAGAACTAATAACTCTGGGTGGATCCTGTACTTTCAATATCGATGTGTCACTACAGGGGGTACTGTAAATTGCTTGTGCAACCTGATTGTACCGTACCTCCTTCTGAATAATTTATTGCAATAAAAAGTGATCCCTTTTGACAGCAGAAACCTGACTTTTGTCAGATATATTACAAATTTGAAACATGTGCACATATTATGTACGCCATTTTGTTTTTGTTTACATACTGTGAAGAAGCCTCTAGAACCATGACCTAAACATAAACAGTCTTCAGAAAACTTAAACTGGATGCAATAATATTTCATCAATCATGATTATCTTTATTGATATTCAAATGAATTTGATTTTTAAAGAAATAAAATTTATAACAAATACAATTTCAGTTTAGAGAGTGCTCAGGTTTTAATCTATTTATAGTCCACAATTAGCTTTAATTAACCTTACCTGTAAATATGGACATTAAGTGTACTTTGTTTATAAAACAAAAGACCCAAACTATGGATGGTGATATTTATTCACATAAATAATTGAGGTCATTTAATTTATTTTAATATTATAATTTTAAAACTGAAAACAAATATGAGCATTACATAATTAACCAGCTGATACGTCTTTTAGTACACACACGTGATGATGTATCTGATAAAAAAAACCTCCAATCCTGTTTAATTTATATACCCATGTCTAGCAGCGATCAAGACTTGTATCATCTAGGGATTCGGTCAACTCATTATTACAGAATATTCAGTGAATATTCAATAATCGATTAATTGAATATATAATGTATCTGCTAATGGGATATTTTTGCTGACATAATTTGGGTATCCAATATGTAAAAATCTACTGTACAAAGAATAAAAATTGTTAAGTTTATAGAATTCATTGTTATTGCAGCAAACTCTGAATTTGTAAGGCATACTAGGGCTAGCAGGTCA
The DNA here is from genome assembly GCA_019925275.1 of Mytilus edulis. Taxonomy (NCBI): domain Eukaryota; kingdom Metazoa; phylum Mollusca; class Bivalvia; order Mytilida; family Mytilidae; genus Mytilus; species Mytilus edulis. Next base: position 16,220,298 of record CM034359.1, read on the forward strand.
TTTTGTTGGACTAGTAATTCTTCCAACAGGGCTAGTAAAATCCTGCTACCAATTAGTCCTGGGCTAGTGAGTTATAACATAATTTCTTAACCCTGCATTGATTTTTTTTTTGGTCATTTTTACAGCTGTTTACTAACTTGATATTTTTGTTTTAAAATTAAAGATATAATTCAGGATACCAAATAAGAAAGTAAAAGGGTAGGTATTTGAGGGCTTACTTGAGTAGATATAGGAAGATGTGATGTGAGTGCCAATGAGACAACTCTCCATCCAAATAACAATTTAAAAAAAGTAAACCATTATAGCTCAGTGTACGACCTTCAACACGGAACCTTGGCTCACACTTAACAACAAGCTATAAAGGGCCCCAAAATTACTAGTGTAAAACCATTCAAACGGGAAAACCAACGTTCTAATCTATATAAAATAAAAAAACGAGAAACTAAAAACACGTATAAATAACATTAAGCACATCAAAAGTTTATTCTCTTAAGTGTTTGTGAATTTAAACTGAAAAATGGTTGTTTTAAAAGTTTTGAAACTCCCTAAAAATGATTTTCAGCATGCAAGACAATAATATCAATCCAAAATTGAGAAATACATTTGTGAGAAGTTTATAGGCAACAGCTCTTTTTTGATGATATTTTTTAACATTCGATACTGCCAAATTTAATTAAATAATCTTGAAAATTCTTAACATCTTATAGTTTCTTTAAATTAAAACGTTGTCTTTCTTTTTCTTTTTTTTCAAGCCTGCGAATTTTGTCGCAAAAGCGAGACATAGCAAACCATTCTGTCGTCAGCAGCGTCCACAAATATTCACTGTGTGGTTAAACATGTTAAAGTTTTTTAAATTTTCTTAAATATCCTGGATGTCTACCAAACTTGAACAGTCAAGGTTGTTTATGATCATAAGATAATTTCAGAGAAATAAATTTTGCGAAAATAAAATCAAGTTTTTCCGTATATTAATTATAAATGGACTTAGTTGTTATAACAGTTAACCTTACATTCACACTGTAGTTAAAGTTTTTTAAATTCTAATAATTTTCTTAAAATACCCTGGATTTCTACCAAATTTGAACAGAAGCTTGTTTATTATCATTAAATAAAAATAAGAAGTAAATTTTGTAAAAATAAAATCAACTTTTCCGTATTTTACTTAGTCATGTTAGTGTAAACAATATTTTATTATGAAAAAATACAAGTATAATTATAAACACGTTCACAATATTTTACTTTTAAATGGACTTCAGTTTTTTTTTCAGTTAACATTACATACACTCTGTGTTTTAATTTTTTTAAACATGTATCAGATTTCATAAACCATCCTGTATTTTATTTAAATTTGGACAGAAGCTTCGTAAAGTACTAGTCAAAAGTTAGTATCTGGAGAATTTTTTCCCCATTTTTGCTGAGCCTGCGACTAACAGCAAAAGTAGGCGAGATACTGGGTTCCGGGGAAACCCTTACAAATTTAACTCTGAATACATCGGTAACCTATCTCCAACTAGGGATTGAATTGAAGGTCACATATGAGGTTCAATTATTCACTTGCAAGTGCACAACTCATCAACCATGTTTCTCACCTTATTTTAGTAAAATACTTACTGATCTTCTAAAGTTAGTATACTACAACTTTTGATCAGCTAACCATATTACAGCATTGTGTTAACAGTTAGTGAATAGGTGTAAAAATTAGGGATGGCAACGAGTACTTGAGTACTCGGGTACTCGCTCAGAAGGCCAAGTACTCGAGTGCAGTTTTAGTACTCAGATACTCGTTTGCTTGTTGTACATCTTGAGATATTACTCTTCATATTTCCACTCACTTTAGTTCCGTTGAAATGTCCCCTTAGTAATACTAAATAAAATCAATTTACAACATAAATATGTTTGTTCTGAGGATACTATCAGTTATAGTAATACCAGCAACGTCCTTTCCTTCCGAGGCAATGTTTTCATGGTCACTACTTGTATCAGAAAATAGAAAGCCAAACATTACTAGTCTTTCGTCTGAAATTGTTGACCAGATCATATTTCTTAACAAGAACAAAATCAAAGTGACCTGACTGTGGTGAACCCTACGCTACTGATAAGAGACATTTTTACCGGTGTTTGTACACGGATCAACACTTTCATGGATTAATAATTAACTCATCACAAGCCGTAAAAACTTACCTTTGTTTGTTAATCAAGACTTCTAGGTAAACGTGATTGGTATGAGATATACATTTAAATTAATTTAATTACTCTTTATTTATATAAAAAAAAACCAACAGAGGATCAAGCTATTATGTTCTTAGTACGTTTGTCTTTCGTAAATATGTGTATGATAGTAATAAGAAAAACACTGCATCCCACCTAAAATCTAAATTTTTCAATAGACGTTAAAGATTCACCCGAGTACTCGAGTATCATGAACGAGTATCCGAGTATTAAATTTCAAATCTTTTGACATCCCTAGTAAAAATTCATTTTAAAATTAGTAATTACTGGTAATAACTGGGCCGTTTTAGGAATTACTAGTATTTACTAAGTGCATCAGGGATTACATGTAATTCCTGAATTTCAGTAATTACATGTTATTCCTAATTTCACCTTTTTACTGTAACATATATTTAATTGTTAATAGGGCAACTTTGTTCTGTGTAATATATACAACTGCATATAGAATTATTATTTTGTTGATTTTCTTTTTCTTTTATATTTGTTCCATGTACTACTACAACATTTATACTTCCACGGTTACAGGCATTTAATGAAGAGGAGACTCTAGCTATTTCTAGTCAGATCATGAACAGAAATAATTACCTGGCTGTGTTAGAGGAAATCATTAAGGGAGGGAATATCAGTAGAAAGAAATTACCTGCTTATTTCAACACACTTCTACCACCTGATCAGGTAAGAAAAGAAAATAACAAAGTAGAAAATCAAGGCAAAAGATAAGGAGGTTTCACAGATGATAGTTGATATGTTTCTTGCATCGTAACTACAATCCCCTTCACTTTTAAGTCTTCAATCTTAAAATTCGGTTCATTATGAGGTTCTTGATAGTGCTTACAGAACATAGAATAATAGTGAAAAAAGTGGCAAAAAATAAAGTATAGAAAAATAGGGGTTTCACAGATGATATTGGATATGTTTCTTTCGTTTGTAACTACAATCCCCTTCCCTTTTCATGAATTTGACCTACTGAATTAGAGTATTTACAGAATCTGTAATAACACGAGGAACACACTGGGTGCCACATGTCACGATGTGGAGCTTATCCTTCTGGAGTACCTGAGATCATCTTCAATTTTAGTGGGGTTCGTGTTGCTCAGTCTTTAGTTTTCTATGTTGTGTTTCTTGTTTACTATTATTTGTCTGTTTGTCTTTTCATTTTTAGCCATAGGGTTGTCAGTTTATTTTTGATTCATCAATTTGGATGTTCCTCAAGCATCTTTCATCCCTCTACATATGCAAAAATAAAAAAATTACAATTTTCATAATTTTTTACCTAAGATTATTTCCTATTTTTCAGGTGAAGCTGTTCTTATCTCTTCTTCATAAGAAGATTTTAAAGAAAGGTAAAGAAGTGACAGAGGGTGTATTGAAAGACATGCATCAGAAGAAAGTGTTGAACATTTGATAATATGGATTTTGTGTTCAAATATGTAAAATAGACATACTTTTTAGACATTTATAGTTTTCTAATTAAAGTTAGTACTTTATAATGAGTTTTTAATGTCAGACCCTTTATTTCAGTGGTTATTGTTGGTTTGCTGTCTGTCATATAAAAAAGAAGATGTTGTATGATTGCTGATGAGACAACTCTTTACAAGAGACGAAATTGCACATATTTTTTTTATTAACCAGTATTGCTTCTACAGAACTGTCATCTTTGAGCATTATAAAATTGTTGCAACAACATGAACAACATTAACCAAATGAACAACTAGATGAAGTGTCCATCTAGTTCACCTCTTGCAAGGCAATATTTCTGTCCCAATCCAATCTACAGTACCATTATTTTGCAATGGCAGTCTACATTACCAGGCCTACATCCCGTCGAAACAAAATGTGCCTATTGTTTTAATTGTTGAATTTTTTCTTGTCCGGAAATCTATGAAATAATTTCATTCGGAAGTTAAGCAAAAACTAAACAATGAACCAGTAGTTCTTGAGATTTTGTGAGTGACATTTGTATTTTGTCCTACTTAATATGAAATGTTTGTGTTAACCCGCAGCTTCAGTTTTACCTTGGAGGCAAAATCAGAAATAGGACAATTTGCAGAGGAAATTGAACTTTAAAAGAAAAACAAATGTTGAAATTGTTGTTACAATTAATTAGACAAAAAAAGTTTAAAAAAATATTATTCATTCATACACAAAAAACAGGCAAAAGGTTCAAACCCTTAAGTCGATAATAAACCTGGGACTTATATATTATGTCTCAAAATAAACTGGCAATATGAAAAAGAAGATGTGGTATGATTGCCAATGAGACAACTCTCAACAAGAGACCAAAGTGACACAGAAATTAACAAATATAGGTCACCGTATTGCCTTTAACAATAAGCAAAGCCCATACTGCATAGTCAGACAAGGCCATTATGGCTAAAACAAAAAGACCAACAGATAAACACCAGCGCATAAAAAAACTAAAAACTTCGCAACAAAAATCCAAACAAAAGCTTGGGCGATATCAGGTGCTCAGCAGATCCTGCTCCACAATGTTATACAAATATAATATTGCTGCTATGTACAAACTGATGGTTATTCAATGTTAGAAAAGGGTAAAAGAAACCAATATAATTGTTATAATCAATATTAAATCGTATTCCATTGAAAAAAGAGGCACATAAGTGGAGCCTTTTCACTCAAATGCAGAAATATGGCCATATCATATAGCTGATAGTTAGAAATCAAAAAGGAAAGGATTTCAAGAAATACATATTGTAAAATTAATTGTTAGAAACAGCTATCACGACAAAATATTTTTAAATATAAAAATACAGTTGTATAAAACATCCTGTGGCACTAGATAACATAACAATCTTAAAATTCGGTTCATTATACATGTTATATGAGGGTTTGGATGATGCTTACAGAAAATAGAATAATAGTGAAGAAAAGTGGCAAAAAATAAAGAATAGAGAAAAATGTGTAAAAAAAGAAATAGAGAGTAATGGGGTGGTAAAATAAAAGGGTAGAGAATAATTGCCAAAATAAATAAATAAATAAGAAAAAGGTCTAAATAAGTTAAGAATACAGAATAAAAAATTGAAGATTAAAGTATATATTATATAAAAGACTCATTTCTGAATTTGAGTAACATAATTATGGTCATCTGTAAGACAAACGTTTTGGTTAAACAGTTTTAAAATTAGAGGCCAAAAAAGGGCCATGGCCAAATAAGCATTTTTCTTGGTTTTCGCACAATAACTTTAGTATGATTAAATAGAAATCTTTTAACACTAGGTTTATGACCACAAAAGGAAGGTTGGGATTGATTTTTGGGAGTTTTTGCGCTGTAACTCCACTGTTCAAAGTTGGGGAAGGGGGATTAGTAAATACAAGAACTGCCGATTATTTATAAACGCACATTAATGATTATGTTGTTTCAAATTTTTGTACTTTTGTCTTGCTCTTATGCTAATGTGCCTTGTCTTTATGCCTTTAATTTTCTTTCTTTGTTGGTATAATGTATGTGCTTTAAAGTGATTAAGATTATAACATAATGATGACTGTTGTATCCATTATCTTGCATTTATCTTATAGTTATGTCTGTTTGGTTTGTTAACACATTGTTGTCAACATAATGGAATTGTTATTGGACAGGCATACAAGTGAGAGATTTCGCAAGCTAAAAAACCAAGGCAAAACTACAATTTTTTACATAGAAATGCCTGTTCTAAGTCCGGAATATGACAGTTGCTATACATTTGTATGATGTGATTGATCATTTGATTATGTCATTTGATTAAGGAGATTCCGTTACGAATTTTCCTCAGAGTTCGGTATTTTCGTTATATTACTTTTTATTTATATTTCTGCTGGTGGACTATCAGTCCCCGAGGGTATCATCAGCTCAGTAGTCAGTGCTTCGGTACTGACATGATTTAACAAACTTTACTAAAATTTTCCGTTTATAAATTTTGAAATTATTATGAAACTAAGGTTTCAACTCCCTCAGGCAAAGTTGGCTTTAGGTGAATTTGGCTATTAATTTTAGGTATTTTTGACATATAATAGCTCTTCAACGATTTTCGGTACTTATACATCTTCGGATTTCAAATGTTTGGCTTTGAGCGTTCCTGATGAAGGTAAATCCAGAAAAGCGCTTCGGACGCAGTAAATTATTAAACGTGTTGTTTTCCATTTTTTTTATAAGCTGGATAATCAATAAAAGAAAGTAGATTGTTCACCACGAGAATGATAATTGGTTTGTTTTTATTTAATTGTAATGGTTTTTTTTTGTGATTTTTGGAATGAAGTTTTATTTGTAGATCGTTAATAGTTCTTGATCAGTTAATTGGCACTTTGGTCTAGACTCGGATCTATTTAAAGACTTGTTAATTTATGAAGACATTATGTTGACCTCTTGTTGTCTCAGTTGTTAAGTATCCTTGGGTTGTTTTCGTATTGACGTATATATATGTGTGCCCACCAATTAATTATATTTGAAGGTCTTTTTAGGAAATATATTTCATAACCTGACATGTTCTGCGTATTTCGGTCATGCATGTACCCTTTTTAAAATATGTGTTCGACAGAACGTATTGTCAGTTTATAATGCGTTTTTTGTTGTTGTTATTGTAAAAATGACTTCATAAAAAACTTTTTAACTTAGATCCTGCTTCATTTTTCAAACCGAACCATCAAATAAATCTTATTCAGATTGTAAAAATATTTCTTATCTGAGAAATGAAATCGTTTAAAGAAACAGTATTCATGCCATTTACTTTTAATGTGAAACTTTAAAGTCGCGTACATGCAATAATTGTGAAGACATCAACGAGAGATATATATAGATATATACCGTTGCTTGCATAACTGAATATGTAGCCTAGCTTTTCCCCAGTTCATTTGACATATTAACAAAGACAAGAGGATCAGTATGACCTTTATTTCAGTGTATATAGATAAACATATATTTTTAGTACAACTACATAAACATGAATTACAATATATTACAGTCTTAAACATATGCGGTCAATAAACATGTATATGTACCAACCAGCCTCAAGAGGCTTATGATGCACTGTCATGTATGTATATATTCATTTGAAAATATGGTTACATCTTCTTTGACATGATTAGTAAGGCTTATACCTTAGGAAGAATAGGAACAATTGCAAAATCCGTCTTATATAAATAAAATGTATTATAATTGATATGTACGTTGAATTGAAGAATATTGTTGTATGTAGATACGAATTTTGTAGCACGTCCGGATCAAAGTAGTTTGAAAAGTTTTAACCGATTTTGTACAAAGCAACCTTTCCCATTTTGTAACATATAAGTAATGTATATTTCTCTTTGTCATAATACACAGAAGTTGGCCAATCGAGTCCGTCTCTTTCAGTTAGCAATGTCCTACTGGCTTTTCCATCTCGTTGTATTATTGTTACATTATTGGAGTCATAACCAACAACGTAAACATTATGGTAAAGGTCTACTGATATACCGGAAGGATGTGCAATGGAATCTCTTTTGAACTGCCATATCTCTTCTCCTTTCAGTTTACAACAATGTACAATATTTTCGTGAGGATCTGTGTAAAATATCCGGTCTCTGCTGGTTGTGATACATACAATAGAAGACATGCCAGATGACATTTTCAATGTTTCCAGCTGACTTCCTGATAGATCCAGGACTTGTATTGTAGAGCCTCCGCTTGCCACATACAGTCTTCCGTCGTCTGTTGATATTCCATAACAACGATTTTGTAATTCGATTTTCTTTTCAACATTTAAAGTTTTGCTGTTTATTATTTCTATGAATGTCTCGCTCCTGTATGTCACAACAATTCGATTACAGTCTATCACTGTGATATCAAACGGCCTCCCAGAGACTGGTATATCACGGATATATTCTCCTGTATCGCTGAACTCTATAAGATGTTTTTCCATTGTTTTATTTGCAACCAATAAATGACTATTTGGCAAAATTGCACAGCCTGTAATAAATATTTCATTCATTCTATCAATTTGGAATGTTTTGATTTTATGAAGTTGAACGTTGGCTATGCTTCTTATTGTCGAAATGTTGGTCTCAATTTGAGCATGGTCGATTTTTGTGTCTTTGAAATCTATCTTGACGGCGCATTCTGAGACTTTTATTTGTCCAAGTTCCTCAACTTCGTTCGATAATTTTCCGATCAAGCTATGAATAGTTACTTTTATATCATAATCTTTGGTAGCAACAATTTCTCTCTTGATAGATTGCAACTCGCTTATAACCTGCTGATTAACCTGGCGCGTTCCCAGAAACACTTGAATGTCAGAAGAAAATTGCTTCATGTGTTGTGTTTGTTCCCTTAGTTTGGTAAGCATTTCCCTTTTGGATTCTAGATTTTGAAGGAATTTCGTATATTTAGATTTACAAGTAAGAGATGTTGCTCTGAGTTCAAATAGCAAATTTTCCTGCATTGTATCGAGATGGTCATTTAACTTTGTTCTTGTTTCAAGTATTGTGGTTTTAATCGCCAATTCTTGATTTTCGATTTCGTTTGTAGCGGATTCGCGGTTCGTTATGCATTGTTTAACGTTGCGTAGAGTTCCCTCAATCGCCTCTTCCAGGTCAGATAATGCTGTTGAATGTCTTGCATTTGTTGAGGCAACACTAATTGATATAACGCCAGAACATCCCTTGTGTTTTAATGGAACACAAACCATACAAAGAACTTCGTCGTGAGTTTTACAGAACCATTCAAAGGTCTCTCCGTGATGTTCACATACCTGCGAGATCGGAATATTTTCAATCTTGCGATAATCTTCTACTGAAATCACTTTATGGTTTCTTGATATTTTACTTTTCCTGTGAACTTTTTCGCAATCTTCACACAATCCTTCCTCACAATTTGTACACCATCTTTTCGCGTCCTTTGTGACGTCATCATACCTACATGGACCACAGGGTACATGTGTTCCTGAGGCCATTTGGACTATCTGAAAGCATTAATAAATATATTTTAATAATAAAGACGATCTTATTTTATACAAAAAATTGACAATCCTTTAACCTTTATCACGTTTGTATCTTTTTAGGGCTGAGGGCGTCTCTTTCTGAATACGCATATGAGATAGAGGAACCAGAGACCTTATATTGTTTTACCTGAATAATGTTATGTGTGTTCTAAGTTTTTCTGATGCCCCCCCCCCTCATTTTAAAGATACAAAAATCCGTGTAAAGCCATAACATTTGAGACCTTCATTTCAGAAAAAAATAACAGATTTTGTGCTTCGGGTCTTATAGCAGATCGTTTAAATAACTTTTAGACAAACATACTTGAAAATAAATGGTTTTATTTAGCTGGGTGTTTTTTTTTTATAAAATCTTTTGATCAAAATAGTTAACTCCGATTGTTTAAAAATAAACAGCTGAATATAAAAAAAAAAAGAATATTATTTGAAATACCTTTATACAAGAACAGTTATATTCAAATTAAGAATTAGTAATAACCACCTTGCTATTAAAACTAGCCTATATTCAAATATCCTCAAAGAATCTGAAACATGATGAATCCCGTATTATATTTTGTGTAATAAATAATGATTCAATACAATCATGTTTTTTTTATGATTAAAATATCGAATACAGGATCACCAGCACAGTTCGAGATGGAACAATTAATATTAGCAGGTGTGCACACAAAATAAAAATCGCCATTATATGAAAAGGCTATACACAATATTTTGTTCGAGAACAAAATAGCAATAAAAAAATTACTTACCGGTTCAAGATTCGAACTTCGTGCTTTACTATTTACCGTTAAGACGTTCGTTACCAAAGACTACATACGATCATGTTTATGCTGAAAATTGCAGAATCATCATGTAACAGGTATATACATTTTTTTATTACATTTTACTTTTGTTAATTTGTTAATTAATGCCTTTATATATATAAATATGAACCGTGTGGATACTCGCGGGTCTGGATATTGTTTTTAGAATACGAATTTTGGACAAAACGTGCAGAATAAAGAGCTTATAAATAGCGAAATGTTGACCAGAAGACAATAGAAATGAAAGGGTGTTAAAATTTTAAAAAAGAAAAGAAAGAACAGTGGGTCAACTGGCACTGGCTTTTGTTACAGCCTTCTACCTGTCTGCTCCAAAATCGGATTAAATTTCCCCTGTAAGTTTAAAATAAAATGTCAGATAAGAGGGGCGGATCACCTGACCACCCCTTTTTGGGACACCCACCCGTCTCTACACACCTTGTCAGATACTGAAAAAATAGTAAGTCTTAGAATGGTTATTCAGAATAACATTTACAATTGTCAAGGGAAATGAACGAATATAAAATCTTAGACATTTTGTAGGAGCTGCGACATGAATCGTGGGAGACGTTATTGCATTTGTAACATTAATCTAATACACGTTTCTCGCTAGATGAAAACTCTACAGGGAAGGTAATAAAAAATCATCCTGGTCTCTTGTGAAGAGTTTTCACATTGGCATTCGTACCACGTCTTCCTTTTTATGTCGTATTGTTCCTTTCGGTTGCACTTCTTAGAAACTAGAGTCGTGTCTGTATATTTGTTAAAATTTTCAACAAGTAAAGTGAACAAATTTTCAAAGCATGGCTGCATAACGCACACTCTTAAAGTAGAGCAAAATAATTTCCCATAAAACTAGACACTTTGTATGTATATATAGCATTTTTACACCAATCAATAGATAAAAATCCACAGTTTGTTAGAAAGCAAAAACTTCTAATTTTCTAAATTTTCAAAATGCATATCATTGATCCGTTTTGTTTTAATCTGTGTCAAAAAAGCGTTTACCAGAACGTAATAGGTGTTTGCACATAACGTAATAGGTGTTTGCACATAACGTAATAGATGTTTGGACATAATGTAATAGGCATTTGCACATAACGTAATAGGTGTTTGAACATAATGTAATAGGTATTTGCACATAACGTAATAGTGTTTGCACATAACGTAATAGGTGTTTGCACATAACGTAATAGGTGTTTGCACATAACGTAATATGTATTTGCACATAACGTAATAGTGTTTGCACATAATGATGTAGTTGTAATACATAATTTGCACAAAAGGTAAACGAAGTTTGCACATAGGATGAACGATGTTTGCACATAAGGTAAACGAGGTTTGCACAAAACGTATAAGTTGCACATGATGTAAAAGGCATTTGCACATGATGTAATGCATGCTCACAGAGAGTATCAACTGTACGGTAAAACGCATATGAATTATACCATGATGTATTGTGTTTTTCACTGGAGATACATATGTATAAACACTGTCTTCTTATGACCATTTTCATTATATGATGTGCATTTACCTTTATATGATGTGCACTTGTCATTATATGATGTGCAAACACCATTATATGATGTGCAAATATCCTTATATGATGTGCCATTATCCTTATATGATGTGCAAATATCCTTATATGATGTGCAAACATACTTATATGATATGCATATATACATGTATGATGTGTTTATATAACTATGGTACTTATATGATGTACAAATGTACTTATATGATGTGCAAACATTCTTATATGATGTGCAAATGTACTTATATAATGTGCAAAGATCCTCATATGATGTGCTATTATACTTATATGATGTGCAATGATACTTATATCATGTGCGAATATATTTATATCATATGCAAATATACTTATATCATGTGCAAATATACTTATATCATTATATTATGTGCTAATATCTTTATATGATGTGGTTGTGTCATTATAATATGTGCTTGTAATCTTATATGATGTGGTTTGGTTTACTTCATTATATGATGCTGAAGCGTCATTATATGATGTGCTTTTATCACAGTTATGGTCAATGAACATAATAACGATTAGAATGATTACTCTCTACGTCAAAACTGATTCCGATCTGCTTCTGTAAACTATAAACCTGGCTCAAACATGTGTCTATCGGTAGCGAGATTGCATTTAATAAGGAAAATGAGACAATGCAATTTAACAAAATCAACGTTTCAAACTTTTCGGAGGGCGATTAAGATCAATTAATACAGGAGCTAATGTGCGGCTGTGGTGAAAATATGATAAATCAAATTTTGAGGCTCTGTATAGCTTGCTATTTGGGTTAAGCAAAAGCTACGTGTTGAAGGTCGTACTTTGACCTATGTTTGTTTACTCTTACAAATTATGACTTAGATGGAGAGTTTTATCGTTCATGGCTCTCATACCACATCTTCTTATTTCTATTCATTGCAAATTACACCAGTGAACTCACAGTCAGTTTTAAAAATATTTCACAACAATTAAGCTATAAAATTATCTACTCATGCATTATATGGCGAGATGGTTTGTTTCATAAAATGTTATTGAATTATCAATAATATAAATGGTAAGATGTATAATGTAGTGTTAAGCCCCGGTCACAACAGATCGTACGTTTTTTTGTCGTGGAAGATCTATAAAATAGATGTCGTGGCACTGTCGTTCAAAATGTCAAAATAATATTTCGAGTGGTCACATCAGTTACGACATGCCCACGATGGTTCCACGATGGGTACAAGACAGAACAAAATATGTTATTGTACTGTCGTGTGCTTGTCACAAGTATGTCGTGCAACAGTCTTGCGACAATCGTGAGTTGTTTGGGGCTTTTTTTTCCTTCAGGTTTTCATGTATTGGGATGCGCGTGTGACTGTCGTGTTTCTGTCGTGCCACTGTCGTACGGCTGTTGTGCAACTGTGATGCGAGTGGCGACTCTCAGCAAAAGGTCTTCAAACATGTCAGGGTCAATCCGTATGAAACGAACTAAATCACCCACATATTCCCGTTCAAACTCTTGCATTAGTGTACTAAGCTGCCCAAACATCAGGCACCGTTCGATTCATGGCTTAACCCACCAACATTGGGCGTTCCTATACTGTTCACGCGCTAACGGGACTTTATTTTGCTCTTTTTGGAGACCGGCAAGGCGCCTATTCAAGAGGGCCGAATATAATCGTTCTGGTGGAAAAGCTATCCTCTTTTTAAACGTTAGACGGTATGTTTTTCCAAACATTCATTCCCGCCGAATTGTATTCTTCTAAATAAAACGTAAATATACTGCACGACGAACGTACCACTTTCGTACGTCAGACAATCAATGTTGTGCAAGCATCGTACGAAATTAAGTATTCGTGAAACAATCGTGCGACTGTATCACGAATGTCTTGCGACAGTCGTGAGATTGTCGTTCGACAGTCCTGCGACGATTGTTTTATTAAGTTGGTACCCACGACAATGTGCTTATCACACAACAGTCGCGCGACTGGTAAGACACTTTCAGGACAGCCACAAGACAGTGATACGACAAAAAATCGTAGAGCAAAAAAGGTTCATGTCCAATTTTCGTCCAACGACACACGACAGGGCCACGATGCTCACAATATCGTGCACCTGTCGTGCGATTGTCGTACGACGATCACATATGACCCGCGATTTGACCAGTTTCATGTCGTGGAGCTGCATAGATATGTCGTGGGTTCGTTGTGAACAGGGCTTACTCCTCCAAAACCATACAAAGGCGGAAATATTTGTGATATGATGTATACATGTAGTGTTTTGTACTTCCTTAATTTGTCATTGAAACAATTTTTTCTCCACACAAAACTCCAAAATATCCAAATTCGGAGACCGCATTGCGAAATGGTCAGGTTGGGTAATGTTCACCTATTTGTATATACAGATTGTTTATTTCAACTTATTTTAATGGAGATTTTTTTAATTGGTAATAAAATTCTGCAACTTGAGTATGTCAACAGATTTGGATTGGCGTCAAAGGTTTCTAATATATAGAGGGGTTGATTCCTGGTGAAGTTGATTTGACCCGGCCGGGGTCGAACACACGACCTCTCCCACTCTATGCGAGCATGCTACCACGAAAGCACCACCTAATGCAGTAACCCGCAATATAAAAGGTTTCGTGGGAAGCCGATTCTTTTTTGGTGAGAAGGGGGGGGGGGGGGGCAACATCTTTGGTAAATGTCTGATTCCTAATTTCTTGAAAGTGATTTTACATTTTCAGAAGGGAAACGAAATAGTTTGTTTCCATTTAAAATCAGGGAAAAATAAAACAATAATAAAATTAAAAAAACATAACCATGTTATTTTTTTTTTTTATTAAAGTCCATTAAGGAAATACACGTGTTCCTACCCACACTACAGTCGGTGTCCAACAAATGATTAATATATAATGTACAGATCATCTGGCTAAGCTTTGGTTACAAGGATCTGACAACACTTCGTTTTACTTTTTGTTCTGGTTAATATTACATTAGCCAATGAAATTTCAGCCTTCATATTTTTAAAAGTGTGGATCAATCCGTCAAATCCAGAGAATCCCAATGGTCTTGACTTGAGCGTTTTCAGATCGGCGTGAGCAAAGCTTGAACACACAATACCTGTAATCTAATTAGATTGGTGTCTAAATAAACTTAAACACTGCATTTATTAATTGTTTACTGAGACCTGTTGTTCTCTTACAGATAGAGAGTTATGTTTTTGAATTTTTCAAAGAGAAGATTTACGGCAGCGGCTTTTAATATTTTACGTTTATCTTGGAAACTATAATAGAATTTTTTTTTTAAACAGTGCATTGTGTCTGAGTATACTCTATAGTAATGATCCTTTTTCGGCAATTTTGGCTCTTCAGAGTTTTGTTGTTTTATTTGCTATTGTCTTGATAACTTATCTATAGAGAAACCTCTTCTTGATAACTTATCTACACAGCTACTTTGGCATAGGTACTATTTCTGTACTAAAAATCTGTAGTAGTGGAAATTTACTTTTAATATTCAGTACTATTTTGTTACTTTAAAATTATTGTTATATTTAGGTACCTGTATTTTACAGTACTTAATTTGTTCTTGAAATTTAGGTACTACAGATTTTGGGTAAATTCAGTTACATTTTCAGCATTTTGAAAGTTTTTCTATTTCAAATCTCTTAAAATTATGATTTCCAAACATGGAATATTGTATTATTTCTGTACCAAAATATTTAGTAAAAATCAAGTACTGTAAAATACAAATACCTAAATATTACAATAATTTTAAAGTAAAGAATAGTACTAAATATTAAAAGTAAATGTCCAGTACTACATATTTTTAGTACAGATATAGTACCTATGCAAAAGTACATTAATCATACGTTTTTTGATTGAGTTAAGTCTGCCAATTGATATTTTATCGTATGTTTTTCTTTGTTGTGATGTTATGCTATTGTTTCAGAAAAAGGGAGAATGTTTGGATCCATTAAAACGTTTAATCCCGCTGCAAATGTTTGCACCTGTCCTAAGTCAGGAATCTGATGTACAGTAGTTGTCGTTTGTTTATGTAATATATACGTGTTTCTCGTTTCTCGTTTTGTTTATATAGATTAGATCGTTGGTTTTCCCGTTTGAATGGTTTTACACTATTAATTTTGGGGCCCTTTATAGCTTCTTGTTCGGTGTGAGCCAAGGCTCCGTGTTGAAGGCCGTACTTTAACCTATAATGGTTTACTTTTTAAATTGTTATTTGTATAGAGAGTTGTCTCATTGGCACTCACACCACATCTTCCTATATCTATTGTAGCTGTGTATAGAGAAACCTTTTTTGGATAAATGGTATAGACAAGAACAGATATAATCAAAGTAGTGAAGTACCAATCATCGGATGACCGCAAATTCTTGTGAATGGTCACAAGCGCTTGTCTCAGAAAAAAATCATGTACCTGAAAGTAATGTTAATGTACAGAGATGTATTTTTTTTCTGAGACAAGTTCTTGCGTGGATGATGAATAAATGTTTGGGAATTCAACCTCATCGTATTAACTATTATATTGTAGTGCTACAAATTATATATTATCAATATGTTTTATGGGTATTCATTGAAGAAATACATTTATAACAAGCGATAAGGAATGGTATTTATAAATCGGTTACCAGTCAAAAACAAAAGCTACATGTTTTGTACGTAAGTAGAAATCTCTAAATGGTAACAATTATGGTATTATTTTTTTTCATTGGGGGAGGGGGGACATGTGAGGAAACAGTGGAATTTCTCTTAACGTTTTTCAAGTCTACACCTTGAAGAAGGAAAACCAGTCAATAAATACCCACTTTTCCAAAGACCTACAAATTCCAACACGCCCCTCCCCCCCCCCCCCCCCCGAAAAAAAGCCACCACCGGACAATTACAAACAAATGCACATACACACATTTTCATTAATTTTGTTCGTTATAACAAAAAAATGTATTAAGTTTCTAAATGCATTATAAAATTAAAATATTGCGTCAGTAGTGGATATAGAACTTCAAGTGTGGAAGTGGTTTGCGACTTCACGAACTTAATTTGGATTTGTCGGTTATGGTCTCATTAATATTTACCACACCTTCATTCGATATAAGCTTCAGATGAAAATATTTCTGCTAGTGAAATTGTTGAAACTAAGGATTTAGGTTTTAACAACTAAGGCGAGCGGAACGAGGCGTACAATTTTATGTCTACGGATTTTGAAAACATCGCCATACCATTATACCGCAAATCAATAACTATATAAAAATGAATACACCTTTCCATTTAAAAAAAATATGATGAAATTAAAGGCCCCTTTTATTTCTTCCTATCCTCCCTTTTTGGGGTTCAAATGACCGATCCATTATATGAGCCATTACCCTATATATCACAGTCCGATTATTTCCCATTCTTTTGTGTCAATCTAAAGAATTTATAAAGAGTAACTCGAACAGCTAAAATAATCAATAAGGCAAAATTTACATCAATGTACAAACTAGAAATTCGTGTATCAACTTCTATTAGAATTTTTTTATGGTGTACAGAAATGGACAAATATAATGCCCTCCTTTGTTAAAATGAGCACAGAGCATAAAATAAAAGAATTATTTCTGAAATTGAATCATTTTAACCGTAGGTTCATTATTACAGAATTATTATTTTTATTACTTTAGACCAGTCTATTAAAACGTTGCAATTCATATATTTTGACATTTATCCAACAATATCAGATGTGATTTATTACATGCCAAGGTTTGTCTCTTTTTAGATCTCAACCATTTTCCAAACGGAAGCTAAAAATTTGAGTCTGATTAATTGTTACTTCGCAGAAGCATCTCTGTGATTGAAATTTTGTATTTGCGCTATACGCGCGTCAAGTCTACAAAAGACTCATCAGTAACTTCCGAATTAAAAAAGTTAAAAAAAAAAAAAAAAAAAAGGTACGAAGTTGTAGAGCAAACATAAGAGATTTTAATTTTGTTTTACTAGATGAAAATGATCTACACATTTTGATGAAGCTATAACTGATAAATCTATCCGAGGTAGAACGAGTATATTATTCATGTGTCTAAAAGTAGGCAAATCAAGAAGTCCTTATCTCATATAAGCTAACTGATATTTTCAATTTCATATTTTCACCAGAAACAAATGCACAATACGTTTTGTAAATACATACTGGGAATAGATAATTGTGTTATATATATTGGCTCTAGTAAAAAATCTGGAACATAACTGTTGTTCTGAAACGGTTTTTGAGTGCAAGCACACATATTAAATTTTTTTTTCTCTTTCAAAGTAATTTCATGTTCATGGTACAAATAGTAATACACTCATGGTACTAAGATTTAAATCATATCAGAGCCGTCAATATTAAAACAGACCCATATGGATATATAAAAAAAAAAAGAGTATGTACAATTGTAACACTCAGAGTAAACAAGTGGCTCTCAATTTATTGTTAATGATTATTTTGTGCGATTTCAGGTTTATTTAAAGTTTGAAAACATGGTGTTGGAGATTTCTCAATACCTAGCATAGTCTCGGCAAAACCTAAAAACAAATCAATAAAAATAATATTCAAAGGACAATAACTATTGACACTTTTGGTTATTTGTCTTTTAAAGAAGTACTTATTTTGCTGAACATTTTATCTTTTTAAAGTTCCCATGTATTTATCATCATGATTATGATTTATGTGAAAAAAGAATGAAAAATTGGTAAAATAATCTTTGAAAGGCAATGATTTCTAAGAGTTCAATTAATGATTGTGTTCTGATGAATTCTTTACGGGTCTTTCTTTTTTGAACATTTTGCTGTTTGAAGTTTCTCTCTGGCTATCATCAGAAACTAAAACTAAACGTAGAAATTATCTTTAAAGGGCAATAACTTTTATAAATTGAAGATTTTGGTCCTGTTGACTCTTTTATTAGTTTTTTCTTTGCTGAACATTTTTTGATAGTTAGAATAGCTAGTTACATCTTTACATTTAAATAGTTACATCTAAAATCAAAATGTTTATTTACTCACTTGAATGTATCAATATCATGGTAATTTATTCACTGTCCTTATTCTTAATGTGCAATACATAAGTAAAAAAACATTTGCCTGTTTGCCCAATCCAATTCAATTTATCTGAATAAAATACTGCTTCAGCTAAAATAAATCTGGATTTAACAAATTTCGTATATGATAATGATTATTTGATGATCATGTCTAACTGAAGATTTTTGTCACCAAATATTCTGTCTATCTATCATATTTTCAATAAAAATAAAACATGTCAAAAAAGGTTTGTAAGTGCAATATCTTCTATAAATGATCAATTGACGAGAACTAATTGGTGCTAATTTGCTGAACGTTTTTGTTGTTTATGTAATTTCTGTTGATCAGTTATAGTTTTCAAAATAAATAACAATAACTGGAAAATTCCTCATAATAATAATTTCAGAGGCAACAATTCAGTGATAAATCCTCTGCTTTTACAGACTGAATGAAATGAAAATATTCTACGCCCTAAAATAATTTGTAACGAATTCAAAAATATGGGGGATTTGATTTTTACATTACTGTGTCAAGTTTTTTTCACAGAGCTAATTCAACGTAAAATTTATGATTGACAACATTTATTGAAGAAAGTAAAAACAGCAATAATAAAACAATACACATTAATCTGCCTAATTTAAGTTTACCTGTAATTTGTTACGAGCTTTTTCGTCTATTTGTCCGGACACACCTCCTTTATGTTGTTCGTCGTGTTTAATGTCATAGATAAGTTATCTCGATATAAATAAAACTTAAAGCGCGAAATTTCAAACTGGTATTGTTCTAACTTAACCGGACGATTTCAAAGTCTTATACAATAAGCTGGTGGACTAGTACTATCACTCCCAGATGGCATCATTAGCTTCGGTACTGACATAATTTATAACAAGCTATACATTTGTCTGTTTATAGTTTTCCTGAGATTGATTTGGCTATTTTTATGTACTTTTTGGATATGCCTAAAACATCAATAGAACGACAGGCTAAATAAGGTAGTATTGTCTTAACACTTTTTAAAAAGTATTGCAAGAAATATTAAAAAGGCGCATTGCTCCAGGTGGATTACAAGCAGGGGTCCAATTCAAGCTTTTGTGTGTACTGGCCAGTCGGACCAGTGGAGTGAAAATCTACTGGTCCGGCTCCAAATCTACTGGTCCTGCACAATTCATTTGACAAATACTAATATAAATGAGAGATGTTTACGTTTATTTTCATATTTTGCCCTTCCTTTGTTTCCTCTTCTGTCGAAGTTTTTTAGTGCTGTTCTGATTGTTCATTCGCAAGTACAGAATCTAACTTCAAATTTAAAGATCTCGTTACAAAAATACGTCTGTTATTTCTGATATAGGTCTGTCACTGCAAATTGTTCACATGATATACATAATACAATCCATTACATTGCAATCAACTAAATAATTAAACCATTCGCTTTTTTTTTTACCTATGATTTTTTTATATTTACGTATCTTTTTGTCAATTTCATAAACTTTCTTCAGATCTCCCATTTGAATGTCACTTATTTTTATTTTGATACAGAAGTTGAAATCGCCGATGACGTTCAACGAATAATTCATGAAACGAAAGAAATCATTAGTAAGACGTCTGAAAAATTAACAGATGTCTGTTATGCAGAATTTCAAAACAAATTACAAGAGGTATTAAAGAGAGTTGATAACTTTCTAAATCGAGATACCTGCTTGAAGTTGTATGATACGATCATAAAATCCGAAACAAATTCTGCTGACATTGTTCAAGAACTTACGATGCTGCAGCAAGTCAAAGGTACGATTTCAATTGTAAGCATAAACAATATTATGGAACTTAATAAAATATCATTACAATAAATATGAAAATAAAAGAAGAAAACAATAAGCTATGAAAATTCAAAAAAGGTAAAAGTAGGAAAATATCAAACAAATAGTTAAAAATGTATTATATAAGAAACATGATCGTTTAGAAATTATTTAATCTGTGTGTTACTTAGGTGCAAACTACCTGCATGCAATTATAAAATTGTGTCAATAACCTCGACATATTATTTTTAAACAAATACAAGTCATATCCTTATAGTTCCAGCAGTACATCAGCGTAGAACCAATATTTGGACAAACATTTGACGATGATAATAAAGATTGCATTTAAGTCTGGTATCAATGTTGTCTATTTGCATAGAAAGATAAACTATCACATTAGTTTGAAATACAGAATCAAAATTAGCTAAGATGTAGTAGCATCATAATATAATATTAATTCGTTGCTCTTTCCGTGACATACATCCTTGACGAAGATTGTGAGAAAAGGGAATATTATTTGAGGGTTTCCCTTGTAATCGAGAAAACCTTTTCACATATCCTTAGATATATAATAAGATTGAAAATTCCTGCAAGCAGCTTGTACAAAATGTACAAGCCATATCAATTATTTTCTGAACAAGAAACAATCCTGCAGGAATTACAATTGTCAAAGTCTTATGATTCATTAGATATTTCTTTTATATATAAAATATTAAGACAGTTTTCGGTACCCCCCACCCCTAAACACATGGTTTAGGAGTTGATCCCGTTGATGGAGACACTAATTTAGCAGATACTGTAGAACGTATTCGTATTTATAGAAACCTAATAGCGCACAGATGTAGTGCAAACATTGGAAAGGATAAATTTGATAATTATTTTGACAAATTTCGTTGTATTGGTCGTAGATTGGAATTAAAGTTTCTCCATATGAAAAACTATGAATACCAGATTTTTGGACATAAGACGTGTATGATGAGCATGCAAATACAAGGTTAATTTGAAAACGCCCTGAGCTAGAAAACGTAAAACGTGACATATTGATAGTAACATATTTAATGAATAATTGAAGAATCTGATTAGTTGTCATGTATAATTATCACTCTGATTTATATATCTACATATATAAACATCATGATTAGATAAGATTAGCCTGTACATACTTTATCATTGATCACATCACATTATTGTCCATAGCTGTTGTTTTTTTTTAAATACTGAGGTCTTTCGTACCGATTGTTTCTTTTACACAAGATGAATCGCGTTACTGGAAAGGGTTATGCAGTTAAATCTTACAAAAATATAATTTACAATTTTGACATTTGAGGTGTTATCTATATGCCATCCGGATAAGAATTTATTTTGTTTTTGACATCCATAGTCGCTTAATTACACTTGTTATAAAATGCCAGGGATATTTGACAGATGATATCGCATTTCTTTTTTTTTTACAGTGAGATTTAAAAAACGTCCAATTTAGTTTTACTGGGTGAACATTTTGACAGATGTTTCATGAATCTGCAATCAATGTTAAAGGACATCAATTGAATAGAAAACCAGTAAGAAAGAATAATAAATAAATTGATTAGCATTTGGTCACATACCCCGACTAAATTATACATATGAGCTGGTATACCAAAAAAAAACGTTCAGCTAATTAGACAATGTGTTGCATCTAAAATTATTGTGTCAGAGTCAGAGTGTCAGAACTTTCAGTATACAAGACAGTGGTCTATATTTTCAAAAAAATAAAATATTTGTAATTTACAAATTGATATAGATCTAAACATTTTATTCCAACGGTTTTATTTGAAATGGTCTTCTAAAAGACACTATATTATCCTATTTTTGTTTTCGTATCGATTGTTGGCTTTTTAACAATAATCTCCTCGCAATCCATCGTCCTTAGTTGCTTAGCCCATTCCTGAATTTCGCCACTTGAAAAAAATCAAAATACCGCCATTCCAACTACACAGAAATTAACAAAGACATAAAACATTCTTCTTGACTATCCTGCCTTTGATGAAAATAATTGACATAAATTAACATGCATGAATAAAAGTTGATAATGATACAAACAATCAACACAATAGTTTCATCATCGTGGAATTTCTATTTAAGACAAGAAAAAAAAGATTGACGCTAAGGTAATAATAAAAAAAAAAGTATACATAAGATAGGAGAAATTCCAAATGAATTGACCATTTCAACTATTTTAAGCTTCTAAGTTTTAACACAGGCTATCGAACTCCTTTTCAGACGCATTCGTTAAAAGATTGGGTACCTTACTATATAATGAGTGGTTGGGTTGAGCGGCTTGTAAAACATGTTAAATGAGAAATTTCAATACAAAATACAACACGATAACTAATTAACATGGCCAGAAGGGCCAGTCGAGCTTTTCTCATCACTTGGCGTCTATTGACAGTCGTCCGTCGTCGTTGTTAACATTTTGAACTTCTTCTATCGAACTCGTGAATGGTAAGATGACATAAATGTTCCTTTAGAAGTACTGAGCAAGTGTTTATACTTTGAAGCCGATCCATCATCCATGATGGCCGCCGGAGGGGGATATATTTTATTGGAAATACAAACAAAAAAGAAAAATCACAGAAAAAATGAACTCCGAGGAAGATTAAAAACGGAAAGTTCCTAACAAATGGCAAAATCAAATGATAAATCACATCAAACGAATGGACAACAACTGTCATATTCCTGATTTGGTTCAGGCATTTTCAAACGTCTTCTTTTAGAGAACCACTAAATAAAATGAAATAAAACATGTCATGAATGTCCCTAATGAGGTGCTGACCATGTATTGTTACTTTGTAGGCGACCCATCATCCAAGGTGGCCGATGGCGGGGGACTCCACTTGAAATAGAACCCTTTGTATAATACCTTTAAAAAACCACTGAATGGAATGAAACATCACATAGCATGAATGTTCCTAATGAGGTGCGGTCCAAGTGTTGTTACTTTGAATCCGACCCATCATCCAAATTGGGACTTAGTTTCACGTAGGGCTCGATGGGAAATACATACAAATGTCTTCTTCAATAGAACCACTAAATGGAATGAAATAAAACATGGCATGCGTGAATGTTCCTTTTGTGCTGACCAAGTGTTCATACTCTGAGGCCGATCCATCATCCAAGATGGCCACCAGAGGGGGGCTTGGTTTAACAAGGAAACCCAATGGGAAATACATACAAATGTCTTCTTTTATAGAATGTGGTTCATACGTGTTTTTATTTTTATTTTATAAAACTAGACTGTTGTTTTATTTTGTTTGATTTATTTTACACTAGTCATTTTGGGGCCCTCTATGTAGCTCACAAAGCTCCGTGTTGAAGATCGTACAAATATAAACCTATAATGGTTTACTTTTACACTCTGTGACTCGGTTGGAGAGTTGTCTCATTGGCACTCATACCACATCTTCTTATTTCTATTTTTATTGTAGTAAGCTTCAAGTGAGTATCTTCACCTTCAACATTTGAGTATATGCGAAATAAGGAAAATTCTTAGTTTAATTATATTTATCTATAGTGGATTGGGAAACAAGTTTTGCCACTTATATTAATCCCTTTACACTTTCCGGTTGCAAGTGCTGCCTTGTAGCAGCATTAGTTCGCTCTTTTATTAAATCTACAAGGGTGTCTTCAACGTGCAAGAGATATGGCTCTTTCTTAACACGGGTCAGCCATTTATCGTCCCCGTCCGGTCTATCATCGTTTCCTCAAGACCATTCTCGCAAATGGTGTCAAGGGAGAGCCGAAAATTCAGTCACTGAAATTTTCATCCCAGACGGGAATCAAACCAAGAACCTTTGTGTTAGTAGTCCGATGCATTAACCACTATGTTGCTTGTATGTGAATTTTAAAGAAAAAACATATGTATGTACATAGTTTGATTATATTTAAGCTTGAAAGTTGACCCAGAACCTGCATTCAGGCCTGGCCTTTGCAAAACTATTGTATTTGTTCTTTTTTGTTATTTGTGTTGGAGGGTTGCTGTTCATTGAAAAATATACTATATCTGCTTTTATTCGTTTCGATCAGTATATCAACTCAGTTTGAAACGGAAGATGAGCTAATAAGTGCTCTAGAAAGGAAGCAGACTCAAAACCCATGTAAAGTGATCGCATCTTGTTGTATATCAGGCAATTTTACTAAAAATCATTGTATCTTGCTGTTACCGACAGCAGCATACAAAAGTCTTTTTTTTTCTTTCTCTCTGTTGATACCAGTGGAGTGTCTCTATGTTGTGTGGATAAATCTTGCAGACCCCCCCCCCCCCCCCCCCAAAAAAAAGATGTTTGTTTCAGTGTATGTGATGTATAAATATGCAGCCGTTGTCAGGAAGGAACGGCCACATTAGAGGTCAATGTGCCCTAGCTGGAGCATGACAATATTTCTGCCCTTATTCAACAAACCATAGTTTTCTAGAGACAGTCAAAATGTCCAACACTGTTTTCCGCTAGACCTACCTTGAGGTTGCAAAACCTATTTGTTCCTCTTGTAATAACTGCAGTCCTTTTTTTCTTGTCCTGAAAATCCAAGAAATATTTGCCACTGGATATTAAATAAGCACCAACCAATGATCCAGTATTTCGTAAGATTTTTTATATGAATTATCCATGTTGTATCATTTAATTTTGTCCACCTGCAGCTTCAGTTTTACTGTTGGTGGTAAATCAGAAATAGGACATTAAACTTAAACGTGTAAAGATGTACTTAAATGATTGGTCATCATGGTTACAATTAAAACTAGACAAAAAGGTAAAAAAGTATTATACAACCATACACAAAAGAGAGACAAAAGATACCAAAGGGACATTTAAACTATAAGTCGAAAATTAACTAACAACGTTTTTACATCACTTACAGTCAGGACAAGAATGTGGTTCATTTGATAGTTATATTTCATTAATTTGAAGAAAACAAATTCGAAAATCTGTATAGATCTAAACATTTTCACCCAACTGTCCAGTTTCAAAATGTTTTGATAATAAATTTATTATGATTTTTAATCATAATTTTGTATCTGTGTCGAGTACTGGCTTTTCAATTAGAATCTCTTTGTGATCCTTTGCCCATTCCTGAATCTCGCCACTTGAGAAAAATCCAAATACCACCATTCCAACTACACAGAAAGCTGCACATACATAAAACACGTTCCTCCACTCTTCTGGACTATCCTGCATATATATGATAAAAATAATTTACAACAAAAAAGTTAATAATTCATCACAGAAACTAAATGAATTATAAAGACACTTTTATGACAGACTAATGTCATTGTTTTGTCATTGTACATGTATATGTTCAACGAATTGATTGAAGTAATATTAAATTATTGAGAACAATATTTGATTTATTTATTGTTTTTCTATACAAATGAAAATGGAATTACAAAAGAAAATTAATTCAATTCAATTTTAAAAGAAACAATTTCGCGTGTCTGACGTCAGAAAATTTATACGGCACATATTATACTTACGTTTGGTGTTAAGGCTCCAGCTACTATAGGGGCCACCATACCAGGTACAGTGGCAAACGTATTAGTTATACCAAACAATACACCAGCATATCTAACAAAAAATAATTAAGTATACTTCAAATTTGCTTTCAATGATGTATAGCTTTTCAGGCATTTTCAGAATCAAAAACAAAAGAGTGCAAATTTTATATTTACTTCAAGCTTGCACGATGGAGTTTGATACACTATTTCCACTAAAAGATATATTTTTGTGGAACTGATAATTCAACACAAACATTGTGAGGGAGAGTACAAAACCATTGATTTGTATTCATAAAAGTGTAAGTTTAATATTTTTTCGACTGCAAGCGTAAATAAAAAAAAACCAACAGCACCGAATTAGTGAGGAGTGCAGTTTGACCGTGATTTTCTATTAATAATTAGCATGCAAATAAAAGTTAAGCAAGCACTATTTAACCCACAAATTTTGATTTCGATTTTGATGTGTGGTGTTTGGTGTTTTAACGCCAATTTTAAGAACACATTTATACTATTTCGCGGCGGTCATTTTTTATTAGCGGAGGAAAGCCGGAGTGCCCGATGAAAACCATCGACATTCGATAGGAAAACTGACAATCCTAGTCAATTAAGATTGGAGTCGAGTGCACTTTTTAAAGTGTTACAGGAAATATGTCAATCGCTAATTAAAAATGAATTCAAACATTAACAGTATTACACTCAGTGGTGATACGTAGAAATACATGTGGTGGTATACATCAATAAGACAGCAATTCAACAACAAAAACATACCAAATTACAAACATTTATGTAAAACTTACTTTGGGCCGAAGTCTACATGGTTAACGACGTATCCAGCCCTATGAAATCCGGTAAACATAACAGCTATCGAGAGAAAAGCAACAGCTATATTACGCTGATCACATGACACAAATCCTGTACCAATCAAAAAGGCTCCTGCTCCGATAAACGCTGAAACAACATATATTTACAAAATATTGAATAAGAAGATGTGGTATGATTGTAAACGAGACAACCATCAATCAGAAGCCAAAAAAAAAAAAGACAAGAAGACAAATTTTAGTAAACATAAACGGCATAAAAAATCTAAGACCTACGTAACACGAACCACACCAGGTCTCGGGTGCTAAATAACGTGAAATTGGAAAAAACTATTTGGTCATCGTATGGCCTTCAATAATGAGAGAAATGCATACAATAGTATGCTGTAAAAGGCTACGACAAGGAAAATGTGAAACAATTCAAACAAAAATGACTTCAGGCATGGTATTTAACAATACATGCAAAGTAAATATGAATGACAGCAACCAGCTGCGACAACGACATAATTACAGGGCTATACATGTATTATTATAAATTATTAGGTCTTTCCACCTTTCCGTGGAAAGACCTATTGGATTTCTTCTGATTATTATTATTATTTTTTTTTTTTTATTCTTCCGCCTAATAGTATTGATGTTTCAAAAGATGTCGCTTAGATATTTGGAATATGATATCGTAAAGCGTATGCACTTTTAAAAATGACCATTGCGTAACCAAATACTTTACGTTGTAAGAGTTATCTCCCCAAACACTGTTTTTCTTGTGGCCACTACTCCTTCGCAACCATAAAAGATTATGACAAATTTATTTTACCAAATTGCTCGTTACATCCTCAGGATGTTCTGTTTTATTTTGACCGAAGCCGTATAGAGACTCCATATGAGAGTTAGTTCCCCTTTTGTATTTGAAATTTTGAAATGTATTTTAAACTGGAAAACCATAAGTGATAGAGACCTAGGGTCTTTTGTTTTGAGATCATTGGTCCAAAAAAATGAAAATTAGGTAAAGGTCAAAGGTCAAGGTCATATTCTAAATTTTGATTTTGGCCTATTTTCACCAATTTTCATTAACCTTATAAGATACCGACAAATTATTTTTACTAAATTGTTAGTTGCGACATGTCGTAATTTATATATTTTGGTTAAAAGGGTGTGTAGACATAAAATGGGAGTTTTTGCCCCTCCTATATTAAGAATAAAACGTAAAGTGATATAACTCATTAACTATACATATTACAGACCTAGGGTCTTTTTATTTGGGGTCCCTGGTTTAAGACCTTGAAATATAGGTCAAGGTCAACAGTAAATTTGACGTTCTAGATTTTGACCTTTGCCCAAAATTCATATTTATACATCATTAAGCCATAGGAACTGACATTTTCAACTGAATTTTAATATTTTCATATCAAAATAGATCCTTATTGGTGGAAAGACCTTCAATTGTTCTCTGAACAATTGGTTTTTAATTATTATTATTTTTTTTATTCTTCCGCCTAATTCTTTTCTTGCGTAGTATTGATGTTTCAAAAGATGTCGCTTAGATATTTGGAATATGATATCGTAAAGCGTATGCACTTTTAAAAATGACCATTGCGTAACCAAATACTTTACGTTGTAAGAGTTATCTCCCCAAACACTGTTTTTCTTGTGGCCACTACTCCTTCGCAACCATAAAAGATTATGACAAATTTATTTTACCAAATTGCTCGTTACATCCTCAGGATGTTCTGTTTTATTTTGACCGAAGCCGTATAGAGACTCCATATGAGAGTTAGTTCCCCTTTTGTATTTGAAATTTTGAAATGTATTTTAAACTGGAAAACCATAAGTGATAGAGACCTAGGGTCTTTTGTTTTGAGATCATTGGTCCAAAAAAATGAAAATTAGGTAAAGGTCAAAGGTCAAGGTCATATTCTAAATTTTGATTTTGGCCTATTTTCACCAATTTTCATTAACCTTATAAGATACCGACAAATTATTTTTACTAAATTGTTAGTTGCGACATGTCGTAACTTATATATTTTGGTTAAAAGGGTGTGTAGACATAAAATGGGAGTTTTTGCCCCTCCTATATTAAGAATTAAACGTAAAGTGATATAACTCATTAACTATACATATTACAGACCTAGGGTATTTTTATTTGGGGTCCCTGGTTTAAGACCTTGAAATATAGGTCAAGGTCAACAGTAAATTTGACGTTCTAGATTTTGACCTTTGCCCAAAATTCATATTTATACATCATTAAGCCATAGGAACTGACATTTTCAACTGAATTTTAATATTTTCATATCAAAATAGATCCTTATTGGTGGAAAGACCTTCAATTGTTCTCTGAACAATTGGTTTTTAATTATTATTATTTTTTTTATTCTTCCGCCTAATTCTTTTCTTGCGTAGTATTGATGTTTCAAAAGATGTCGCTTAGATATTTGGAATATGATATCGTAAAGCGTATGCACTTTTAAACTGACCACTGCGTAACCAAATACTTTACGTTGTAAGAGTTATCTCCCCAAACACTGTTTTTCTTGTGGCCACTACTCCTTCACAACCATAAAAGATTACGACAAATTTATTTTACCAAATTGCTCGTTACATCCTCAGGATGTTCTGTTTTATTTTGACCGAAGCCGTATAGAGACTCCATATGAGAGTTAGTTCCCCTTTTGTATTTGAAATTTTGAAATGTATTTTAAACTGGAAAACCATAAGTGATAGAGACCTAGGGTCTTTTGTTTTGAGATCATTGGTCCAAAAAAATGAAAATTAGGTAAAGGTCAAAGGTCAAGGTCATATTCTAAATTTTGATTTTGGCCTATTTTCACCAATTTTCATTAACCTTATAAGATACCGACAAATTATTTTTACTAAATTGTTAGTTGCGACATGTCGTAACTTATATATTTTGGTTAAAAGGGTGTGTAGACATAAAATGGGAGTTTTTGCCCCTCCTATATTAAGAATTAAACGTAAAGTGATATAACTCATTAACTATACATATTACAGACCTAGGGTCTTTTTATTTGGGGTCCCTGGAATTTTAATATTTTCATATCAAAATAGATCCTTATTGGTGGAAAGACCTTCGATTGTTCACTGAACAATTGGTTTTTAATTGATATTGGAATCTGCACCTAGTTTTCAGAACTCTCTTGATTCTTTGCGAAAATATTGTTCTAAATGGAAACTGGATGTAAACTTTAAGAAAACAAAAATTATAATTTTATCTAAAAATAAACTCAATAAAGAAAACTTTTAATTTTATTACAGTAATTTGCTCTAATGCAATAGAAATCGTTGATTATAATGTATTATAAATACTTAAAATATACTTGGGGTTCATGGAAAGTCTTCAAATCTAGCAATGCGATTCGAATTGGGCACATTACCTATTAGCATTATATATAAATGTTATCAACTCATGTATAAATACTATGTGCGTCTCAGTGATATTGGGGAACGGTCTGGTGGTTCACATGAAATTCTCAAGGCTGCTTTTGAAGTGGACAAAACTCTCTCAAATAGAGAAAATTCATAGTCTAATAAATTATCTGATATATCAAAATATATTGGAATACGCTGAAACAAGCAATGTAATGGTAATTTTAAACAGAAACTAGAAGATTTCTACAAAAATACAAATATAATTGAACTATTTAAGATAAATGATGAAAACTGTGATAAACTTTTATGTTTTAGTAAAAGGAGTAGGTTCAGTAAGACCCCTTTTTGGCCCCAAAATATAGCAGTTTTAGAAAATTGTGAAAATGTAATCTTTAAGCTATATTTTGGAAAGTAAAATGCTTCTGCAACATAAATATGAGCTGTTTTTGCCACATACAATGCACAAATATCGCGTTCTAGCATCATTAAGTCATGATAAATTACTGAAATCTTCAAAATTTTAGCATTTTGGTTAATTTTTAGACGGTTTCCGTCAAAAATGAAAGTGGCCACATTCGTGTTCATTCATAATATTGAAATGTAAGTTGTATTTGATGATCATACAAAACATATATAAAGGTTGAGGATGAACACGGATGCGGCCACTTTCATTTTTGACAAAAACCATCTGAAAAGTGACGTTTTTTAGCATATTTGATAGATTTTTCATATTTAAGCTTGAATCAGACCGTTTTTAATGACTAAATCAGTTAAAATCTTTCACATAAACTAATCGAATCAATTGAAATAAACACTTAAGTGTTTAAAAAGTGTCAAAAAACTTTCGTTAGATGAACCTGAAATTTGAGGCCAAAATCGGCCCTTACCGGACCTACTCCTTTAACCTTAATTTAAACAACAAGAACATTTGAACAGTAATGTTCCTAAATATCTAAGAAAATTAGGAATAAGCGCACACTCAGTAGCAATAGAAACTGGTAGGTATGCAAGACCAATAATACCCTCTAATGAGATATTTTGTAAATTTTGCACAGGAAAAAATGAAAATGAGATATATTTCTTGAATGAATGTTCTCAATATAAAATCAATGATATTAATTTAATAATTTAGATGAAAATTTACCAAAATGTTAAATCCTATGTCTGAAAAAGAACTAAAATCTGTTAACATGTATATTGAAAAAGCTCTTGATTTGAGAGACCACCGTACTGTGTCATCGGATAATAATCCTTTATAGTAGTTTGTGCATATACAAATATATCTAATATAGGTGATTGTGTGTTTAAGTAAAATTAGAATAATCGTGCTGTATATGTGTATGGTATCAATATGAGTTTAGAATGTTATGGTATCTATAGAATTTATCTATGACTTGTTGTTACATGCATCTATATTTCATTTATATGTTGTTTTAATATTATAATTGTCTGTATTTGGATCACGCCTATATTGTGCTCTTTCCAATAAATAATGAATTGAATTGAAAACAAGGAAATTAGTCATTATAATACCGCTATGTTGCAATACTAAAATATTTCAAACCAATACAATAAAGATGTATTTATTTTTGGTAATGTTTTGTTGAACCTGTATTTTTCAAGTACGTGCCAGAATTGCGTTTCTTAAATTCCGTTCATCAATTAGTAAGGGTTTGGACGGATTCACTCTATTCTGTATACACAATTTTTTACAGCCAATTATCTCTTTTCCTTATATATATATGTTGCCCATTATTCTCTATTCTTTATATTTCTTTTCATTATTCAATATTCTTTATATTTTCTGCTCATAGACATTATGTTTTATGATTTAACACCCCAAATTATTTTCTATCCTATATTTGTTTGGCCTATTTTTTATCTGTATTCTGTTAACCCTATCTTGACCATTATTCATGGAGAGTAGATTAACATCATTAAGTTTGTAACCCGACTAAAATAAAATTCCCTCTCTATTGTATAATTGTTAACACAGGGCTGTGAAATATATCAAACAACTACACCTTAATGATATTATTTACCTATGCTGCACCATAAGCGTCTTGTCCCTGTAGTAGATAATAATTGTTTAGATCGCATAAGATCTGCTATTAGTCCTACCCTAAGCCTGAAACAGCTTGACATACATATGGTAAAGCAGACAAAACTCCATTCTAGATAAATAAACAAAATGTGATCAATTTTTAAATGGTAAAGTCTCGAGAAAAAAAAACCGAACCATTTCACAAAAGTTGAATTTATAAATCAAAATATGTTTATATATACTTTAATTGTATTGCAATTTTGTGTTTGATAACTGAATCCTCTTTAATTAAACTTCAAGCCAATATCTGATATTACCCATGCATTATTGCCTTGTATTACCCGGTAAATAAAGGCAACAGTAGTATACCGCTGTTCAAAACTCATAAATCCAGGGACAAAAAACAAAATCGGGGTAACAAACTAAAACCGAGGGAAACGCATTAAATATAAGAGGAGAACAACGACATAACACCGAAACGTAACACACACAGAAACGGACCAAGCATCAGACAAAACACCACGAGAATAACAAATATAACATGAAAACCAAATACCCGGGTTTTCCCAGTATTTCCCGCTGGGCAATACTCATAATGAAGATAATACCTATAGGCGATCAAAAACCTAAATCCGATAAAGATCTGTAATACTTTTATAAGTTTTGTCGCTTTACTTTTGCTATCGAACAGTATGGATCAATCAAAAACAAATAAAGCCAAAAATTCTCAAAATGTTCGGACATTCTGTTTATTGACACTGTCACAGCAAAATCCCTAGCTGATTCGTTTGAAAACTGTTATGACGCCATCTTAACTTAGCTGACCGTTATGGAAAACTGGTTTAATCAAAAACACAGATGTTGAAACACAACACTAAAATGTAGCACACACAGAAACGAAATATAATATAACAACTGCCATTATCCTGACTTCGTACAGGACATTTAAAAAAAAAATGGTTGGTTGAACCTGGTTGTGTGGCTAGACAAACAACCCGCTTTTATGGCAATGTTAAATATAATATTAAAATGACAAAATTACATGAGAAGATTACAATACAAATAAATGAGAGAACATATAGGACAGAGAAACACACGAATAATAGCTATTATGAGGTATCAGGTCTATAATCTAATATGCTAGACGCGCGTTTCGTCTACACAAGACTAACCAGTGACGTTCAGATAAACAAATTCTCAAAATGTTCCGACATTCTGTTTATTGACAGCAAAATCAGTAGCTGATACGTTTGAAAACTGTTATGATGCCATCATAACTTAGCTGGCCGTTATGGAATACTGGTTTAACAAATAACACAGATGTTGACACACAATGGACATGTGTTGTTGTTTATAAAACTTCAATGAATTCTAAAAATCTTAAGCCAACTACTACTTTCCTCGGTTGTGAAATCGTCGATTGCAGCCTGTAATCGGATTTCAAATCCAATAAACGCAACATTACTGTCGGCAGCAGCGGAACAAGACCACCTTTCTGTTTAAAGGCACATCAGCGTATCGTAGTTTCACCGGATTTCGTGTTGAATAATTTCGAGTTTTTTTATACTGTTTAGTGGTCTATTTGTCTAACCTCATTTTTGTTGGCAACGGGGTCGTCGGATTCCATTGCCTTTTTATTTCTTCTCTTCTTTTTATGATCAAACAATGATTAGTATACATAACAATTATGGATTAAGGATTATCCATAACTGGCAAAACTTTTACCCCATTTAAATGTCAAAAACTTACACTTTTGATGTTAAACTTCAGGACTGCTTTCATGAATGCCGGTAAACTTGTTAAAAGAGTATAATTTATCCAGTTATTACAGACATGCGCTGTTATACAAGCAATAACAGCTGGTGACTTCGCTATTGCAACCCATGGAACTGTTGATGACTAGAATAAATGGATTTAAATTAACAGTTAAACACAATAATGACGTCAGGAAACTCGAAATAGAAATAGCAATTCATAAACTAACCATTTAGTCTTACATTCATGTTTTTTTTTTCATTAGTTGTTAGTGGCTTTGAACTAACTGTCAGAAACTGCGAGTACTCTCTGTACTAAGTGTCTTTTTGTTGTTGGGATGTAAAAGTACCCGGCCACCTCCACTGTATGTTTTTGTTAGATGTATTTCTATTTGTATCCATCTGATGAGTAAAAGCCTTTTTCAACCGTATAGTGCGTTCTTATATTGTACTGTTACACCACTGTCCATGGTTAGAGGGTGGGTTGGGCACCACAGACATGTTTAACCCGGCCACATTCTGAATGTGTCTGTCCCAAGGGAGGAGCCTGTAATTCAGTGAATGTCGTTTTTGCTGTATATTATATTTAATTTTCGCTTATTGTTATTTTACAAAAATCAGGCCGTTAGTTTTCTCTTTTAAATTGTTTTGCATTTACATTTTGTAAATTCGGAACCCTTATAGCTAGTTATGTAGTATTGGTTTTGGCTCATTGTTGAAGGCCAAACGGTGACCTGTAGTTGCTAACTTCTATGGCATCTGGTGTCTTGAGGAGAGTTGTCTTGTTGGCAATCATAACACCAATTATTGTGTTTACATTTAATATAGGGTTGGTTTAAAAAAACGTTTCGTTACTTTTGCTTGCAAATTGTCAACAAATATTACATTGAACTTGTCTGCACATCGTCAAAAAAATTCACGGGGACTTATTATATACTATCATATGCTATGGTTCCGCAGCTAGGGTGTGGATATCAGCTTACAGAATAGAGAAAAAAGGAAAAATCTTTAAAGAATGGATAAAATACTGTAAATGGTCAAAAGAAAGGAATAGAGAAAAACATATTCTAAAATATAAATAATTTAGAACATTAAAGTTTGGTAAAAAGTATATAAAGAATGGTGAAAAATTGCTAAAAATAAAGACTTCAGAAGACCCAAATCCAGACCCTCATTGTCATAGGCTATGTTTGTAAGTTTTCAAGTAAAACATCAAATAGATGCGACAAACATAAATGTTAAAGTTTCAGCATAAAGAAATCTCTCGGTTTTACATAATGTTTTTGTTATTTGTACTCAATCGCGATACAGCTGATACTTGATATTTGTTACTTAAAAGCTAATTAGAAATAGTTAAGGATGTTCGCTTAATTGTTTCAAAATAAGAAGCTTTTCTAAAGACTGTTATAAATTGAAAGTATATGAATAACAAAACATATAAAGCAGAAAAAAAGTGTCATTTTTTTTAGATACCGGTATAAGCAAATGAAAATTTGGCGGCAAATGATTCTCTCTATTTTCATACATTTATGAAGGCAACTTTTTCCTTCTAAAACTATTAAAAAATAACAGGGATTTTATGAGATACACAAAACTGGAATCCTAAACTATAACTAATGAAATAATAAAAGTAGGGGTTAGCAGGAATTTTTTTCTTTTGGCACTGAATGGATAATATGTAATTCTTCCAATCTGAAGTTTTTCATTGTATTCCTTTGTCTATATGTCTTTACTTTCAGGTCATATTGTTATATGCGCTTCTCCCCTTCATGCTTTTAACCTTTTTAAATTTTCTATCGACTTACCCTTTTTGTGTTGTCATATTCTATGCTGTTATTTATATATTCTCGTTCTGCTTGACTGATCCAGGGATGGTCTGATGGAGTATCGCGGACAAGTATGAACCATGCAACAACCCATATACAGGCTAAACCACCTATAATTGAAAAACAAGTACAGCTCAGACCAAACAACAACCCATATACAGGCTAAACCACCTATTAATAAAAAAGTACAGGTCAGACCATACAACAACCCATATACAGACTAAACCACCTATAATTGAAAAGAAGTACAGCCAATACCTTACCACAACCCATATACAGGCTAAACCACCTATAATTGAAAAAAAGTACAGCCAAGACCTTACACCCTGTCAACAGTTTGACTCTTATGTAGCATTTTTGAAAGATCTTATTTTGCATTTAATAGACAGATCATCAGCAAGTTTTGCAAAATTATCAAAAATAAAAATATGAAAGAGGGACTAACTTCTAGCCTATTATTGATTAATTTATGTTCGTTGGCTCAAATTTTCGTGGATTGAGGAAAAATTGCATTTTCATGCATATTTTGACAAAGTCTACACATAAAGGGTGTGTGAAGAACTTGCCCGAATTAAAACCTGCACTGTTTAATCAGTTTTAAAAAATAACACATTAAACAACCTTATATTGTTTGCACCTGTCCTAAGTCAGGAATCTGATGTTCAGTGGTTGTCGTTTGTTTGTGTGGTTCATAAGTGTTTCTCGTTTCTCGTCGTTTATATGTATTAGACCGTTGGTTTTCCCGTTTGATTGGTTTAACACTAGTATTTTTTGGGGACCTTTATATCTTGCTGTTCGGTGTGGGCTTAGGCTCCGTGTTGAAGACCGTACCTTGACGTATAATGAATTATTTTCATGAATTGTGACTTGGATGGAGAGTTGTCTCATTGGCACTCATACCACATCTTCCTATATCTATTTATAGCATTAAAAATAAGTCGACCAATTATTAACAAATGATTGAGCCACGACTCATAAAAGATAATGCATTATTCAAAAACTCTTCACTATGGTACTTACCAGTAATATAGAATATAGACCCCCATCCATTATCAAAGCCATATTCACATAAGTACCCGGATGAGGCAAATGTTCCTACGTTACCAAACATGGTTCCTGCAAGTTGCACAATAGTTTAAATACATAAATTAAAACAAGAATGTGACCATAGTACACGGATTCCCCATCCGTACACTATCATTTTCTATGTTCAGTGGATCGTGAAAATTGTGTAAAATCTCTAATTTGGCATTAAATTAGAAAGATCATATCATAGGAAACATGTTTACTAAGTTTCAAGTTGATTGGACTTCAACTTCATCAAAAACTACCTCGACCAAAAACTTTAACCTGAACCGGAAAAGACGGACTGAATAACGGACGGACGAACGAACGAACGAACGCACAGATCAGAAAACATAATGCCCATAAATGGGAAATAAAAAAGTATAATAACAAAAATACTGAATATCAAAGTAATTTCAAAATGGATCGTCCCTCATCAAATAACAATATGAAAAGTCCATACACATCAAACGAACTTGGTTCAGGTATTTCCTCATTGTAGGAAATGGTGGTTTAAACCTGATTTTAGAGCTAGCTAAACCTCTCACGTGTATGACAGCCGTAAAGGATCATATTTGCAACAATATAATAAGCATAACTAATGATGAACAAAAACTAATAGTTTAATCAAATTCGGAATAATTTCTCCTCGGTCAGTTTCAGAAAGAAAACGTTTTTCAAATTTATACTTCCGGTCCAAATACAAGTAAGTGTATTGAAATTATGTGTATTATAGTGCAACACGAATATATACATAGTTATACAATTTACAATACAAATATTAGCCAGCCTCCATGGGCTAATAGACCAAATTATTCCTAAAATATTTAAGATCAATTATATTGTATGAGATCAAATTCATTCCTCACGACACTAGATTAAGATTTGGTAAAAGTAGAAATAAATACAATGTACACAAACTATTTGAAAATTATAATATAGATCGACCCCAGTTCCTAAACTGTAAGAAGATTATTTTTTACACATAATTTTTAATCTAGGTTGAATAGTAAGTTTTCTGTACTAACCTAAGTAAGAGACAGTGACAAGTTTGCTGCGTTCCAAAGGAGGTGCCCATCGCCCCCACATAGACTGCATTGCTGGGAAAGAAACTCCCTGGAAAAAAATTAGAATATTTTGATACGATAACGAGGTATCTAGCAACACTACAGATTTTATTATTTTACCCGCGTGTTACGAATATTAGTTTTTCTATTTGCTTCTTTTAGAAAACGAAATATTTACAAACGAATATCCTTTTATTACGTAGGATCTACTAGCAGAAAAAACTGTATAGACTAAAAGTTTGTAAAAGATAGACGAACGATACTAAACAGATAGTCTCTATGGGTGCATTTCTGTATAACACAAATAATGCAAACGGCTAAGCGCGCGCATGTTTTGGTTATTTGTTTCTAACATACGTTTGCAAAGTTTACATGTAAACTTTGACAAACTATGCACTCGCTAGAAATGCGTCTACTGCAGTACAGTATGTCGTTCATCGTTTGTTAGTACAAACGCTATATTTGTTTCTACCATCAACCTAATTAAACGATGTATTTGTTTCTACGTTTGTAAAATATTTTGTTTACCAACAACATGTGCATGCATTATTGAAAGTTCAAACAGTGTCAGTAAACAAATATTAAACGATATATTTGTTTCTATTTTTTAGCGTTTAGAAAACAATAACAAATGCCACACAACGTTTACAAAATTTTGGTTAGAAGAAATGCACTCTAATTCATAAGTCGAAAACAAACTGACACTGCCAAAGAAAAAAACGGAAAACGACCAAAGGACAAACAACAGTCTACAAAACACAACATAGAAAACTGATAAACAATTGTCTCACAAAAAGGAGTTGATCTTAGGTGCGCCTAATATAGAGGCGTTAGATACACACACAACAATTAAAAGACAACTTTAACTATTCGAATTCCAACCATACAAAATATAAATCTGCTTCATTTGTCTCTGTTAGGTACATGTAGTTGTTAAATTGGCAATCATACCACGTCTCTTTGTTTAGTTTATAGTGTTTGTCGGGAACTTTTGTCATTGCTGTCTTTTGATACATCTGAATGTTTTGTACTTTAGGGAAAAAGTGATGATGTCATTTCATTGATTATCTCTGTAGAATCATCTGTGTTTGGCCTGAGCGATAAGGACAATGGTTAATAATTAAACGTTGACTTTTTTTTATGTTGTTTTGTGTTTTTTCTCTCTCGATATTATGCTGCTGTCTCTAGTCCATACGTCCATACTAGTTTCCAGTGGGATGTGTGATGATGAATTTGTATTCATTTGAACAAGATAAATGTTAATGAGTCAGAGGCGGATTTAGGGGGGGCAGGGGGCCCGGGCCACCCCTTTTTGGGAAAAAAATTTGGTTGCTTATATAGGGAATCACTGAAGCGTGAGTGGAGCGGCCCCCCTCTTAGGTCAGTCAGTGGGCCCCCACTTATGAACATTCCTGGATCCGCCACTGTGAGTTATTCGTCTTTTTATTTAATCTTAATGTCCACGGTTAGTTAGGATTTTCTGTTTCTCTATAACATAGGATATCTTTTTAATTACGGAAAAGAAAGAATGAGTTGTATCGATTCATGACACAAAATAAATAAGCGTATAAGAAAGCGACAAACGCACAGAAACATCACGTTTTTATTGCTATTCTTTATATGAAAGTCCCAATGAAGCCATCAACATAGAGCATAAAGTTTCACCTCACTGTAGTATCAAGACGGCCATACCCTTAAAATGCAAAGGCTAAAAACGAAACCCTATTACTGTTTTTTTTTTAAATGTTACAAAAATATACGAATTTTAAGTGTTCTGAACAGTATTATTAAAAATGGTTTAATGGATTTTATTATAAAGTTCATACGTGTATTTTTTATTGGTATTTACATGAGGTAGAATCTGCGTATAGTGCATTTTTTCTCTCACCCGAACTTAATATTAATAGTTTGTCAAAAAGTTGCTGATATTTCACATCACGTATCTTACCGTTGCTAGTCCAAGCAGAACTCGGAGAACGTAAACCAGGATAACAGATACTCTCGCACACACTGGCATCACCAGTGTACACACACATGCTACTGCCATGGCGGTACCAAATACTCGTCGTCCACCAAATCTGTCGGACAAGTAGCCACCAGGAATTTGAGTAACAATATACCCATAGAAAAACGAAGCAAGAAGGGTTGATTGAATTTGTTTTTCCCATTCAAACTCAGCATGCTGCAATGGTCAATAAAGGTATAAATTTATTATACACTTGTTAAAAAAGGTGTAAAAGCAAATTAACTGTAGATTGTTTGCATCAATAGTAATGGTTTTTGGTTTGAAGTATTTAGAACAAATGAAAAAATAACAATATGTAGCCATGGTTTCCATTTCAATATCAATAAACTAGAGTATGTATCACTTTTCCAATGAATTATGTTGTAGTGTGGCTTTTTAGGGGTACTGACATGATTTAAAAGTGTACTTCATTTCGTAATTCAAATTCCAATTAATAATAATTGATGTTTTTTGTATAACGTCCTGCGGCAAATATCTTATCATAGTTAGGACGATAACACAAGCAATTAATTTAATTCACGGAGTAACATCTGTAAGAGGGTTGATTGTGGTGAATGGTTGGAGAATTAGACTGCTTCGTAAAAAGAGCATTTATTTGATAGAGACAATTCGGAACATTTTATTTTCAAACAGGCCACACACTGAAAGGCCAAACACGGACCTCTCAAAGAGTTGTCATACATTGTAAGTGTCCGTTAACGCCTAGAGAGAATAGCCTTTCCTACTTGAGGAATCGCAGTCAAAGTCTTTATACATGTTTTTTTTTTCCATTCATCTTTTACATCTAAAAGGGGACATCTAATAAAGAACTGAGGTTGAATCACCGCAGGTAATAATAATTAGAAAGCCTTTATATACATGGACTTGTACATTTTTTCGATCCTTATATTTCTATATACTTACTTATTAATGAAAAATCGACAAGTATAATTTGTCTTGCAAACGAAACTGACATTCAAAAGTACTAAAACTGTACAACTTGGAGATATGGCGTTAAAGGTTTAAGCTTAACGTGACACATTTCACCTTAAATTTCACTTATTGACGAAGAGGTAAGTTTTTAAAACGAAAAATCTAGAGGTTCTTTCAAAACATTCTGCCCCATCTTTTTTGACGTTAGTACTTAGTGTTTATGATAAAAGATTTTATACCTTTACAGCAAATTTCTAATGCATGTAAAGCAAGACTTTGATAAGCCTGCTTGCTTTGTAAGTATATTGTACAATTGTAATTGGATAACGTCCAATCAAATTTAAATGCAATATTTACAGGTTAAAATATGCCTATATATTATGTTAAAAGATATCAATCTTAATTAAAAAGCTTGAATTAACATGTATCCAAACATAGCAAGCAAGCCAACCAAAGTTTTACTTTATACAAACATTAGGAAATTAGCTGTAAAGTAATTTTTTCTAATACCTTTATTATAGATTACCTGATTAAAAATTTCTCTTTCCGCAGCTTTTCCAGAACATGTAGATGAGGTGTCATTGATATCACTGATGTTGTTTGATGATGACGAATTCAAAGATTTTACCATACAAACTATAGCAACACTAAAGTTAACTCGTAATGCATATACAAATACAAAACCGAAGAATCCGGTATAAGCTAAAATCCATCGTTGTGAACAGCAACACGGTGCATCTTTAAAAAAATAAGTAAATTATGGTCTTGTTGACAATCAAGAAATACTTTCAAAATTAAAACTTACTTTATTTACACTTTTAGGGTGATTATTTAAACACTTTAAATCTAAATACATACTTGTTTTGATTATTTATTTATGTATTTGTGATAGCTATGATTGTATGTTTTCGATGTACTGATCATTTTTTATTCTTTTGAAAACTTTTATTTCAATAATTATACGTCTTTTTTATTCTCAAATCATTTTTGTTGAAAAACTCTAATCATTAACGTTTCTAGGACGGCTTTAATTGAGATTCATGTGACCACAGCATGTATTAGCGAGAGTGCTATCATTTTGTTTTGGATTTGAGCGTTCCTGATGAATGTTAATCTTAAGTAGAGTATCTAAAGAGCTGTGTTGTTCGCCTAGGTGTATGTACAACTACAATATTATGGACACTTTACAACATTAATTGTCGAAACAGAATAGAATTCGAATTAAGGACGAAAACCTTTTTTTAGTAATCTTGTATTGATGATAAATATTTTCGATGTACTCTTGCTTTCAATCGTCTATACTTTTTGCCACAAATAGTTATACTACTTGAAGAGTCTACTAACGATTTTGACAAACTTTGACTTAGTTAAAAACTTGTATTTGTAGATATTTTCTTGGTATTAATTTTTGCTATTTGAAGAGACTATCATTTATTGATATAAAAGATACAAACGAGCCAAAAAACATCTTTATAGAATAATCACTTCAGTTCATATGGAGTAATACTTCTGAAAATGTTACCCCCAATTAAACAAATCAAAATACTGAAGTACTGAACATAATACGTTCTTAAAACAAATATTTTCATGAATATTTATTGATGAAATTGATATATTACAAGCGACAAGAATGTGAAATTTGCACTCGATTATATCCGTGGTATTATACGGTTACCAGTCAAAAACGCATGTCACGTGG
This sequence comes from Mytilus edulis, assembly GCA_019925275.1. NCBI lineage: Eukaryota > Metazoa > Mollusca > Bivalvia > Mytilida > Mytilidae > Mytilus > Mytilus edulis. The sequence goes on from CM034359.1 coordinate 16,262,754, forward strand.
GTAGAAATGTCTGTGGCAACAATACACCCGGGATGCCCTAACGGTCATCCAATGTAAAATGCAGTACGGTCTTCTATGAGGGGCTGGATAGGGTTTCGTCATCTTCTCTTTTCGTCATCTTTTGTCCAATATTCTCTATATTTTATATATTAACACACTATTATTTTGTATAGTTCTTTTATGGGGCCTACACAAAAATTTGGTCATTTATTCTGAAATTCCTGTCCATTTGTTTCTATTCTGCATATACACTCAAATGCAGATCCTCACCATGTTGTGTTCAACCAGATAATAAATAAAGGACACAGTAGTATACCGCTGTTTGAAACTCATAACCAGGTTAAAATTTAATACGCCAGAAATGCGTTTCGTCCACACAAGACTAACCAGTGACGCCCAGATGACAAAAGTTCCAAGGCCAAAACAAGCACAAAGCTGAACAGCACTAACGACCAAAAGTTCAAAAAAGTTGTGCCCAATACGGCTAGGGTTTTCTGCTTGGGATAAGAACATCCTTATTATTTAGAATAATTTATACTTTTGCAAACTGTAAATTCTATAAAATGACTATATATTAGATACTCATGATAAAACAGAATTATTGACCAACTACAGAATAAAAACGGACAAAACTTTCTTTTTAAATTGCTTATATTAACTTTTTCTGAGGGTACAACTAAGACCAATATTGTAGCGAAATCGATTGAACGGCTTTTAAATTCATGTATACAATTATGTAAAAAGAATGAGTTCTTACCTGTTTCATTATCCTCTTTTTCAACCTGTTTACCCATTTTGATCTTTAGTATATCATTAGTCTGATAAGTTAAACGTCAAATAATTTAGAAGTAGGGTCATATCTGATGGGATTAGAAACGGAGGAATTGTAAATGTATAATAGATGCGATATAATTTTCGGCACGTGTATTATCTTTTGCTCTTTTTTAGTTAAGACCTTTTGATTTTCCTCCGCCATATTTTTTAGTTTTTATATCGCAAAGAGCCGCGTAAATGTTTGGTATATGATATTGAATAGTTTAGGCATTTTAGAAAAATAAATCATAGCAAAAAGTAAAATCACAAAAATACTGAACTTAGAGGAAGATCAATTGGGAAAGTCCATAATCACATGGCAAAATCAAATAACAAAACGCATCAAAAACGAATGGACAAAAACTGTCATATTCCTGACTTGGTACAGGCATTTTCAAATGTAGAAAATGGTGGATTAAACCTGGTTCTATAGCGCTAACCCTCTCACTTTAATGACAGTCTCATCAATTTCCGATATTTTTACATTGATGCGTTAAATAAACAGACACAATAAATATAATAGCAAACACTATTGTTTGTAAGTTTTATCTCCTGGAAGGCTATTTGTCTGTAATCAGTCTACTATTTTTCAACTGTAAAAATGACTAATAAGTAATGGATAATATAGGTGGCGAAAAAAGTGGAACATTAAAATGATTTAAAACATTGTTGTGACGTCATTCTATTGTTGTACCCGTTCTTTATTTCATTTACCTGTAAGAAACCATTATGTTACCTTTAGCTGTCCAATATTTTTAAGAATAGTAGCCCTCCTCTTTCTTAAAAATATTGGACAGCTGAAGGTAGCATAACTGATTCTTACAGGTAAATCTGAAAATAAACTATCAATTTCGCCAACTGTTTTCATCATGTGAAAAGAAAAAAATCAACTAAATAACAAATGTCAATAACAAAAAACATTTTATTAAAGTCACCTTCCAATACAATAATGTTGTCACTCGTCAAATCAGTTTCTTAACACTACCAAAAGATTAATTCTCGTCCGTCTTTGGTTATCAAAATTGACCTCTGGTGTTGCTCTTATTCTTCCTAACATCATTTTCATCTACAATTAAAAAAACAACCAATAAAGTCATGCTTCTAAGGTTTGATAGATCACGCCGCAATACAAGGACCATAAACAACATAAACCTCACTCTGTGTAAAAGTGCAAAGCTATAATTTACTTCATGAACTACGGGACTACAATAGTTGTTATAATTTTCAGGTTTCTGCGTAGATTTACAAGTTGTTGTTTTTTTAAGTCTGATATTATTGCTTGAATATGAATATAATGCAACATTTCGCTTATGAACGACGATTGATATGGGAACTTATTAATAAGCAGAATTAATGAAACGTTAATACTCATATTATCTGTAAAACAAATCAACCGTGTGTTCGATTAGCACTTTGTTCGTAGTGAATGTCATACAAGTTGGGAACAAACCCCCTGTATGGTGATTATACCTGTATAGAGGGGTAATCCTTCTATAGAGGGATAACATTATTCCTCTATAAAGGGGTATTTTTGTTTACACTGGATTTAAAGTAAATTAGTACAGAATGGCATTTTCTAGTTATATTGGCTATAATCTCTAGCATTATATGAATCAACAAATGCACTTTACTAAAAATTGGGATGACCAGTTTTCTGCTAAAGTGAAAAAAATTGCAATCTATTGTATACCTATTTGAACACCTGATCAACATCAAAAGGAAAAGTTTACCTTTAAATTTCATGTTAAATCTTACAATAGAAATTCTATTAGGTGAGGAATAAGTGAGTAGAATTTACCTGATCATCACAGCTTTTAATCATGGTGAACAATAGATTGTATATTTAGTCAGATAAGCAGCAAACTGGGCATGTGCATATTAAATTAAGTACATACATTGAAGCATCAACTGTTGCAGGTCACTGCCATAATAAGTAGAAAATGCCATTCTGCCCTATTTTGATTTAAATCCAGTGTAAACAAAAATACCCCTCTAAAGAGGGATACATTTACCCCTCTATAGAAGGATTATCCCTCCTCTTTACAGGTATAATCACCATACAGGGGGTTTGTTCCCAACCTGTTATAGGTAAGAGAGAGGGAGGGTTTTTTCTTTGCACAAGGAAATCGAGAGACAAAAATACGTTCCGTAATAATAAAAATAAAACAACACAAGGGACATCAATATACAAATAAACGAAAAAAAGAGGTGGCACGACCTTCCAGGAAAATAATCGATAAAAAAGATGGATTATCAGATGGTACCGTTTTGGTAAACAATCCCATTCTTTTGAAAATTCCGATGAACAACAAAATAATGTAAAACGATTGCAAGTTGTTATTTCTTCATTTGTTCCTATAAATTATATAATTGAAACAAGATCGACTGCGGTGCACTCAATATGGTTCAACGTGAACCCGTCTTCACATGTTTTTTTCTCATCTTTTTTTCATTCACCTAGTAAGAAATTAAATCCGAGAAGAAACAAAAAACTGAAAGGAGAGGACTACATTTTGAAATATAATATATATAAAACTTGCTTTATCAGCTGCTAAAACTATATCATCTATGTAATCCACACTTAAATCGGATATATATAAATACACATTTGATTTTAATCCAAAGTTTGAAATAGCACAATCACTAATCACCACTTTCATTTTTTTTGCATTAGGAATATAATTTCATCAACGTCTTTATTCATTTTGGAACACAAAAACGCATGTAAAAGTATTCACGGGGCATATTTGGAGTAGTCCTATTATAAACACACGCAAAAATCATGATACGCATACTCTGAGTCTTAATCTACATGTAGCAATACATGTTGACAATGTTTACCTTCAGCTGTACCTTCTTTTTGTTTAAAATGGGGCAACATGTAGGATAAAGTTCAATGTAAAGAAAGTTTATTCACAAACCAATTTTCACAGTTGATGAAAATAAATCTCTTTTATTTGATTGCATTTGTTAACCTTTTCGACGTGTAAAACAATGTTTTAAGTAAGATATAAGCCTCAGACCTGTCCAATATTTTACAGAATGGACTGTTATCGGCTTATATCCTTTACTTATAAACAAAGATATGAATTAATACATTGATATTCTTGTTTGAACTATTTTGTATTTATCGTAGCTTATTTTGACGTATATATTGTGTTAACTTTTTGTTTGGTACTTGCATTTGTTTTTTTAAAACGATTCTTTGTCCTATTAAGAACTGTTTTTTGCTATTAAAACACTTTCTACGTGGAAAGGAATAAAACTATATATAGGGTAAATAAAGGTAAAAGTAGTACACTGCTGTTCAATAGTCATAAATTGATTAAGGGTAAAAAAAATCCGGGTCACAAACCAAACCCGAGGGAAACACATCAACAAAAAGAAGAAAACAATAGAAACATTCAACTGCTTCAGAAACAAACGCCAGCATACCTAGAAACGGATTATTTGATATCAACCGCCATGTTCCTGATGTGTCTCAGGACATTTTAAGAAAATAAATGTGGGTAGAGCCTGTTTTATGGCTAGCGAAACTTCCCGTTTATATGGCAATGTAAAAATACCGGTTAAATGACACTATAACTTGACATGAATACAGTATAAATAATGCAAGAACACACAAGACAGATACATAGTTACATATATAGATGATATAACAGTACAGAACAACATGACAAGATCATCCAAATACAATTATGAACTGTTTGTCGCACGAATGTACCAAAGCCACAAATAGTGACGTCACAGATAAATTGATAAACATAGAATATAAAATTGGGATTACGTTTGTAATGGCGCTATATAATAAATTTTGATACGTTACTCTAGACATAGCTCAAAGTACGTTGATTTTGTTGAACGAGGAATACTGCTTTCTCAAAAGTTGCAAAGACAGTGCTATGCATCAATCAAATTAAGGTCATCACTCAAGAAATTTTAGGGTCGCCATTATGAGCTGATTGGCCATTATGACAAAAGCGTGTCAGAAATCATATCTGATATTCTTCCTCAGTCATAATAACCTTCCATCATTACCGAACTGAACAAAGAAATAACACGACGGGTGCAGTATACAGTGCAGGAAATGCTTACCCTTCCGGAGCACCTGATTTCACCCCCGTGTTTTAGTGGAGTTCGTGTTGTTTCTTATTTCTTATTTATGATTGTTGATGTAAATGTCCTTTGGGTTTTTGAGTCTTTGTTTACTCCTTGGTTTTGATTGTTATTGTCTTCTAATCAATACAAGACTATTAAACATGTGTTGTTAATGGTGTAATTATTTTCTAACCTTGTCGGTAGTAAGAATTGTTTATGACTATTAACAAACACGTTCTATGTGAATAGGAATAAAACGATATCTCTTAAGTAAACGTGAATTAAATACCCGCTATGTTTTCATCACTTCCGCATCCCCATAAACGAAAGAAAAAACCCAACAATTAACAACCGAAAGTCATTTATTCTTCAGAAAATGCATGTTCCATGTCAGGATCATGATATTCCCTTAGTTAATAGAGTTGGACGTTTGATATTGTTAGGTTTTATGAACTCTCTCTCTTAAATTTAACTGGGAGTTTTATATTTTTGTTGATTTTCAATTATTTAGCTTTCAGCATATAAACAGATTATTTCTACATGATGCCATTACGGTCAAACATGTTTTTTCCCTTCAAAATATTGAATACGAAAGAAATATTATATCCTTGAAGTATGTTAAATTCATACTGCAATTATATGTTTGATATTATTAGAACATGATAAGATATAGGAAGATTATCATCAATAAGACGACTTCCAGCCAATAAACAAAGTCCGCCTTCAGCGATCTGAGAGTCTGCCGTTCACGTCGTAAACTTATAAAAATTCTTTTCTTTTGAAAGTACTGGGCTAAACTTGATAAAACTTTACCAGAAAATTCCGTCAGAACATTTCATTTATGTTTTCTGGTGTTTTCTTGAAATTAAGAAAGAAGAAACTTCAAAGACTAAACATAGAAGACAGAATTCAGATACTTAGTTACATTTATTATCAATTTCATTGTTAGAACGACGTTGTCTAGATCTTGATCTTCGAGATTTCATGTCTTTTAAAGGGCTTTACAGCCCGGAACAAATTTGTTTTCTTCTGATAAAACTTTATGAGTTTGCATCCACGTATGTGGTACATATCCATCTTTTTTTTTTTTAATTTTAAAACTGTTAATCAAACAATCGCTATAATTTCAAGCGATTTTAATATAATGATCTTGCTTGAATTGTTTAGCTCATCTACATCATTTCATCATAATAGTATTTGTATCTGTGTCAATTGCTGGCTTTTCAACAATAATCTCTTCGCGATCCTTCGCCCATTCCTGAATCTCGCCACTTGAGAACAATCCAAATACCACTATTCCAACTACACAGAAAGCAGCACAAACATAAAACACGTTCCTCCACTCTTCTTGAGTATCCTGCATTTAATAGATATAAAATGATTAAAAACATATAAATATTGTAATGATATAAACCACTATTTGATAGCCTCATCGTTATCTATATGTTGTGACATTAAACTCTTTTACCTTTGCATTGTTCAATATTTAGTGACGTTATCTCTTTGACATATAACTTTCGCCTAAATTTATTTTTTTCAATTTTAAGCAGTTATTCAAATTACCTTTCGGTTTAAATAAAATGACAGCATTTTGTATATCCAAACAATACCTAAGCCTATAGTGTGTTAAACAGTTTGTTAAACAATTCAAATTGTTCAATTCTTCAATTATATTAAAAGAGACAATTGGGTTACGGAAGTTCCCAGTTACAGAAAAAATTACATCTGATCTTAGATACAAGCCCTTTTATTTCAATATCATTTTTTTATATACAATAATAACTATGAAAAATAATTTAATTGTGAGCCCCGGTTTTCATGTCATACATAATTTGGTTTTAATAACATATTTTGAAATTTACGACCATACTCATAGGAGGTATTTTGCTCGAAATATGTACAAAATATACGATTTTCTGCTCTTTTGTCGGATTGTTGAGACGCATACTCCTTTTCCATTCTCAATTGTACTAGTGCATCGATCGTACGAGCATATATGCCTAGTACATTGTATTTCTGATGATTTTTGTCATATATTCCTCTGAGTAGGACCCACATTAAGATTAAATACATTTTTATTCAAAGAAGCAGCATAATATGATAGGTGTATTTCAAAATATATAACATGTCTTTAAACGTGAATTAAATTTCAGGGTGTCTTTGTATGTCCTTTTTTGGATTAATGCTCTGTAGGTATTAAAGAAGTTGTACGTCTATAAACACGAGCTATTCCCTCTTTGTATGATAGTTTACTGTCAAGCTACAGGACGGAACAAAATGACACATTTTATATGGATTATACAGGAAAAAACACCATTTTGTGATTAGAAACTAAACAAAATGATACAATTGTTAAATACTTCAGGAAAAGATATCTTTCAGACATTGCTTTGAGAATATCAAAAGAAAAGATAGGGTCACCGTACGTCTTTTCCTGCTAAAATACAAAATAGGAAAATTCCATGTAGAATCCTTCAGAAAATGCACTGTTTTAGAGTTAACTCCCCTTAAAATGCCAATTTAAAAAAAAAATTAAACCAAAAATAATTAACATTTGCAAAAATATTAATATTTATAAGTTATATTCTTATAAATTGGTTCTTATAAATGAAAATTCACATTAAATATCTGCATTACTGCATCAAATTTCGCTAACCTGATGGAAAATCTGGACCTTTGTTTCTCTGTTTTTTACAATCCAAGATGGAGGAAGACACCCATACCACCTTAAGAGCTTTATCTATATATATTTAGTAGGTGTATTGTGTACCTTTTCTATCTAGGCAATGGCAACATTTGAATTATTTAATTTTCTTTGCATTACAGACAAAACATTTTTGCGTAACAAAAATTGCTTTAAAGATGTACTGTAGTGAGTAAATATTGGTAGTCTATTGTGCTAAAATTCACAGTTCTCCTTTGCCGATTTCATAGTTACTTTAATATATTAATTTTTCAAACCATGCATGACAATTATTCTATGATTTCGTGACTACAATGTTCAGTCATGTGTTATTTCAGTTTTGTCATTGGTTGATCAAAGCCATTGGATTAAATGATTCAACTAAAATAGTTGATAACTATATGATTCAGGACAAATTCGTATTGTATTTTATACTGTTAATAGGAGGTACACATGAGGTAATGCACTTACATTTGGTGTCAAGGCGCCTGCTACTATAGGGGCCACCATACCAGGCACAGTGGCAAAAGTATTAGTGATACCATACAAGACTCCAGCATATCTAAATAAGATAATTACATTTAATAGAAAAAATTTAAAGCTTTTATTACACATGTATATTAAAGGGATGTGAATCTAGATCTATTCAACACGAGTAATTGAAATCCAAAAGCTTTTGCAAAGGAAGTTGATTTATACCACAGTCGTTTTAGCAGTGATATGCATATACAGTCATTTCCGTTTAATATCCTTCGCTACACCTATCACTTGGAGACGTGTAATGAATCGAGGAAACGTCTGCGAAGCAGTCATTGACATAAACTCCTTTCTCCAAATTTCTCCTACCAAAACGACACAACAAATATTTGTGCCCACATAGAAATGTATACATAATTTGGTCATCGTTTCTCTAAGAGCTATTTGATGATCAATCATTATGTCTTCCCTTTATGAATAATTTTGATATGGGTTATTTAAGATGTCCCCCGCGTAGAGGCTTTAAGTGTTACCCTTGTCCATCCATACGTCCGTTTGCTCGTCCTAAGTATCCGTTCTCTTACTTTAATTTGCCTCCACCAAAAGTTTCCTGTCTACAAAACTTTGATTTTTTGAAAAAGGATTATATCATCTCAGGCATAGAATCTCAGGCATATAGAACTTAGCCGTTTTTGGAAAAACTTTTTGGAATTTTGGGTCCCCATTGCTCTTCAACTTAGTATTTTAAACTATTTTGATCTGAGCGTCATTGATGGGTCTTATGTAGACGAAACGCGTGTCTGGCGTATTACATTATAATTCTTCTATTTTTCAAAACTAATTAGGAAATTTATGAACAATGCTTATAACCACAATACAAAGATCAAGTTCTGGGATGCGTCTCTTTTACCGTTCTTGAGGTATGTTTCTTTACGATATATGTAAGAGGCTGCATCATATGTGTTTAATGGACAGATTCGGCGTTCTAAACAATAGTTTTCTTACGCAGAAAAAAAATATGTTTATTATAAAGCATTTATCTATTTAGACAGTAACTATGTGTAAATAGCGTGTTTTTGTTTTATTTCAATGTGAATGTGCCATTGAAGGATACTCATAATTGTGTACCCTTTGTGACCATTAACATTATTTTACACATACAATGACCTCTAATTATCGTAGTATGATTTTCTTATAGAATTGAACTTACTTTGGGCCAAAGTCTACATGGTTAACGACATATCCTGCTCTACTAAAACCGGTAAACATAACAGCTATCGAGAGAAATGCAACAGCTATATTGCGCTGATCACATGAGACAAATCCTGTACCAATCAAAAAGGCGCCTGCTCCGATAAACGCTGAAAAAACAAGCATTTATTTTCACTATATCGTAACAAAAGACATAAGAACAAAATCATAGAATAAAACATTTGTCTTCGACTTTTCCTTAATGTAAAAAATACAAAGAAAATCCTTTGGACATTCCAGAATTTGGTTTAGTGTATACATCAATGAATTTGATGAAACATTTTATAGCTTCTTACTGTATAAACTGGCCATAAAATTATGGGAGGAACTATAATGCAAATATACATTTTTATTTTGCATCTCGAATAACAGTTTCTTACGACTTGCAGAGCATCTTGAAATTATCATTTAAGCAATAGTTGGTTCTTATTGGTTGTTAAATGTTGTTGTCATGATCCTATCAGATGGAATGGGGTTAGGAAATAAGGAACACACAACGGTTAGGAAATAGAAAAGAGATTATAAACAGTTAATACAAATTTGGATTGAATGAAATAACAGAAAGGATATATGTTACCCGATCAATGGATGTATTGTTATAGGATCACTAATTGTAGTGCAAGTGTTGATTCTAAAACATGAAGCAATTTTTTTTATTGTAACATCTCCACTGTGTTTAACTTCATATCGCAATTAGTTTTCTTCAATTTTTCCCCATCTATGTTTAAAGCGTATCTCTATTAGTTTATTACGTGTATAAGAAACAAGAAATATATAGATATGTTAACCTCGATATAAAACAATATTTGATGCTTATTTTTTATTATCATATTTCTTGTAAAAATTTCAGATTTTGATTGATTAATACGAGGAGACATTTTATAACTTTATAATGACTGTACATGTAACTCTGTCTGTTCATAAATTAATAGTACATTCCCTACCATTTAATTTCTAAAAGACAATAATGACAGAACATTCAGTATTTAAGTTTATATTTTCTTGAGGTAACGTTGTACTTTGATTTGAAAAATGGTAAGTCATCGATACTATAGTCACCTATGGTGTTCCATAAGCGTCTTGTCCCTGTTGTGGATAATAATTGTTTAGAACGAATAAGATCGGCCATTTGGCCTACTCCAAAACCAGACACAGCTTGACATAGGTAAGGTACAGCAGATAACACTCCATTCTATAAAAATACAAACAAGTAAAACAACAACAACAAAAATCCGAGGAAAATTTAAAACTTAGACCCTAATCAAATGGCAAAATCAAAAGTTCAAACACATCAAACGAATTAATAACAACTGTCATATTCCTGACTTTGTACAGGGACTTTCTAATACTGAAAACCATTAAACCTGGTAACAATCGCAATTGGAAATTTGAAATTAAATTTCCCGAAAAGGAAAAAGAATGTTCAAAATCGTAAGGCTATTTTCAACCCATTATAGTTTATTCGTTGTCAATCACGTGTTCACTTCAGTTCTAGTTTTGATCGTATTGTGCAGTCTAAATTTGTTCGTCATGATGTAGTCCGGTGTTCTTCATTTTATCTTATTTTTCTATCCATTTAATAATAAAGTGCATGTGAACAAAAATGAATAACAACAAATTATGATATAAAAATATGATTACCCTAAGTCGACATAAAGCAAAAACTTACACTTTTGATGTTAAACTTCAGGACTGCTTTCATAAATGCAGGCAAACTTGTTAAGAGAGTATAATTTATCCAGTTATTACAGACATGCGCAGTTATACAAGCCATCACGGCTGGTGACTTGGCTATTTCAACCCATGGAACTGTTGATGACTTAAAGAAATGTAATGGAGTATTAAAATCAGTTTTGAACACAATGAATTAAGGAAATTATGTTAGCTATAAAAGAGAGGCAAAAGATACAAAAGGGACGTTTTGACTCATAAGTAGAAACTAAACTGGCATAGTTATTACAATTATTTTGTATGATTGACTATAGTTGCCCCTTTTTATCTTAACCACTCCTTTGTTTGTATTTCAAGCTTTAAAAACTCTTGGAATTAAAGCTATCTATTTAATTATGATAGTTTATTTTTCGTGATCAGCATCCGTTGCAATTGAATAAGACTTAAGAGACATGTTTCATTTTGCTCTGTCAGTCTTTGACGTATAAGATTTTGTTTATGAGAAACGATGTTATATGTATTTATTTTATCGTCTAGTGTTTTGATTAACCATAATGTTATGCATTAAAGGTTGGACATTTGTTGATTCACCAGATAAGAAAAAACTGAAATAACTAAACGTCACAAAAATGCGTCACAGGTGTACGTTGTTATTCTGCGTTTCACATGTTACTAAAATACTATTATTTATGTATGTGTTTATCTACGCTGAGCATTCTTTTGTTGTTTGTTTGTACTGTATCACTGTTCCTGTCATTTTATCGATATTTTTTAACATTGTCATATAAGCGGGAAGTTTCGCTAGCCATAAAACCCGATTCAATACATGCACTTTTTTTACATGTTCTGCAGCAAAATTGAAATATGGATGTTTGGCAGTTGTTATCAAATATTCCGTTTCTATTCCTGTCGGCATTTTTTGTTGTTGCGTTTAAGTGTTTCTATTGTTCCGGTGTTTTCATCTTCTAGCTGATGGGACTTCCTCGGTTTTAGTTTGTAACCCTGATTTGTTTTCTCTCAGAAGACTTTTTAAAAGCGGTATGCAACTGTTTCGTTTATCAAACACATACCCGTTTTGTGTTGTCATATTCTATGCTGTTATTTATATAGTCTCGTTCTGCGTCACTGATCCAGGGATGGTCAGATGGTGTATCGCGAACAAGTACGAACCATACAACAACCCATATGCATGCTAAACCACCTATTATTAAAATGTTTACATCTTAAACCTTATACGAATAAAAAACTGCACATGCATGTATATTGAAATATTTAAACAATTGTTAGGCTTTTCATTTTGCAATTTGCTTAAGGACATTCCGCTTCGAATTTTCCATGGAATTCGGTATTTTTGTTATTATACTTTTATTCACAATCAGTCGAATTTTTTTTTTTGTAAATAGGCTTGTTTTCATGAATCTACTTAGGATTTACATTAGTTCTTCCACATGCATTTGGTTTGAGAACCTGATAATATAGAAATAAAAGGAAAGAAATTTTACTAATTCAGACCAAGCGTTGCTTGTATAAATCTTTGTTATCTGATGTTGACGAACATGCATAAACTATGCCATTAGTTTTCTCGTTTAAATGGTTTTATATTGTCAAATCGGGGCCATTTATAGCTGACTATGCGGTATGGGCTTTGCTCACTGTTAAAGGCCGTACGGTGACCTATAGTTGTTAATTTCTGTGTCATTTTGGTCTCTTGTGGAGAGTTTTCTCATTGGCAATCATACCACATCTTCTTTTTTATATGCTTATATCATCAGTGAATTCTTGTGTTGATAAATGTGTCTTGGTTGCGTTTGAATCTTGCTAAATAAAGGCAACAGTAGTATACCGCTGTTCAAACTCATAAATCCATGGACAAAAAACAAAATCGGGGTAACAAACTAAAACTGAGGGAAACGCATAAATGGTTTATTAATTGAATTTATGTCTCAATATCATAGATATTTTTAAAAATATCATAGATATTATTAAAAAAAAAGTCACACGGGTGAAAATGTATAGCTGAAAAGATAAATCGGATGAGAAAGCCTGCGTGAAAAGTTAAAGATATATACATTATTGTATAGGTTTATTAATTGAATTTATGTCTCAATATCATAGAACACCAAAGTTCGATTTGCTTTTTTAAAGGTATACATGCATATTGTTGCGAGAAGATGTATTCGACCAATGAACCGTTTTGTCCTTATTTCAGTTTAATATGCTGAATGAGAACTTCCACGTAGAAGTTATTTTCAGGAAACAGTATGGATAATTCCAATAAATGCAATTCAAAAGGAATAGTTAAGACCATGATTCGCTTAAAAAACTACAAACACTACGTTGGATATAAGACAACATGATGTACAGTAGCATTATATGGTCTAGACTCTGAGACATTTCAATAAACTATTACACAGGCGTATAGATGTGTTACAGATACAATAGTTATCAAAGGTAGTAGGATTATAATTTAGTACGCCAGACGCGCGTTTCGTCTAAATAAGACTCATCAATGACATACTTTATCAAAATATGTATAAAGCCAAACAAGTACAAAGTTGAAAGCATAGAGGATCCAAAATTCCAAATAGCTGTGCCAAATACAGCTAAGGCATGCGCAATCTATGCCTCGGATAAAAAATCCTTAGTTTGTCGACAAAATCAAAGTTTTGTAAACAGAAAATTATAAAAATGACCACATTATTGATATGACTGGTGATACCCTCGAGGTTTGTTTGTACAAGTTTGTACAAGTTTGGCACATTGATAATGCACGTGTAGTGAGCAAGCAGTAAGATAGTACGCATAATGCCAATTATTAAAAAAAAAAGTCACACGGGTGAAAATGTATAGCTGAAAAGATAAATCGGATGAGAAAGCCTGCGTGAAAAGTTAAAGATATATACATTATTGTTGTATTCCATTGAAGTTTTGATATTAAAAATATTCGTAAACATGCACAATACTACTTACCAGTAATATAAAATATAGATCCCCATCCATTGTCAAAGCCATATTCACATAAATACCCAGATGAAGCAAATGTTCCTACGCTACCAAACATAGTCCCTGGAAGAAAGTGCCAATATTAAATGAACAATAAATTGAGAAAGGAAATGGGGAATGTGTCAAAGCGACAACAACCCGACCATAGAGCAGACAACAGCCGAAGCCCACCAATGAGTCTTCAATATAGCGAAAAACTCCCGCACCAGGAGGCGTCCTTCAGCTGGCCCCTTAAAAAATGTATACTAGTACAGTGATAATGGACGTCATACTAAACTCCGAAGTATACACAAGAAACTAAAATTAAAAATCATACAAGACTAACAAAGGCCAGAGGCTCCTGACTTGGGACAGGCGCAAAATTGCGTCGGGGTTAAACAATGTTTATGAGATCTCAACCCCCCTATACATCTAGCCAATGTAGAAAGTAAACGCATAACAATACGCACATTAAAATTCAGTTCAAGAGAAGTCCGAGTCCGATGTCAGAAGATGAAACAAAATAGAATAAATAAAATGACAATAATACAAAAATAACAACAGACTACTAGCAGTTAATTGACAGCTCCAGACCTCAATTAAACTGATTGAAAGATTATGTTTTCATAATATGAATATCAGGCACAATCTCTCCCGTTAGGGGTTTAGTATCATACTATCATAAAATATATGAAAAGAACATAACCCGTGTCATGCCAACAACTGTTTTTTAAATAAATGTGTTTAGTTCCGATGCAAATACCCTATAAGTGAATCAATATTAAAGCCAAAATATGCAATCTTTAATGACCTGACAACAGTATCGTAACTATATCCCTTCTTAATAAGTCTGTTTAAAGGTTTTGTAAACTTTTAATGTGAATACTGACATTTTTGTGCTTTGTAAAGAATATTACCATAAAAGATTGGATGTGAAATACCTGGACGTATAAGATGTCTGCATGTTGAGTTATATTTTACGAATTATTTCCTTATATTGATGATAAAATTTAGTAAATGTTTTGACTAGTTTGTGATATCGAAAACCCTGGTGTAATAATTTTTCAGCAATACATAAATTTCTCTCGCTAAAATCTAATACGTCGTTACATACACGAGCGAATCGTATAAGTCGAGATATATAAACACCATATGATGGTGACAAGGTAACGTCACCATCTAAAAATGGATAATTAACGATAGGAAATGAAAAATCATCTCTTTTATCATAAATTTTTGTATAAAGCTTCTAGTTAATAATATAGATATCAGGATCGAGGGAAGGGCGGTGGTCATTGTTAGTATTAGCTTTATTCAAAGTAAATTCAACAGGATAAATTTCTTTAGTATACATACTGAAGTCGTCATTATTGAGAGCCAATATATCATCCAAATATCCTAAAAGAATTGTTAAATTTTTATGAAATGTTGTTTCGATGAGTCTTTGCTAATTTTAGTCATCAATTGTAACTCAAAACAATACAAAAACAGGTCCGCAATAAGGGGTGCACAGTTAGTTCCCATTGGAAATCCGATAACTTGACGATATACGTAATCTCCAAAGTAAAAAAAATGTTATCAAGTAAAAATTCAAGCGCATATATAGTATCAAAGCATGTCCAATTGACACAGTTCTTTTGTTTATTGCTACTAAAAAATTACCTAAAAGAGTTTGAACATATGTACTCGCAAGCAGTCTGACTTTTTAAATGCCCAGTTAATTAGAGATGTGATTTTTTTCTTAATGAGAATATGAGGCAAAGTGGTATATAGGGTAGAAAAATCAAAACTTTGAACCGATTCAAAATCACCAATATATGCATGCAATTTATCAAGTACTTTCAACGAGTTTTTGACACTCCAAAAGTACTTAATTCCACTATTTTCAAAGGCCTGTGTTTGAACAATTTATTATCAGGTTTTTTTATTGTACCAAGTGTACTAGTAAGTAGAATAGACAATTTAGTAGTGGAACAATGGCTTGAATATGAACTAAATCTATAGTTGTAAGGTTTTTTGTGTAGCTTCGGAAGCCAGTACTTAGTTGGGACTTTCATTGTATTTGGTTCTGCTTGTAAAGAAGTAGCTAAAAGTTTGTGTTTGTTACAGATGTTGTTTTCTGAAAATGAAGTCAGTTGGAATGTTGGTGAATTCGTGATTTCCTTTTGCAGAATAGTATATTATTGATAAAGGTGAGCAAAATTCGATATGTGTGTCGTGACCTTGAAATGTAATTACTGGTGTTAAAGATTTAAAGAAGATTATCCCTTATCTTTATCAAAGCCATATTTGTTTTTGATCATGACATATTTGCAGTTTTCTTTTGGTGACAGTTTGCCCAATAAGACCTTTTGATTAAATATTTCCAAAACATATATTCTGTAAAATGATCGTTTATGTCTGATATATGAAAACTGAAATGCTGTTGAAATACAAAAGTGACGTAACATGTTACCTCTCTGCAACTATGTGTTCAGATTGAATCAACCGATGAATGTTTGAACAAAACAACAATTATTTAAAAAAAAAGGTATATCAAGTTTAACTACTTTGTGCAATTTCAAGTGCCTAAACACGGTTGCATGTATTCCCTAATTGGTCAAAAATATAAAATAAGAATATTATTCACTACTAAAATATAATCGGAATGCACCAGCCAATACTCGACAGCCAACGTGTATACATATAGAAAAGTCATTGCAGTAAGATTGGGATATAAGAAGATGAAAACTTGACAATTTTAATAAATTTCAAAATTCTTAAACTCGAGTGAAATGCACTATAGGATTAAAAGGTAAACTTGATATACGAATTAATAAGTCTTTACATACCAAGGTAAGAAACAGTTACGAGTCTGCTACGCTCCAAAGGAGGTGCCCAACGTCCCCACATAGACTGCATTGAAGGGAAAGAAACTCCCTGAAAAAATATATGGATACAATCATTAGTATATTGTTATGACGATTACTGAAGTCATGTATCCTAGTTTCCAGTAACTACAATTACTCTTAATTCGGTACTTTGTATCAATTGTCTTTTTTGGTAGTTGTAGCTTTTTAGTTTCTTGCTGATTGAATAAACCCCTTTCAACTTATTTTTACTGTTTTTTCTTGTGCGGTAATGTCAATAAGTCGGGTTTACAGAAAGGTTGAGTGCGCACAAATATATTTGACCTCGCTCAATTTGCTTGAAGCCTGCGATTTTTAGGTTGACTTTTGGTTGTCCATGGTAGCTTTCTACCAAACTGGTATTACGGTTGGTCTATTTCTACTATAATGCAGTGCGCGAACATTATCTATCCTGAACGCTTTCGGTGATTAAATATACAAGTACCACTGAAATCTAAATATCAGTAGATATGAAATGTAATTTTCATTGTATGTCCTAACGATGAAGTTCAGCAAGTCCCTTTAGTCAATGATTAATAGACATAATGCTACATGTACATTTCGATAAATTTAAATGGCTTGGCAGAATGCATGTACATGTATCTGTCATTGATGAGCAATTACAATCAGTAAACCCTTGTTGATAATAAAAATGAGTTAAAAATGAATTTGATAATCAAGTATTTTTTTAATCTGGTTTTAATGGTACTTCGCTCTTTAGATGAGACAGTTATTGATTGATTGATGTTTGTGCAACACATCAGCGAAGTTATATCATTGCGAGAACTTACATAATATCTTCTGGAAGAATGACAGATTGAAAAATCAGGAAAAAAACAAAACCTTTTTATAAAACAATAGCGTTTAAATGAACCTGTAGTTCATTAGGTGATTGATTGTTGTCGGTTGCAATCTGCCATATTTGTTGTTCATTTATTGCTTTCGGCAGAACTAAGGAAGTAATTTTTCTATTTCAAATTAGTTCACATTTTTGTCAAAGCAGGACCTTTAACAACTTGATATACTGTATGGATTTAGCTCGTCTAAGGGCATTCAATTATTGTGAACATGTTTACGTCTTATTCACAATTATACCACATATCTTGTTTTATCTTACCTCCTATACATTTCCAGGAATATGATTGGTTAAAAGCGTCCGCGTGCAAACCGTGTATATTTGATATTAGGTTAGTAGGGAGGCGGGGCTTATCTCATACACGGTTAGTAGAAGGGTTACGTCCCTTTATATTCCTTATTGGATAAGAAGGGGGCGGGGCTTATTTCATACACGGTTAGTAATGGTGTTATGTCCCTTCGCTCTCACCCCATATGGAATTAACTGACCCTATATATACCGTATTAGGTCACTAGCACACTATGTAACTAATAATATTTGAATTATAGATAATATCAAAATGAGATTCTTACCGTTGCTAGTCCAAGCAGGACTCGAAGAACGTAAACCAGAACTACCGATACTCTTGCGCACGCAGGCATCACCAGTGTACATATGCATGCTACTGCCATGGCGGTACCAAATACTCGTCGTCCACCGAATCGATCAGACAAGTAGCCACCAGGAATTTGAGTAACAATATAACCATAGAAAAATGAAGCAAGGAGCGTCGACTGGATTTGTTTTTCCCATTCAAATTCAGCATGCTGTAATGGTCATAAACTATTGAAATTCTTATGCGTTTTGAAACAAAATATCATTAAAAAGCCAATATATATTTTCAGGTTTCACATACAGAATAAGATAATGATATCATATGTAAGAATAGTTTTCATTTCGATTCAAATAAAACTAAATTTGTATTGTACAATATTCTTATTGTAATCTGCTTCTTAAGATCATATTTCAGTAATACCGAATATATAGGGAAGTAAAATGGGAAAATTGTGTTAAATATACATACTATATGTTTTGTTGTGTGTTGCTTTTGTGTGGACATTACAAAATCTATTTCCTATACCGAATGATTGGTGTTTGTCTAAAATTCTTTGATTGATAGCGTATGCATTAGATTAGAACAAAAGATTAGAACAAATTAACAATCATCCGTTTGGTAGATGTTGTTGTAAATTGGGCTAATCTGGATTAGTTGCGGAGGTAGTCATCGGATTGAAGACTCAATTCCAGCCAGATGTTGCTTTTATACGTGCTGCATTGCATGCAAAGTGATCAATATATTAGAAAATAATATGAGATCTCCACCGGCACATATTCTTTAATAATCTCGTGTCGGTTTGTTTAGCAACGTTTTCGATTATTTTACCAAAGATTTCACTTGTTCTGCATATCTAATGATAATTTGAAAAGTTTGAACATATCTTGCATGCAAATTGTGGTAATGCGTTTTGAAATTGCAACCGTTTATAGTTTTTTGTGATGAGTTTACGAAAGATGGCGTTACTAGTTAATATTTGCCGGCTTTGATTCACGTTAAGGATTGATTGAACTCCAAACACTTGGAATCAGATCGAGATGAGCTCTTTAAAATTTCAGGATTATGACGTACAATAGTTTGCTTACATTATTAGTAATTTAAAAGTAAAAACTATTCGAAATACTAAGGATTTTCTTATCCCATGCATAGATTACCTAAACCATACTTTGTATAACTTTTTTGGGAATTTTGGATCTTCAATGTTCTTCAACTTTATACTTGTTTGGCTTTTTAACTTTTTTGATCGGAGCGTCACTGATGAGTTTTATGTAGACGAAACGCGCGTCTGGCGTATTAAATTATAATCCTGGTTTATACATGTTATAACTTTCATCATTTGAACCAGCTTTTGTAGCATTTGTTTTTAAAGTAGATGACAAAAATGTCTACTTTTACAGTATGTTATTGTGCGAACCATTATAATTGAATACCTGATTAAAGACTGCTCTTTCCGCAGCTTTTCCAGAACATGTAGACGACGTGTCATTGATATCACTGATGTTGTTCGAAGATGACGAATTCAAAGATTTCACCATACAAACTATAGCAACACTAAAGTTAACTCGTAATGCATACACAAATACAAAACCGAAAAATCCAGTATAAGCTAAAATCCAACGCTGTGAGCAACAACTTGGTACATCTAAAAGTACAGTAGTTTGCTTACATAATTTTATATATCTTTCATTTTGATCAATACACATACAGATAGGGGAAAATACGATATCGATTAAAAAATTATAAAAGCTCGGCAAAAGTGGAGTAATTTCTTATTTGAACCAATACTAACATTTAATTCAATATGATACTCACTTTTCTGACCACTTTATCAAGATCCAAACAGAACGATTGATAGCTGAAAACAGATGTCAGAAATTGACCATATATCGACAAATAAAAGTAAGAATGGAAATGAGGAATTTATCAAAGAGACAAGAACCCAACCAAAGAGCAGAAAACGCCGAAAGCCACTAGTTGGTCTTTAACACAGCGAAAAATCCCGCACCTGGAGGAGGGCTTCAGTTTGTTCCTTAACACAATTACTAGTTTATTAAATTATAATTCTGGTACGTTTGATAACTATTATTGAAGATGGACATACGACATCTTCCTATATCTATATATGAATATTTATTATGTAAGTAAATTACCTTTGTCATCATCATCCTTCTTTTCCACCTGCTTCTCCATTGATATGTTTAACATTGACTGATAACGTGATATAACATATAGAGTATGGTCATATCTTACGGGATTAGAAACAGTGGAATTATAAATGTATATAGATGTGATATATATTTATTATCAACTCGCTTATTTTTCAATTTATGTAATACATGTATACATACATATATCATTTAATAATCTGCCTTTAGATTATCTTTGATATTTGGAAGACTGATTAGTAATAAATGAAAAAAAAACGAGGGAAAAAACGAAAATATTGAAATGATAAATAAACAATTAAAAGAAACGTATTCAATGTACAATAAAAAAAAATTGTTTTACACACATTTCTTTATCATAAATCACCAACGTCCTAATACTTACTTTTTAAATGAAATATTTTTCTATGTAAATATGTAGAGAGAATGACAAAACGATGTTCAAAGAAAATGTGACAGCTACTGAACAGAACAAAAATAAAACTTAATGATATTGAAGATCAAAACACAGTTTTTAAGGTGACTTTATCATGTTTTTTCTATAGTTAAGGTCCCCTTTAAATTTTGTCAAATAGATCTTCAGGTGTTTATATATTTTAAAGGACTGTAATATACGCGGGTTCTTAAATGCATAAATTTTTTTAGGTTATTTCGAAAGACATAATAAATGTAACAGTCACTCATTATCAATAAATTTAATTCAATTTAAATATTGAAGAAAAAAAACATTGATGACTCGCAATTCAAGGTCACATGACAGTATTATGTATATGTGCTGATAGACAGACACTTTCAGTCATTCAGAAGACGTTAATTATCCAAAATCAAATTATTCATCCTTAAAGTTGGAACGAGAGTGTTCCTAGCTTGATGAATGTACATTTAAAAACAGCGCATTGAAAGGACAATTATAATAAAGTTGAAGCAGTATGGGTTTACTCATTGTTGAAGACCGTACGATGACTTATGGTTTTTAAATTCTTGTTATTTGTTCTTTCATGAGAAGTTGGCTCATTGGCAATTTTATCACATCTTCTCATTTTCAAATTGGGTGGTATTTCCATTTAACAGATTTAGTCGGAAGCGCTTACTATTTGATATATATCTTAGGTTGTTAAGACTTTTGATTTTTTTGTCTATTGTACATCTTATAACTAAAATCATAACCTTTATAAGTTCTTCAAAAATTGTATATCTTTTGGTTTTTCCAATATTTTGGCCTAATGCATTGACGAAAGACACACTATATAATACAACCTAGAATGGACATGGGGAATATGTCACAGAGACAACAACTCGACCAAAGAGAAGAAAAACTACCGAAGGACAAAAATGGGTTTTCAATGCAGGGACATTCCTGGAGGTGGGCCTCAGCTAGGCCGTAAATAAAAATGTGTACTGTTTCAGTGAAAATGGACGTCATCCTGAACTCCAAACCTAATCAATGAACTAAAATTGCCAAAAAATAGCAAAGGACAGAGGCTCCTGACTTTGGTCAGGCACCAACATGCGGCAGTCTTAAACATGTTTTGAGAGAGCTCAACACTTCCCCTGCTCTAGCCAACGTAGAAATAACAAACACATAGTATACACACAGTAAAACCCAGTAAAACGTGATATCTGTGGTGAGTTCATTTAGTGTCATACACGACACAAGAAGTTAATGATGTTTCAATGTATACATCTAGTATATATTACGTTCATTATGAAGCCCAGGTGGTGGTGTGGTCTAGCGGGACGGCTACAGTGCAGTCGATTTGGTGTCACAATATCTCAGTAGCATGGGTTCGAATCCCGGCGAGGGAAGAACAAACAAAATTGCGAAAGCAAATTTACAGATTTAACATTGTTGGGTTGATGTTTAGACGAGTTGTATATACATAATGTACACAGCCATGTATCACATAACTGCTGGTGATCCGATGGATAAATCTGTTGTAGAGTTGTCACTGGCTCAGACGTACTTACGTTCATTATATATATATATATATATGTGTTACAGTCAAATTTAATCTAGTGGCGTACTACAGTACATGATATATAAGGCATGGAGATGTTATTGTTACAGATCAGCTCAATTATCTATAGTTAAGGATCCTACAAATCAATGCAAGATACAGCCACAGAAAATAATTATATAAATAAGTACGTCTGAGTCAGTGACAACTCTACAACAGATTTATACATCGGATCACCAGCAATGATGGTGATACATGGTTGTGTACATTATGTGTACATTATGTATATACAACTCGTCTAAACATCAACCCAACAATGTCAGATCTGGAAATTTGCCTAGGCAAATTTTTTGTTCTTCCCTCGCCGGGATTCGAACCAATGCTACTGAGATATCGTGACACTAAATCGCCTGCACTGTAGCCGTCCCGCTAGACCACACGACCACCTGAACTTTACAAAAATAAAGCTTTCAGTGGCCGTGTGTTACCTTTCTTCGTCAGTTTTAATCTAGCGGCGTACTACAGTACATGATATATAAGGCATGGAGATGTTATTGTTACAGATCAGCTCAATTATCTATAGTAAAGGATCCTACAAATCAATGCAAGATACAGCCAAAGAAAATAATTATATAAATAAGTACGTCCGAGTCAGTGACAACTCTACAACAGATTTATCCATCGGATCACCTGCAATGATGGTGATACATGGTTGTGTACAGTATGTATATATATATATATTTATATTCGTCATCGGAAATCTACGAGATGAACAGTTTAATATCCTTAATTACACACACTTCGTTCAAAATGTATCTGATCAATATACGTAAGATGTTTTTGTTTGAAGTAGTTTGGTGTTTAATTTTTTTATAATCTCTTTACAATGCGGTCTCCGCGTTTTGATGCATTGTGTCTCCTTAGCATAATTCATTGAGTATATCGAATCGAATAAAAAGTTCTTCTATGCTGACATGAATTATCATTCAATAGGTCATATTTATAAATTAACTGTTTACACAACTTTTTAATTATTGAAATTATAAGGCTTTCTACCTCCGGAATAGAATACCTTAGCTTTATTTGGCAAACTTTTAGAAGTTTTGGTCCTTAATGCTCTTCATCTTCGTACTTTATTTAAACTTTAAACTTTTTTTTAGATTTGCGCGTCACTGATGAGTCTTTTGTAGACGAAGAGCGTCTGGCGTAAATATAAAATTTAATCCTGGTATATATATAATGAGTTTCTGTATTCTGATAACAGTCATTGTCATTTATAAGAAACTTCAAGGAATCATACGTCACTGTACTATTATCTAAATTTATATGCATCAAACTCAGCTCAAGATAGAATATGAAAATAAATCCATATTCATTTAGTTACGGATAATCTATATGCGACGTATTTATATTCTTACTTTAACATGCATACTTCTTTCACCGGTAAAAAGAATTTCCGGACAAATTATCCTTATTGTCAATACTACGTAAAATTGATATGTTAGTTGTTTTATATGTTATACGCATCTAAAATTATATTGAAATAAATTGTTAACTCGAAAAACTTATATACAATAATAAATTGTACTGGGATATCCAGGATTTAAGTGATTTATTCATATAAGAGAAACATTAAACTGATGGAATTGGTTGAAGAAAATGATAAACATGAAACGTGTTTACAACAAAACGATAAAGCACAAGGTAACGATTCATAACATGTATTCCATATTATCAAAACAATGAAAACGAAGCTAAATAAAGTATGTATTATATTTTTCAAACTCTTATTGGTAGATAGTATGTTTACAAATGTTAATCAGATAACATTTTAAATTGACAAAATAAATAGAAAATTCAGTTTAGAGAATTCCATCGAATAAATTAAATACAACAAATGCGTTTTTGAAAGAAATGGATCCGTACACACAGTGATATTATTATTGTGTCAGATTTTATGGTTTTGTTTTATTTATCTTAAATATGTGTTCCCCTCTTTTAAAAAAATGCAAAAGAACAGCCCGTCACTGTTACCAAAGATTGGCTGGAGTGGTGTCATTGTATTTTTTTTGTCGTGGAGATAATTTTGTTTGATTTGTCCATACTTAAAAAAAAAAGAACTTGCCTAGGGGATATTTTCGTGATTACCATGATTCTGCTAAAAAAAACCAGAGAAAATACATCCATCGTGATTTTTGATAATGTTTTTCTAACTACAGATATTCCATGTTGTTGCTCTCAGCGCTGGATACTGGCATATACTTCTTTCTTTGGAGTTGTGTTAGTGTATGCCGTAAGAGTTAATTTGAGTGTTGCTATAGTGTGTATGGTCAAGAATGTTAATTCAACAACAGAACTTAACGGGACATCGATAGATTCAAATACGTGTCCAAGTCATGCAGAAAGTCAAACAGTATTCAATAAGGTATAAAAAAAAAGATATTCATTTTCTGACAAATACTAAAATCATACATAATTTTGTGACAAAATTATAAATTGTATTGGAAAAAGACGTTATGACAAAGTGAGTGGCATACAGAAAACTTTTCCATTAAGTATATACCGAAATACAACCTACATGTATAAACGCTTGCAAAGTATCTGTTAGAAGATAGAAGGTTGTAATGTGTTGACTTACAATTCCTTAAATCTAGACCATTTGAGCTTTGATAGATAGTTCTCTCTCATTGGCAAAACTAGCCTGTCATCTTATTTTGATTAGTTATACCTTTCACAATATGTAAAAATCACCGAGGTTTTAAGTAGTTCATCTGCACTTGTCACTAGATTCGTTCGAATTCAATCGTAATTTTACGAGGACTGTTAGCTGTCCTGCCGAAAGTCGGTGTTTTTCCAGGTTCTCCGTGTTCACCCAGAAATAAAACTGGCCTGCATGATATATAGAGAAGTATGTTGAAAGTGGCGAGACACAGACATTTCGCTAAATTGTCACTTGTTCCTCCGTTTTTCTATAAATTTTTATTGCAGCATGCTGAGTTTGACTGGGACAAAACTACGCGATCTTCAATTCTAGCATCATTTTTCTATGGATATATATGTACACAAGTTTTAGGAGGTTGGTTTGCAGACCGTTATGGTGGGAGACGTGTATTTGGTGTTGCTATGGCAGTTTCATCTGTCTGCACCATTTTGACGCCAGTTTGTGCTAGGACATCCGTCATTTTAGTATTTGTCTTACGTGTAATCATTGGATTAGCGACAGTAAGTAAAATAAATTCTACAATTCCAATTCCTTTGAATATATAAACCCCTTTTAGATTTTATTGACATATATAATGCATGCATTATCCCAGAAATAGATAACTTTAGCCGTATTTTCGAAAAACTTTTTGGAATATTGGATCCTCAATGCCCTTCAACTTTGTAATTCAACTTTGTTTGGCTCTATAATTATTTAGATCTGAAGCTTAAATGTTTGAAAGTATAAAACCTTATATACAAGTGCATTTCCTATGGCAAATTTAAGAACCACACAACCATATACGATCTCGAGTTTTGCTTACTTGGATATTTTTATAACATCCATGTCTAGATTAGTGGATTAACCAATCTGTTTATGAAATATAATAAATGTACCGACTATAAACTGTTTATCTTAATGTAATGGAAATCTGTCAAAATTCAAAATGTTCATTTTTACTTAAACATTTACAAACTTGCCTATTTAAGTTGTGTCTTCTGAATGTTTATCACTTAAAATTGCCAAAAACTTGCCTATTTAAGTTGTGTTTTCTGAATGTTTATCACTTAAACCTGCCAAAAACTTACCTTTTTAAGGGTACAGTGTTTCCAGCAATGCAGTCTATGTGGGGACGATGGGCACCCTCATTAGAAAGAAGTAAATTAATGACGTTAACCTCTGTAGGTATGTGTGATAGAAACGTAAAATTAACGTAGTCGATATCATAACAGATCCTTTTCAAAAATGTTACAGGTATTTGAATATCTTATCGTTTTTAAAACAATAAAATGTATATGAAATGCATTTTTATTGGAAATATATCATTATGCATATGTAAACTTATGAATTTGAAACGCTTTCTGAATAAATCTTCATTTGTATTGCTAAACTATAACAAAACGGAAAATCGAAGAAGATGAACGTTTGATTTTTCAAGTTTTGATGGACTTTGAATTTCAAGTTCTGTAGATTTGGTTTTACTTTTTTACACACTAAAGAAAATTAATAATATTAATTCAAAACTAAATATACACCATTTACAAAGTAATAAATGAGGAGATTCAAGATTTTGAAGACACAATTTAACCAAGATTAATTCACTTTAATTTATATCAAGACAATGTATTATGTTTTTGCTTTAATTGCTTTTGAGAAGAGTTACAAAAATACACGATTCCTAGTACAAAATTAAAATAATTCAATAGAAATAAAACAAACAAACAAACATAATTTTGATATGTTAATTGGCTTGCCCCTGTAAAAGAAGTATTTGGAAGATGGTTTCGGCGTAGAAATTAGGAAAAATGTAAAATGTACGCAAGATGAAAAAGGCGATCAGTTTCGATTTCTGGAGAAAAACAACATCGACAGAATCCATACTGAGCATTATCAATCAATTAATCCGCTTTAACGTAGGTGCTTCAGAACATATATAAAGTCATGATTTAAAGATATATAACCAGCAAATGTGTGTTAAGCAGGATTGGTTTACCCTCTCACTATCAAATATAATCTTTTAAGTTCGTGCTGCTCATTTGAAGATCTGCATACCCTTCCGGAGCACCTTAGATCACCCCTAGTTTTTGGTGGGGTCCGTGTTGCTTATTCTTTAGTTTTCTATGTTGTGTCATGTGTACAGTTGTTTGTCTGTTTGTCTTTTTCATTTTTGGCCATGACGTTGTCAGTTTATTTTCAATTCATGAGTTTGACTGTCCCTCTGGTATCTTTCGTCCCTCTTTTGTAGTGTTTATGAAGTGTTTTGAATACTATCATACTATCGTTCGTCTTTTTGTCGTTTTTCGTCGCTTGCTATTGCAATCCTTTACCTTTGAATTATGATTTCCGTTGTGTCCCTCTGGTCTCGGTTGTCCTTTCATACACACATTGTGTATTGTTCAATTTGACATTTGACATTTAAGAGTACATGAATCAGATATATTCAGATCATGTTATGTTCCTCTTGTATATATATTATTTCAGGGACTATGTTTGGTGTAGTTGGAACATTTGCCTCATCCGGTTATTTGTGTGAATATGGCTTTGATAATGGATGGGGTTCTATATTCTATATTACAGGTACACACAACGGAATTATTAAGTAATTGAAGTAAAAAGTTTTTTTCAAAGTTAGAAATCAGGCCTTGAAAATTAATATATCATTAAAAAAAATACATGCCCTAGAGATATCAGAATACAAATAATGAAGAAGTGTGTCATCAGCTCAGTAGTCTGTACTTCGGTACTGACAAAATATATAATATGTATAACAAACCTTTTTAAAATTGTCCCTTAAAAAACTAAGGTTTCGACTCCCTCAGGCATAGTTGACAGCAAATGAATTTGGCTATTTGTTTTATGTATTTTTGTCATTTAGCTCTTCATCTGTTTCGATACTTTTACATCCCTTGGATTTCAAATGTTTGGCTTTGAGCTTTCCTGATATAGGTAAATTCAGAAAAGCGCTTCGGACGCATGAAATTATAAAAGTGTTGTTTTCAATTTTTTTTTTTATAGCATTTTTCTATTATTGTCTTACCCAATTCTTCGTGTCTGTCATTTTCCAATTGTTCCGTCTTATAAAAAAAGTATGTGTCATTAATACTTTTTTATATTTCACCTTAATCAATGTTGGAAGATAAATTGGCAATTAAACGAAGTGCGAGTAATTGATTTCATTCAATTATATCTTAAATAGTAGTTTCCTTGGAAAGATTAAAAACAGTTGTTTTTTTGCAGTAATTTGCATGAAATCTTGGTTTTTAAATTGCTTTGAATTAAGGATTATAGAACAATTTAAAGTACTTCATGAATCGATATCTATATTTTAGGTGGGTTTTCGTGTATTTGGGTGGTAGTTTGGTTCATCCTCACACGTGATACACCTTCGGAACATCCTCGGATATCTTCTCAGGAAAGAGATTACATAATCAATTCTATTGAATTTGACACAACAAAAAGGGTAAGTATTATCTACAGAAGAAAACAAACAGTAACAGTTACGTACCAATTGATCAAATACTATGGATTCGTTTATTTTCGTGGGTTCTGATTTTCGTGGGTAAAAGAAAACTTGTATGTTCGTGGATATTTAATTTTGTAGTTTTGCATAAAAGCCTATAGAAAATTTGTCATTTGTTGAATATTAAATTTCGTGGTTTATCAGTACCCACAAAATCCACGAAAATTGGTATCCAGCGAATTATAATGAATCTACAGGAGTAAATCATTGGGGTTACCTTAACAAATATTCTAACATGTGCGAATTGTTTTGGTATCTCGAATATATTAGGAAAAGTTTTAACATCTTGAAATATGGTTTATTCTTTGGCATATTTCGCCTCTTGTTTACTTTCAATTTTCTAAGTACATTAAACTACGTTCATATATTTTTGTATCATTGGTACTTTAATTCTTTCAATAACCTAATATGAAGATATAGATAAGAATGTTGAAGTGTTGATATATCAATGAATCCTCTGTAACTAAGACAGAGTCAGTGAGAACAATGGTGAATTGAAAATTAAAACCGATCAAAAGGTGTAGTTGTATCGCATATAAAATATCAGTTTCACAGATAAAAACGGATATGTTTCTCATCTATCTTATGTCGTTACAATCCTGTTCCATTTTCACAAATGATGCCTACCTTTTCTGTTTGGTCATGGCGTTGTCATTTTTTTTCGATCTGTGAGTTTGACTGTCCACCCTGTTATGAAAAATGGATCGTGTGATATTTGAAGATGTGCTACTTATTTTTTTTATTTCAAAGACGTCTAAAGTGCCATGGATTGAATTCGCAAAATCACCAGCATTGCTAGCTTGCATAACAGCTCACATGTGTAACAACTGGACGAACTATACATTGCTAACAAGCCTTCCAGATTTTATGAAGTCTGTTATGAAATTCAATATTAAGAGTGTAAGTATGTTCGTTTAAATTATGATTTTATCCTTAATTGCCAATTCAGGTTAATCGAAAGGATTGTTGCTTATTAAAGAATATTAAACACATTTATCGGAGATTTAAGTCCCATTATATATATCGATACTCATTCTATCACAAAACAGACATCATATCCACTTGTCATCTTCATTGGCTGAACACGTTTTTGTTTCAATTTTGAAAACTAGTATCAATATACTTCACCACCGATATAGAAACGAAAATATACTTTCAGCCTATAATGCCAATTTCTGTGTTCTTTGGTCCTTGTGGAAAGTCGTCTAATTGGCAATCATAGCACAATACCTTTTACATTATAAATTTGGCTTTATCTTTTCCATGATGAGTAAATTCGAAATATGTTATCTTTTGTTTTAGAATGGTCTCCTTACAGCTTTGCCGTACTTATGCCAAGCTGTGTCAGGACTAGCTGCTGGACAAATAACTGATCTTATACGAAGTAGAAAGATTTTATCAACAACAGCAACAAGAAGATCAACTGGTGCTATTGGTACGTTTAATGTTTTTACAGATTTATGAAACTTATCGTAGAAAGTTATGTGAAATACAATTTAACGTGTATTCACTGTAACTAGTAACTGCAGTTTAATTCAACAGTCTACGAACAAAAACAAGAAGAGCTTGGTGGTATTTGTGTTGCTTAATCTTTAGTTTTCTATGTTGTTCCTTGTATACCACTCAAACGTTTAATCCCGCTGCAATTGTTTGCACCTGTCCAAAGACAGGAATTTGATGTTCAGTGGTTGTCGTCTGTTAATCCGTTCATAAGTGTTTCTCGTTTCTCGTTTTTATATAGATTAGACCGTCTAGAAATTTTTGGACATTTATAGCTTGCTGTTCTTTGTGAGCCAAGGCTCCGTGTTGAAGGCCTACCTTGACCTATAATGGTTTACTTTTATTCGTTGTTACTTGGACGGAGAGCTTTCTCACTGGCACTCATACCACATCTTCTTATATCTACTATTTGTTTGTTTGTCGTTTTCTGTTTTGGCCATTGCTTTCTCAGTTTATTTCTATGAGTTCGACTGTCCCTCTGGTATTTTTCACACCTCTCTTATAAAAAGAAACCATTTCAATTGATTTCTATTATTTTTGATTTTGTGACCAGGTGGAATAAGGCTCAGATAAAATGAATGCAGAACGTTCATATATTTTAATAAATATAACATTGAATAGAAGGCAACGACAGATCTGATATATACAGATAACAACAAATAAATACAACTTTACATATAAATGCATACGAATATATCTTTTTGTAGCAACTAATGTATATTATGTTTAATTACACAATTGCAAATAAATAATAATGCAAAAAACAGTTAAATGATAACTCTGAATGTAAACAATTTGTTAATCAATGCTATTGAAAACTGTTCACTAAAGTAAGTTGACCATACTACTATATTAAATACTATACATCATTGAAAGTTAAAGTCATAAAAAACCTTAAATAAAAAAAAAATATGCAGATGTTTTTTTATAACTAAATTGATAGTTTTCATTATACAACTTACGTACATATACTTTTTTCTGAGGAAAATTCTTTAATTTGTCCACATTTACATATTTAGAAGAAGTTTACTTATTTTGAATTGCTTCCTTCCAGGAAGCAATTCGCCGACATATTTTCCGTATGCATAGTGACCTGAGTGTAACCCTCCTCGTAAAAATCCGGTGGTCGCAATACGCATGGATCTGTCATTAAAATAAACAATTATCTGATTGTTCATGTTAAACATGTGCTCAATTCCCATTCTTTTTGTTATTGTTTACTATAAGGTGACAATAGGTAAACTTCGGCTTTAAAACACGGCATTTAATGAGCAGCCATATTTGTTAAATCATAACAGACAGAGAGAGAAAAAAATGACGATTATACGTTATTTTTGCGTAAAAAATGAAAAAATCGTGCACAGAGGACTAAGTTTATGATATATACATGCATAGGTAAAGAATTGTATAAACATTTTTTTTTCACCACTCACATGTTTCATATGACTTTAATTATAGGTTAATAAGACAATATAAAGTTTGAAATACAATTAGCAAAGCAAATGAAACTAAATAAAATATTTAAGTCAAAATATTTAACCATAAACTAAATTGAAAGACACTTAAATGTAAATACCTTATAATGCTGGCTACGGCTTTTGGTGTTGTTTCTGGTGTTTCTTATTCTGCATTGACAATAAAGTTTAAACGTACAATATATATAGTCAACAGATGAACTGTTAAACTAGATAGAACCAGATAAAACAACTATTAAGTAAAGTAGTTTGTCCAATAGTCGGTGGTGAGTAAATATCAAAGAGCCCAGATAGAGTATTTTCGATTCATTGAACCATATAATACAAAATATGTTCAATATAGTAAGATCATTATAGTATAGGGTAAAATACATATAAACTAAGTACAAAGTTGGGAATAATACCAAATAGATAATATGTATATAAATGAACTTGTCCACAATATACTCTTCCTATGTTTTAGCATTCACAGGGGCAGCAGTTTTCCTGGTAGCTACTGGTTTTATGTCATGTGATCACCGAGACATGGCTGTTGCTTTCCTATCGCTTGCAGTCATGTTTACTGGTTTAAATAGAGCAGCATTTATAGTTAACCACAATGACTTTGCCCCAAAGTACGTATGTTTTGCTTAATTAAAAAAAAATCATTTAAATTTAGATTTGGAGAGCACATTCTAGTTGACAACTGTGTAAATAATTTCTTCATAGATACCATGATTGAAATTTATATTTACGCCAGATGCGCGTTTCGTCTTCAAAATACTCATCAGTGACGCTCGAATAAAAAAAATGTTAAAAGGGCCAAAAAAAGTACCAAATTGAAGATTTTAAAGTTATTATTTATTTACCAAATGGCATGAACTTAAATTTCCTGACATCGAATCACCGGTTCGATACATTTTATTTGCAGTTTAACCTATGCTTGTCGTACAAGTATAAGGCTAGCATTTTAAACACAAGGATTTACAAGTACAATGTGGTCCGATTAAGTGAAGTTACACTTTTTTTAGGTATGCTGGTGTACTTTTTGGAATAACTAACACATTTGCAACGATACCAGGAATGATTGCTCCGATCGTTGCAGGTGAGCTTACACCACATGTGAGTAATATTTCTTTATTTGAATTTTCCAATTTATTTTGATAGTATAGAAAAAATGTGGTCCAATTTTTATTTAGAAAACTATCCACAATAGTTGAAAACATCCACCTCTCACAATCAATGTTTTTAAAGATGTTTTTTTAGTATAAACAATACTTTAAGTTCAACTGTTGAACTATTAGTCTCAAGTTATGCACCAGCTGAGTAGTTAGTTCTTCGTAACTGACATGATTTATAAATGAAACAAAAGGTTATAATTCGGTAATCAAATGTTAGAAAAAGATTGAGAGAAAACAAATCCTGGTTACAAACCAAAACCCAGGGAAACACATTAACTATAAGAGGAAGACAAAGGAACAACAGAAACATCGACTGCAACAAAAACAAACGCCAACACACATGGAAACGAACTATTTGATAAATATAACAAACTATTTCATGACAAACCTTCATAAATTGTCGGATGAGAAATTAAGGTTGCATTAAGAAACTATTTTTTTCGAATCAAAAAGGCAAATATAACCTTAGATGTATTTGGCTTTTATTGTATGTTCTGTTAGGTCGGTATAGCCCATAGACAGGTTCGATACTTAAACACCTTTGGTTTTGTTCGATCCTGTTTAAAGTAAATTCAAAAATGCGCTTCGAATACATGAAATGA
The DNA here is from genome assembly GCA_019925275.1 of Mytilus edulis. NCBI lineage: Eukaryota > Metazoa > Mollusca > Bivalvia > Mytilida > Mytilidae > Mytilus > Mytilus edulis. Next base: position 16,296,149 of record CM034359.1, read on the forward strand.
ATGTATTTTTTTTTCGTTGTGTACTGTAAAAATATAACAAAAATAACAGAACACAAATGAAAGCACAACAGTTGCATTTATTATGCAAAGTGATGTTAATCTGTCATTGTGTAACACATGTAAAAGTATCAATTATTTACTCTGTATTTAAATTGTTGGCAATGAAATGTTGTGTATATAAACAACTTAGTAATGATTCTAAAAGATACACCCAAAGTTTTCTTTCAAATCAAACGGTTATAAACCTTAATTTTAATTAGACAGATTAGAAAAATAGATTGATGTGGTGTTTAAATTTTCTTGTGACACATTTATAAACCAATTTAGCCTTGAAAGTAAAAGCACGGAATACCTATTGCTGTTCGTAATCTCATTGTCATAGGTGGGTCGTCATAACATACTCAACTGCATATCTAATGCGATAGCCAGAACATTTTGAGGCCGAAGATATGCCAATTGACAATCACGCTACAAATGTACGTAGCTAGTCATAATTCCGCAACATATGATTTGTTTGAGGTAACATACTTCAACCAAAACGTTTCATCGAAATGACATTAAAATGCTGTATTATCGTAGAGAGCTTATTATTATTATTATTAATATTATATATGGTAACTCTTTTATGAACATATGTGATAATATCTGAATACTTTAAAGAAATGACAGAAACTGAGTGGTATGATGTAATGTCCTTCTACAAAATAAACAAAAAGGTTACTAAAAGTGAGTAATCTTTAAAGTTTAAAAGCGTTGTCTTTAAATATTGATACATATAGGACCAAGGTCTACATTTTAGAAAATCAATAAAACTTTGAGAATTGACCGAGCGTGGTTTAATCAAACAAATGTGTGTGTATGCCCCAACTGCGATAGTAGAGGGGCATTATGTTTTCTGGTCTGTGCGTCCGTTCGTCCCGCTCCAGGTTAAAGTTTTTGGTCAAGGTAGTTTTTGATAAAGTTGAAGTCCAATCAACTTGAAACTCAGTACACATGTGCCCTATGATTTGATCTTTCTATTTTGAATGCCAAATTAGTGTTTTGACCTAAATTTCACGGTTCACTGAACATAGTAAATGATAGTGCAAATTTCAGGACTGTTAAAGTTTTTGGTCAAGGTAGTTTTTGATGAAGTTGAAGTCCAATGAACTTGAAACTTAGTATAAATGTTCCCTGTGATATGATCTTTCTAATTGAAATGCCAAATTAGAGATTTTACCCCAATTTCACGGTCCAATAAACACAGAAAATGATAGTGCGAGTGGGGCATCCGTGTACATTCCTGTTAACTAATGATATAAGAAGTAACAAAGATAATTCCTATGCTTCATTATTACTTTATTTAAATATCGATATCGATGTCCATGTGTACGCCATAACAATTAGGAAATTGTATTATGCAACTCAGGACAAATGTTACAAACCATTCTAGGTTCATCGTCGCCTGTAGAATTTGCAAAATTTGTTTCAGACAGATAGAACATGTAACTTATCTATGAGGTAAAACTCCAAACAACAGTTTATTGAACATCGATTTACCAGGCGATAGCCGGCCTGTGCTATTAAAAGGTTTCAAAGTTATAACGTTTAAATATAACCATTATATTAGTACCATCGTATTTTATATGTTTTAAAATTATGAGATAGTCCTTTATTTATCATTAAAGTCCTATGATGAAGCAATGCAAAACATTTCAGTTGATATAAATATTTCTATGACGTTAGATTCGCGATTCAAACACAGATCTTATGTGTTTATTTTGCAGGATACCTCCGAAGAATGGCGAAATGTATTTTACGTATGTGCAGCATTCTGTATACTTGGAACGTTGGTGTTTGGAGGCTTAGCTCGTGGTGAAGTACAGGAATGGGCCAAAGACAAAAGTGAGGATGTGTGGATAGAAACAACATCAAATAACCCACCAATAAAACAATAAGCATTATATACATTTACTAAAAATAAATGGCATGGTTTTGCCAGTCACTATAGATTGGAATGACACACAAATATATCACTACACATTAATAGTTATAGACACTAAACTTATTTACATGTTAACTGAAAGTTATAATTTGAAAAATAAAATTATAGCATGATAAATGAATACGGAGTTGTTCATGGACCTGCCGTGTGGGGAAAAATATGTTATTAGTTACATAGTGTGCTAGTGGCCTATATGTTCTACGATATCTATGGAGCCAGTAAATTTCATAAGTGGTGAGAGCGAAGCATATTAATTAAATAGTAAAATTGAGAATGGAAATGGGGAATGTGCCAAAGAGACAACAACCCGACCATAGAAAAAAACAACAACAGAAGGTCACCAACAGGTCTTCAATGCAGCGAGCAATTCCCGCACCCGGAGGCGTCCTTCAGCTGGCCCCTAAACAAATATATACTAGTGCAGTGATAATAAACGCCATACTAATTTCCAAATTGTACACAAGAAACTAAAATTAAAATAATACAAGACTAACAAAGGCCAGAGGCTTCTGACTTGGGACAGGCGCAAAAATGCGGCGGGGTTAAACATGTTTGTGAGATCTCAACCCTCCCCCTATACCTCTAGCCAATGTAGAAAAGTAAACGCATAACAATACGCACATTAAAAGTAAGCTATTGATCCAATATATTGGTATTAGGTCACACTTTGAAACGAATAAATCCTACCACCGACTATCTTAACATGTGGTATTTAGACAAGTGGCTTATCACTCAGACCTTTCAAGTTATCAACTTTTCAATACGGTTAGTACTGAGAACCTACGTTCATTGGTCTATACAAAACAGATGCTAAAAAATAACAACTTGTAATCTTTACCTTGTTTAATGAATTTGTTTCTATCGTTCATCATAAGTTTTTTTCGTTTGTAGAAACCTTTAATATTTTTCTTAACTCAATGTTGTTTTTTATAAAGGGACGTAACACTAGTACTAACCGTGTATTAAAATAATATTCGCCAACTAACATAAAACGGAATATACACGGTCTCCATGCGATGGCTTTTAACCAATCATATTCCTAGAAATGTATAGAAGGTAAGATAAATTATGATGTTCTAATTGGTATATATTCAAATGCGATTAGATATTTGGATACCAAATTGGGTTACATCAATATAAGAATGAAGCATTTTTCCTCTCAAAACATGTGCAATTTGAAACAATCTTGTTCTTATTTGTCCACCACCGCGAAAAAACAAAATGAGTTTGTTTTATAACATTAATTTTATAAGTGAACAAGACTGAGTAAAATATTGCATTATTCCTAAGACAGAAATTTTGTAAGATCGATGAATCAAATATTGAATCTTTTTTCAAATGTTTCTTGACAAAAGGTTGCAAAATTGTGAGTTAAAAGTAAAATTACAAAAAAAAATACTGCCAGATTCTGACAGTCCCTTATCAAATGACCAACGAAATTCAGAATTAAAAGAATACAGGTATTCCATGATGTAGAACATGGTGAATCAAACCTGGCGTTTTTTCTAGCTTAAATTTGTCTTTCGCATGAAATTGTGATTGATCATGTCATTTTGATTGGAACATTTAGGTTCATTTGTCTCATTTTATAGTCTTGAAGTTTGAAAAGATATTGACAACATAACGTCATAGGTGTATGCTGTTATAGTATACACAATAATGGAGTGTGTGTCCGAGTGAGAACTTCTCTATGTTCATTACTTTAATAAAAAGTAAGATCACAAAAATATTGAACTTAGAGGAAAACCAATTCGGAAAGTCCATCATCACATGTCAAAATCAAATAACAATACGCATCAAAAACGAATGGACAAGAACTGTCATAATCCTGATTTGGTACAGGCATTTTCAAATGTAGAAAATGGTGGATTAAACCTGGTTTTATAGCGCTAACCCTCTCACTTTGATGACAAATTCCGTTATATTTACATTGATGCGTAAACTAAACAGACACAATAGATAAAATAGTCAAAATATGGGTACATCAGTCATAATCGTATAACAATTTTAAAAGGGACAATATAACAGAACACAAAAACATCTATCTACAAACACATTCATTGAGTCATTCATTAATATGTATCAAAAACATTTGTCATCGGTACAAGAATGTCATTTGTAAATTTAAATCAACATACATACATCTTTTACGTTGAGGTATTTCACATGTAATCTTTAATGGTAATATTTTCACAAAAAATGTCGTATTCAACTCACAAGCATATCAAACCTTTACACAGACTTTTTCAGAAGGGATATAGTTAGGATACTGTTGTCAGGTCATTAAAGATGGCATATTTTGGAATTAAAATAATCATAGGGTCCTGGCATCGGAAATCAACACATGTATGTATAGACAAAAGGCGCGTCTGGCGTATTAAATTATAATCCTGTTACCTTTGATAAATGTATATTTGACATTTTTTCCTATTATGTCTGTTTGTTTTGTTCACAAATCGTTTTCATTACAATGGAAATTGATGCTACGTTCATGCAAGTGAGCGGATTAGCCAGTTATTAAACCAGGTTTTTTTTTCATTTATTTTGGTACATATTTTGTTACATTCCTTTGAATTTGATATCTCACAAAATATGTTTGACCCCGTCACATGTTTGCGCTTATCCCAAATAAGGGGCATTTGGCCTTGTATGTCCTGTATGTTTTTTGTACTATATGTTTATTTATCTGTTTAGTCAGCACTTCGGTGTTGACATGAATATGAATTATATGGTCATTTTTATAAATTTTCTGTTTACAAAACTTTGAATTTTTCGAAAAACAAAGGATTTTCTTACCCCAGGAGTAGATTACCATAGCCGTATTTGGCACAACTTTTTGAAATTTTGGGTCCTCAATGCTCTTCAACTTTGTATTTATTTGGCTTTTTGAACTATTTTTATCTGAGCGTCACTGATGAGTCTTATGTAGACGAAACGCGCGTCTGGCGTATAAAATTATAATCCTGGTACTTTTGATAACTATTTACACCACTGGGTCGATGCCACTGCTGGTGGACGTTTCGTCCCCGAGAGTATCACCAGCCCAGTAGTCAGCACTTCGGTGTTGACATGAATATGAATTATATGGTCATTTTTATAAATTTTCTGTTTACAAAACTTTGAATTTTTCGAAAAACTAAGGATTTTCTTACCCCAAGAGTAGATTACCATAGCCGTATTTGGCACAACTTTTTGAAATTTTGGGTCCTCAATGCTCTTCAACTTTGTATTTATTTGGCTTTTTGAACTATTTTTATCTGAGCGTCACTGATGAGTCTTATGTAGACGAAACGCACGTCTGGCGTATAGAATTATAATCCTGGTACTTTTGATAACTATTTAGTGAGACGATCATTTTCTCTGAACTAGTGCACATATTTTATTTGGGGGCCAGTCTAAGCCCGTCTCCGTTTACGATGTTTTCTCGGGGTAACAATCTGCACTATCATTTTTCATGTGTTATTTATATAATATAATACGGAAACATTATACAGTCAATCAAAAGATATTGTCACATATACGGGGGAGGAAATATCAGACATTTGCAAGCTTGAAGCTCTGTAGAAGATTTTGTGGATTTTAAAGGAGAATATGCCATCTTATAAGCTCTTATGTACATCATAAAACCCACAAGTAAACATTTATACCGAAACAAAAAACGTTTTATGGTGTTGTAAAGTGCAGCCATGACCATTTGCAGGATATGAACGATTTTAATAGCTATTGGTACTATAAATAACGAACACGACATAAAAAAGATAACAGAAAAGAACAGGCTTATTCTTAGGGAAGACGAATGTCTTTATGATAATTTCAAGTTACCACAGTGTTTTTTTTTTTCAGAACGATTACTATTAGTCGTAATTCCTCGAACAGGTGATTGTGATTGTTCGTTGCCTCGTCGGATTTGTCTCTAAGGAACATCCAAATTGTGTATGGTTAAAGGCTTGAGCGTTTGAGTATATTTTTTTTTGATTACCATGAGCTAACAATTTGACAAGGAATGTGGAATCCGGAGGATTCAAAGTTTAATGGAAATTTTAGTTCCGTTAAAATATAAATAAAAGAGATGCTAATAATTTTGTCGTTTCTTTTTAGTTTCGATTCACTGTTCTATTTGTTTTTTTCAAGTTTGATTGAGTAATGTGTAGTGAATCTACAAGCTGTAGTTAAACGTAGATTAAATAAACGTTATTGCGGAAATCTGTGAAAATAGTATAAACACACAAAACATATCAGAAATTATTGTTTCTTCAGTAATGCAAAAGGCCAAAATACTTGAAAATCCAAACCTCGTTAAAAAAACTTTGAAAGCTTTGAAGAACATATCGAATTAAAGCACAAGGGGTTAAATTGTAGACAAATAAAATGAACAGTAATATGATAAAATACTGAAACACTGAACACGACTTCATAAGTTATTATCCAGATCTCTCAGATTATTTCAAGATCGAACTGAAACGTGCGTCTGCCGCAAATACAAACTTTTAATCTTGGTATCGATGATAAGTTTAATCATTCTATAGGTAATCAATATTGAGACCTCTGATAAGTAAAGACGTTTTTTGTTTTAAGGTTTATGACCCTTTCTGTAGCCAATTTTGTTCGAATTTTTTAAACTTCAATTGTATCAAAACTACAGATATAACGAATAATAGAGATAGGCCATTTTGTACATACACCAAGGAAAAACTTGATGCAAAGCGTTATTATTTACTGTCTCATTTCATTTAATAGAAAAAGAGTACTTTGTGGCAAATAAACCAAGATTTTTATATAAAATCAACAGCCTTTAATACAGAGATTTTTGTTATAAAATGTGAAACATAGAATACTCACTTTCTTTTCTATGATGTGCTAGTAGTCATTTTTTACAAAAAGTTCAAATCAACCTGTAAATTCCAAAATACCTCGTTATGAGTTACTAAAATCGAGTGCACCCTAAAAGGTGTACTTGATTTGGTCCATATTTGTATTTATTTTTACCAATAGCTACATTAATAAACTTGTTTTTAGGAAATCAATGCATTGCATGCAATAATCCTATATCTATCAGTCTTCAAATTGACAAATATATGAGTGCAAGGATAAAGGTTGTGGATTTTCTATAAAATTTCCAAAGGTTTAGCTTTGAATCAACACAAGGGTACATAATCCTTAACAGATTTGGAATAATTAAGCCGGGAAATATTGATTTTAACAAGTTTTTAAATAGCTAAAGAATATACCTACCCCAGTTAAATCCTGCTAAGCAATGGAAAATGATTCTGACTCAAGCTGACCAACTCCATAGTGAGATAATTGTTTCTGTCGTGTTTGTTTCTCGCTAAGTCTGCTGTGAGTTCGGTATCAGATTTTGTTGGTAGTTGGTCATATCCACCTGCAGGTTCCGGTAAATTTGTCAGATTTCTTAGTAATGCTATTATTTACGTAACATCAAAAGTCTTAGAGGTTGGCGTACCTGTAAATATACAGGTGTTAAAGACATCATTATATATGATTTTAACATGAATGATAAATAAAAAAATTTCAATTAAGGAAAGTTCAGCTGCATATAACTGTTTTAATATCTTAGCCTTTCATATGGAAATAAGCTGACATTGGCTTATTAACTAAGTAAGTTGAATCGTCATGTGTTTATCATTGGTTTTTGAAAGTGTATGTCAAGTCATGCACCAAGGAAAATTGCCATGCAACTAATAAGGGATGTGCATTAAATGAAATTGTATTAGTTTTCGAAGACATACTACATGTATAGTTCCAATTCATTACCAATTTTCAAGTATAAGATATATCCATTAAAGGGGTTCACGTTTTGTGACAAGCTCATTGAATGTATAGTAGTGTTCATTTTTTCCACCAAATCTGTATTTTTTTCTACTTCCTATCTTAGTAGTCATGGGAGTGTGCTAAAAAGGACATACTTTATGTATAGTTCCAACTCATCCCAATTTTGCAAGTATGAGAAATATCCATTGACGGGTTTTATGTCTTTGTTGCAAGCTCATTGAACGTATATGAGTGTTCAGTATTTTCAAATGCCGGGAAAAGGCTGACTCGGACTTTTATCTTATATTTGCATTGGTACTTTTTTGGTTTAAAATCAATAGCACATAAATCAAGAATCTACTTAAAGTGTTGTAAATGACCATTTGTGAACCTGTTAAGTCGTGTTATTTGGCAAAATATTTTACCCTGTAACGTAGAAAAAAAACCAAGGAGTCCGAATTATCTGACAAAATATCATAAACTTATATCCTATCAATTCAATACCGTTTTGAATAAAATCCGATTTAAAATGATACTATCTTTCGGTTACACAATTTCATATTAAGAAAGTTGAAGCAATAAATTCAACATTTTGCAAGACACAGAATAAAGATGGTTGTATTATTATGTAGAAATCTTTCCTGGAGAGATAAATTGCTTAATTCAAGGTCGCCTTTTTACATATTATCTTACATATCATTCAACCGGTTTTCTTGATAACAGAAATCATTTAGTTTAAACATATTTATTTATAGTGGATTGGGAAACAAGATTTGCAACTTAGATTAATTCATTTCCACTTTGCGGGTGCGAGTTCTGCCTTGTAGCCGCATTAGCCTACTCTTTTCGAAATCTACAAGGGTGTCTTTAACGTGCAAGAGATATGGCTCTCTCTTAACACGTGTCAGTCATTGTCGTCACCTTCCGACGGACTATCATCGTTTCCTCAAGACCAAACTCGCAAATGGTGTCAAGGAAGCCGAAAATTGAGTTCCTGTAATGTTCATCCCGAACGGGAATCGAACTAGGTGCAATGCATTCACCACTAGACAACGGCTCAAATCATTTGAAAGGTTGCAATAATAACTTAATGGTATCAAGTGTCTTATACATACCCCCATGAGGAAACAGTAAAGTCCACTGAGCTGCGTTTATAACTCGCTTTATTTTCAAGCCATACAGTTTTGAATATTCTTTCTTGATAGTTTCATTTAAGAAATAGAATTGGAATTCTTTATCAATAATACACGAACAGCTCTCTCGGAAATTCCAGTCAACAACAAATGCATTCTCAAATAATTCTCCTCTCCTTCTGAAACATGTGGTACACTTGAAACCGAAGCAGTTGCCATCGTGTTGGTATGCTTTCACACTCTTGAAGGAGTTTCTTATGGAGGAGGTTCAGGATTGCTTATCTTGTCACCACATTTTACTGACATTGCGAATTAAGGTACTGCCTCAAGTAGTAACTGTAAATTGCAGAATTTAAATGGATTTAACAGTTAATAATAATATTTACTTATATTCGAGTTTGTACTACTTGGTTATTCATGTTAATGGTTCGAAGGTGAAACAGATATTCCATAACGGTCAACTATCCCGTTCTGATACGTTTAAATGAGTTGCATTCTTTTTTTATTCTTAACGAATGATACAGCAATCTCAGCACAATACTATGAACATTTAGAGGCATAATGGGAAATACATATGCACTTAAACGCCTGTAGTAAAGTATGAAAAGGGTACGAAAAGATCACTGTTTAGCTCTTTGATGAGAAAATCAACATTCATTATAGATTTATCTATAAACATCCGTCAGATAAACATATAGTTTATGATAAAAATAAGGATATACCCTTTTTTTTTTACATACTTCGAATTGTGTACAAAATTTAAGAAAAAATCTGCTGTTAAACAACATTCAGGGTTAGTGTGTCTCGTCTTTATTATTTTATGAAGTGTTTAGTTGGTGTTTTCCGGTTTTCCAGCTTTTTTGCCATGATGCTGTCAACTTATCTATGCTTATAACAGATCTGTACAAGTGCATTGACAATTCATACTTTTAAATGAAAAATTTTGCTTTTGGTAACAATTTCAATTAATGCTTGGTACGAGATTCATTGTTCCGTGATATTGTTTCTCCCATGCTTTGTATCAATAAATACTGTTGCGGTGTCCTATAGCCATTCCTCACCCATGACCCCATCTTTTTATATCATTTCTCTTTTAAGTATATGATAAAGTTCATTTATAGAAAAATATACCGAAATCCTATATTATAATTTATTTTTTTATTTATACCCAGGAGCCCCCTTAAAATAAAGGAAAGGTAAGCTATAATAGGCAATTGCACATTTGTTTCGTTAGGCCTACAACAAAGCCGTATATTAGGCTATAAAAAAACTGACATGAAATATGTGAAACTATTTTTTCAAACTAGATAACTAACGACTTTAAAGTGAAATAAATAATTAAATACTGATTTCCAAGAAAAATTCAAAACGGAAAGCTCATTATTAAATACCAATATTCAAAACGCAAACACGTCAACCAAACGGGAAACAACTGTCATATTCCTGGCTTAATACAGTCATTTCCTTATGTAGAAATTGTTTTATTAAACCTGGTTTGAAAGCTAGCACAACCACTGGTATAGCAGTCGCATGAAATTCCATTATATTGACAACAATGTGTGAGCAAAAAAATAGACATTATAGGTAAAAATTTCAAAAATGTGTATTTAACTTAATCTCGTATTATATAATTGATAATAACACAATATACACATCGAACAGGCATGAACAAACGAAGACCACAGAACTACAACTTTCTGTTTGGGACCGGCCAATATAAATGGTGGTGTGAATAAATATATTTGTAAAGTATCAACCCTCAACAAACCAGAGATAGTAGTGTATCAACACAACATACTATCAACATGATCAATACAGCAAACTATAAAGGTCAATTGTAATTAAAGTTATTAAAATAATCGGTACAAGAAAATGTCAATTTCAGGGTAAATTCAAAAAATTAAACTCCATAGAACTGAAAAAAAATAAAACATTAACAAACGGAACAATTGAAAACACCCGCCATGCCCCGACTTGGTAGAGACATTTTCTTGAAAAAAAGTGTAGATTAAACTTGATTTTATAGCTACACATTTCGCCTGTATAACAGCTTTTTTTTAGTGCCATTATATTAACAAAATTTGGCGAACCACCCAAACTGACAATGATTCTTGAGAGTTCCTTAAACAAAAGGGAATATTAGATTCATTGTTAATTGACTTTATATTTCTGATTTGGAACAGTAACTTTGCAAACAAAAGTATATGGTTGAATTCATTTGTTCGCTCAATCAAATTTCCAAGATGGATAACAGCCATTTCCTGTTAAAGTTTACTAAATTAATAAAGTTGAAGCTCCTATTCCTCATATTTTGACTTACATCAAGAAATTGAAAAGAAGCCTTTTGAAAATTAATGTTTCGGTGTAATTTTGCTTAGTTTCTTCTGTTACCTATTCTGAAACCGGAGTCGGACTGACTTTAAACTGAGTATAATGTGCACATTGATTTTTGTTTGTTTTTATTCTACATTGGCTAGAAGTTTATGGATAGGGTTGAAATCTCATAAAACATCTAACATCGACGCATGTTTGCACCTTTCTCAAGTCGGACGCCTCTGGTCTTTGTTAGTCTTGTATGTTATTCTTAACATTTTGCTTCGTTTACATATGTGTATTTATCGGAGTTTAATGTGACGTCCATTTTAGATTGTAGAATGGAAATGGGGAATATGCCAAAATGGCAACAACCCGACTAAAGAGCACAATTGTTATCAAAGGTACCAGGATTATAAGTCAGTACGCCAGACGCGCGTTTCGTCTACATAAAACTCATCAGTGACACTCATATGAAAATATTTATAAAGCCAAACAAGTGTAAAGTTGAAGAGCATTGAAGATAAAAAATTCTAAAAAGTTCCAAAAATACGGCTAAGGTAACATGTGCCTGGGATAAGAAAATCCTTAGTTTTTTCAATACATTCTAAATTGTGTAAACAGGATATTTATAAAAATGATCACATTATTGATATTCATGTCAACACCGAAGTGTTGACTACTGGGCTGGTGATACCCTCGGGGACGAAACGTCCACCAGCAGTGGCATCGACCCAATGGTGTAAATAGTCATCAAAGGTACCAGGATTAAAATTCAGTACACCAGACGCGCGTAAAACAGTCCAAAACTAAGAAAAGGTCTTCAAAACAGCCAGAAAATCTCCCACCCTGAGGCAGACTTCTGCCGGCCGTGAAAAAAAGTGTATACTTATTCAGTAAAAATGGACTGAACACTAAACTCCGCCTAGTACCCATTTTTAAGCTTTTCATTGTGATCTTCCCATTTCTTAGATATTCTAGCAGAATGTTTATCTTCAAATCAGTCTGACATGTAATTAGTGTTACGTTTGTCAGCTATTTATAATCCCAGTGTTATTTAGTCCAGAACAACGTACGCATGGTTTTAGAAGACTTACTTGTATTGAAATGTTGTTAGCATTTCCTGCACCGTATACATCTCCGGTCGTGTTATGTCTTTGTTCAGTTCGATAAGGTTGGAAGGTTATTATGACTGAGGAAGAACATATAATTTCTGATACACTTTGTCATAATGGCCAATCAGCTCATGATGACGACCGTAAAATTTCTTGAGTGATGACCTAATTTGATTGATTCATAGCCCTGTCTTAGCAACTTTTAAGAAAGCGGTATTCCTCGTTCAACAAAAACTATCAATTGGGATACATATGGAAAGTGAAATGGAAATTGACTATAGGAAAATTGAAATCATCACGTTTGTCATAAATGTGGGTATTTAACCTACCATCAGTACTCATTTCGAGTAAAAGGTCTAAATATGAAGCAGATTTATCTGTGTCGGCACTATCTTCAATTTCAAGTTCACTTGGATATATTAAATGTTAGTGATTACTGAATCTATTATTTAGAGACAGTACATCATCAATATACCAAAAGGTTAAATTAAAAGACTGAGCTAATGTCTCTCTTTTACCGTAGTCTTATTTGACATAATTTTTTGGAATTTTGGATCCTCAATGCTCTTCAACTTTCTACTTGCTTGGCGTTATAAATATTTTGATATGAGCTTCACTGATGAGTCTCATTTAGACGAAACGCGCGTCTGGCGTACTTAATTATAATCCTGGTACCTTTGATAACTATTTTTTTCTTTTTTTGTACAAGCCCTTGGACAAATTCTGCTTCATAGGAATACAAATACGAATCTGCAAATAGATGAGACCAAACCTCAAAATTCAATAAATATTTTGTCTATTAAAAAGTCCAGCATGTCAGTGATATACTCTACGGTGTATATTTTGCTTGACTCTGTATAATTTTTCACAAAGTAAGCTGAATCCCTGCCTAAAACTATATATTTAAAACGCATAATACCCTTTTTGTTAAAGAAACCTAAGCTTACGAGTTCTTTCAGTCGAGCTTTAAGTTTAGTATGTGGAATAGTGGCATAAAGAGTTGAAAAATCAAAGCTTTTAATGTTGGAACAATGTTTTATAATTGAAATTGTAAATTCACCAATAACCCTTTTGAATTTTTCAGTATCCACATCTGATTAACACCTCTTCTTGAATATGCCGTTTCGGAATATTTCTGTAGTTCTCCTTTAACTGCATTGAATATGGTAGTAAGAACTTTGGAAAGGGGTTTAGTGGAACACTTGGAAGAACCTGCAATATACCTGTCATAAAGTTTTTTGTAAAGCTTAAGGATCCAATATAACATGTATAAGGATGGAAGAACTTATAAACGTCTTTTTTGTACTTAACTGTTTTAAAACATGCAGAAATCAATAGATTGTTGATTTAAAAGTTTTATTTATTTTCTTATTAATATACGTATTTTTTATACTCTTTTCTTGTTACACCATTCACAGGAGTTTTCTTGGTAGCTACTGGTTTTATGTCATGTGATCAACGTGACATGGCTAGGTTTTTTTTTTTATCGTTTGCTGGTTTAAATAGGGCGGGGTTAATAGTTAACCACAATGACTTTGCCCCAAAGTACGTATATTTTAACTATTTGGAATATGGACGGAAAATTCCCATGGATAAGTATAAAAATAAGAAGATGTGTTATGATTGCCAATGAAACAACTCTTCACAAGAGACAACATGACACAGAAATTAACAACTATATGTCACCGTACGGCCTGCAACAGTCCATACCGCATAGTTAGCTATAAAAGCCCTAAAATGAAAAATGCAAATAATTTCAAATGAGAAAACTAACGTCATAATCTTTGTACCAAATAGATAACGAATAACAAATATGTTACACAGCAACAAAGACATCCACTGAAATACAGGCTCTTGACTTGGGACTAGCACATACAGAATGTGGTTGGGTTAAACCAGTTAGAAGACGCCAAACCTCCAAACAAAGATGGGACAGTGTTTTTAGATGCAGTACAACATAAGAACAAACTTCAAACATCTGTTGAAAAGGCTTAACTCATTAGATGGATACTTTGCTCATTGTTGAAGGCCGTACGGTGACCTATAGTTGTTAATATTTGTGTCATTTTGGTCTTTTGTGAATAGTTGTCTCATTGGCAATCATACCACATCTTCTTTTTTGTTTATATTTGTAAGGGTTTAAACGTGAAGAAAGCTTGGAGATTTCAACACGAGGCATCGGTAAAACGTCCCCATTTTGAGCGGACATGACTGCGTACATCCTGCAAAACGGACTCACCACTTTGTCAAAAATTTTACTGCCGGTCCGAAAAAGACCAAAGTTACCATAGTTATATTCCCCAATCACGCTTGGGTGTTCCTTTATTATTTTCATATCATAAATACCTTGATCTCAAGTACAATTGTTTTTTTGTATAGGTTACATATCTCAGTAAATACCTAATGCTCGTGCATGTTCATAGAATTACGGACTTAGTAAACACGAATACAGAGGGTGTGCTCCTTACAAATAAACTGTCCTACGAGGAATGAGCAAATATGATTGAAATCGACACTTTATAATTTTCACGGTCGCCATTATGAATTTATGACCCGCACGATATGTCGGCGTTTTAATTTTTTCGCGGTCTCAGCTTGTAAGATACAAGTAAAGTCGTCGGATCAGTAATTTTATTGATTTTTTCCTGTTTCTAATTGGACATAATGACCGACTTTTGAATTCTAATAGAAGTTATACATGCATACCAAGAGATGCGTACCCTGTCGAGTTCATTTGAATTCCGCAAGATATGTTTGTTAACTTTCTAATTAATTTTTGAGATTGGCACATCGGAAAAATGCTGTTGTTATCATTTAGATACTCTGGTGTACTTTTTTGGAATAACTAACACATTTGCAACAATACCTGGTATGATTGCTCCGATTGTGGCAGGTGCACTCACACCAAATGTAAGTAGCCGTCCGATAATTTGATTTCTAGTTTTATATAGTACAAACAAACAAAAAATGCTATAATTGTCAATGAGACACAGTTCAAACTATCACATGAATGTCGAGGGATATTCGGTGCTTATATAACAAGGCTTTTCAGTACTCAGTTTCCTTTCTTACAGTATCCACAGGGCACAATTATCCCCAAAATTCGTCATAACTATTTAGAAAGAAGATCTTCATAGTAAATACTTGTTAAAGCACCAATTGAGGTCTCTGTATTTAAATTATTGGTAATGACATTTTATGTTTATGAAAATTAGTATTTTAAAGAAGCACTCAGAATTTTCTTACTAGTCAAAAGCTACTTTTTGGAAAGTTTTAAACAGTTTTAATTAAGTAGATACACAAGATAAATAAAGGTATGTGGTGTTTAAATACTTGATGCAAAATATCCAAACAAACATGAAAAATTAAAATCAGAGGAACAGCGCATGTAATGCTCTTCGTCGTCTTCGTCACTGCTGCATATTTAATGCGATATCCAGAACCCTGTTGAGCGAATGATTTGTTTTATGTCGATTAAACCAACATTTACATAGTTAGTCATGATTTAAAAAATATATATTTTGTCTGATGCAACAAGCTACCATCCGCAACCGATACATTTTTAGCAATAACCTTCAAGATTTTTTTTTAAACTGATAAGATCATATAGTTATATTAGAGCAGTCTTTGAAGTAAGTAAGATTTGTCTATTAGGATTTTTAAAACAAACACTCAATATATTAATAAAACAAAAAAATAGATAATTGCGAAAATTAATGCACCAAACTAAAAAAAAATGACATAGCGCTGTTTCAGCAGACACATGTTTTTTTTTTTTTAATTTTAACAAGGTAATGATGAATAACAAGGATATTTCAATTCTTGAATTTAATCTGTTGTTATAACTTCATATTCAAATTAAAGATACAATTTTTCGGGCGGTTTTAAAATGCACGATAAACACCGAAGATAATAAAACATTTGAATTATACATGAAATGAAATGAAATGAAAACCTCTCCATTACAATTCAATTGAACAGCAACCAGCTATATGGTAGCCGAACTGTTCATGGGTTGTATTTTAGATTCTACTGTTAGAACAACCTACGAATTTGGATGATATTTTGTACCGATCACGAATAAATACACGTAAACGCTATAATAAATCAGTGCTCAGTGTATTAATGAGATGAATAATTCTTATCATGCTTATACTGCCTATAGCAAAAAAATATCACAAAAATTATGCATTTTTCAGGATACCTCGGATGAATGGAGGAATTGTTTTTACGTATGTGCTGCATTCTGTATACTTGGAACGTTAGTGTTTGGAAGTTTAGCTCGTGGTGAAGTACAGGAATGGGCCAAAGACAAAAGTGAAAATTGAACCTTCGGCCAATAAAAGTATTACTATAAATAAATTCAAAGAAATCCATAGACCTGCAATATGTAAAAAGAAATATTCTATACTGATCTAAGTTTTGGTCCTCTAATGAAATTTGTGTAAAATAGATGTTCCGGACCATATGAGTATTTGGACGGGTATATACTTCTGGAAATTTTAAATCTCGGTCTGTTCCTGAAATTAGTTCTAACATAACTTTAGATTTTTTAACCCTGTAAACCGCTGTAAACCGCTATTCCACATTTCTGACATCATACACGCAAAGCAATGCATGTTATTTTTTAGATTTGATAGATGCTTTTTGTGCTTTTTAGTTAGATAATTTGTTTGTGTTTTGTGACACAATGATGACCGTTGTACCCATAATGTGATTATTTTACCTATTATGTCTGTTTTGTGACACACTGATGACTTCTGTACCCATACTGTGACTATTTTACCTATTATGTCTGTTTTATGCACACATCGTTGTAAATATAATGGAATTTGCTATAAAACCAGGTTCAATTCACCATTTTCTACATATGAAAATGCCTGTACCAAGTTAAAAATATAACAGTTGTTGTCCATTTGTTTGATGTGTTTTATCATATGATTTTGCTATATGATAAGGGACTTTCCGTTTTTAATTTTCCTTGGAGTTCAGTATTTTTTGTGATTTTACTTTGTATATCGTGTTTATGCTGTATGTCTGTAATAATAATGCCTCTGATTATGCACTATGAATAGTCACTATATTTGCGTTAATATGTTGCTCATATTTAATTAATAGTTTGTAATATGTTTATCAATATTTACAAACTAGATTTCATTGTAATCTCTCGCAGAATATTTTATATCATAAAAAGATGTATGCAGAAGTTTCTGCTTTTCCTTAGTTTTGCATAGGATGAAAATGATTCCATTTCCACCATGCATGTGAATAATCTCCAGATTAACTAAAAAAATGCACGACAGTGCTAGCTTTAAACTCGACGTAGCAATACATCTACGTTTAAAAATGTCTGGTACTCCGGAAAATGGACCAGGATATATGACGGAAACATTATTATTTCAAGATTAATTTCCAGCAGAATGTGTACATTTTTTGGATTATTATTTGTATAATTTTACTTTGTTGGATTGCTGCCATGTGTCCTTTTTGGTTTAACGGTTTTTTTTATTATTTATATGGACATTTATATGTCTATGATTAATGTCACTTTATATTTGATTTTGTTCATAGTTTTTTTCTCTTTTTATTTTGTCATTCATGTCATTGGATCTTAAGACTTTCTATCATGAATATTGAGAGGGACTCTCAACGGTAGTGTCTCAATACATATTTATATCTTCAGCATAAAGTGTATCCTTTTAAAAAATAGGGGAAAGGACGGAGAGGGAGGGGAGGTGATTATTGGCGAAAGTCTACATGAGGGGAAGGGTCGTCCTTAAATTATGTATTCTTTATTATTTAGCGATTTTTTTGTATTCTTTTTTTTTCGTTTTTAAATGACTTTATTAGTTTTGCCCAGTGTTCTCCATTCTTTATATCTTATATTTTTAATCTTTACTTTTTAGACTTTTCCCTCTTTTCTTAATATTTAAAATGTTAATTTTTTTATGCCTTTTATTCTTCATGTTTTTTTCATTATTCTCTATTATATTTGTTTAAACCAAATCTAAATATCTATTCACGTTTTCCAGACTCAACATGTGTAATGTAAATTTTGTTCAGTTTATTCCAAAATGATGAATAGTTTGCTATTTTGAAATTGCCGTATTTATTTTCTTACCAATAACTGTTGCAGTGTTAGTTATCTGTTTGTTGATTTCTATGTTATTATTTCAGATATTTATCTTTAGAATTTCTGTTTATTTTTTGAAAATTGAACGAATTAATTTTTATCGTACTCTACGTTTTAGAAATTAACCTTAAAATTCATCGATGAAAACCTTTAAAACAACCCCTATGAGAATATCATAAGGCAAATAATGGAGAATAATCTAGTTGCATCAACATAGATTATTGTATAAGTGCGGAATATGCATCAACATTATATTAATAATCAGGAAGCGTGTTGCAAATTTTTATATTAGATGCTGAATTTACTAGCAATTTAACAAAGACATCATATTTTTTCCAGAAGTTAGGATGATCTGAATTGTAAATCGATAAATGTCGTCTACGGATTAGCGTGCAACCTTTGTGGATTGGTATACGTCTGTGAAACGAAAGGAAGGCTTACCAAACATATGTGCGGTCATATATCAGACATTTACCTAAACGCAAACGATTTTCTTTACCAGTATTTTTATCAGCACGATCATTCCATCGTTTCTATGGCAGTTTGCATTATTGAAAAAATATACCATAGCACTAACAATCCTAATCTTGCAACGCCTCTCCGTAGACAAAAAAAGACTACTGGATCAGACAATTGGGAACTGCGACACCATATGGTTGCAATGACAACGTCTTTGGTGTAGCTCGGTTGATGTGATGAATATTTTCAATTCTACTCCTCGACGTAGATGCAGTCATGGTCATCGTCATTATACATCACCTACTCTGCATGATGTCTCTGGTAATGAGTTGCTGCCATTTATACAAAAGCCGTTAGGTCTTCATCACAATTGAACGAAACTTGATTCGTTACCTCTTTCAAAACTTCATTCGCTGTTTAATTTATGTTTGGAAACCACTGTCACAAACCCTCATTCAAACCAATACAAACTTACAGCTATAATTTCGGACATTGCAAGTCACAGTCTTTTCAAAACCAGTCCGCACTGGACAAGATGATCAAGAGAAAAGATTTTTCTTAATCTTTCATTTGCAAACACAGTTCTCGATGGCGTCAACTTAGGCAATATCCTTCATCATAAATTAGTTCAATCGAAATACCTCCTTATTTCAAAGACAAGTCTGTACCAATCATTTTTTATACCTATACCAAACCTATTGCAACTAAAATGTTCAATTACGTTTTGCAGGATCTAAGTATTGACGACTTCAAGTCTAAACCTCGTGATTGCACTTGTGCTAGTTCCCAATTCACATATTATCCGGCTGGCCACGTTATTACCGATGACCTCTACATTGTTAATAACACTTCCCTAAGAAATGTGTTATCGAAAGGTCCAAAATATCATAAACCGAAATCCATCAATTGGAAATACAACATTAGAATTTTGATGGATTCAGTACAGGATTATGCCAGGCAATAGGCTAAGCGTGTGAGAAGGAAGACGTAGACACTCTTTCCAAACGGATTAAGGCAGTGAGGTCGTTGATACAAATCAGAATTAAGAAACTGAATGGGTCTATCAATGCCCATGCTACGTCAATCTTTAAAGACCCTAATGTTGCAAAACACTTATCCTACCTGCATGACAAATATGTTGTTGTCCGCGCAGATAAAGCCCCAAACAACATCGTTTTTGTGTGTAACACTCATTACATTAACTGCTTGATAAACGAATTAGGTATCGACAATTCACTTGGAAACCCAACAAACACCCTCACGACGCTAACCAAAGAGGAAATCCTGGATAATCATAGGTCTGTTCTATGTTCCTTTGGAATTTCAACCAAAGATGATGAACTTGATCGTCCATCAATGTTTTAGATACCTAAACTGCATAAGTGTCCTTACAAACAACGGTATATTGCTGGGTCTTCGAAGTGCTCCACGAAACTTCTTTCTAAATTATTAACATCTATTTTATGAGCAATCAAAGACGGGCTTCAAAGTTATTGCGAAACTGTCTATTCAAGAGGTGGCGTGAATCAGATGTGGATACTTAAAAACTCCAAAGATCTTTTAGAGTACATACAATCTAACTCTCTTTCATCTTGTAATAGTATTAAAACATTTGACTTTTCTACACTTTATACAAGTATTCCAGATTCCAAACTAAAAGACAAATTGAAAGAGTTGGTATTGCTTTGTTTCATAAAAAAATGGCCAACGAAGATACAAGTATCTTGTCTTAGGAAGGGATAAATCCTACTTTGTAAAAGATTGCTCTGATTCAAACAAAAATTCTCTGAAACTGACATTATCAAGATGCTTGATTTCTTGATTGACAACATATTTGTTATGTTCGGAGGACGTGTTTTTCAACAGACTATCGGCATTTCAATGGGAACGAATTGTGTCCCTCTTCTTTCTTTATTATTATGAGGCTGACTTCATACGGGAACTTCTTAGGAAGAAAGATAAGAAGTTAGCAATATCCTTTAACTCTACTTTCCGCTATATAAAAGATGACTGTCCCTTTGGTATCTTTCGTCCCTCTTTTATGGAATAACCGTTTCACAAATGATATCGGATATGTTCGTAACAACAGTCCCCCTCCCTTTAATAAATGTGACCTACCGAATTAGACTATTTAGCGGATTTGTTATCTCATAAGCAACACGACGAGTGTCACATGTGGAGCAGGATCTGCTTACCCTTCCAGAGCACCTTAGTTTAAACATATTTATTTATAGTGTATAGGGAAACAAGTTTTGCAACTCATACTTATCCCTTTCCACTTTCAGGGTTCGAGTGCTGCTTTGTAGCGGCATTAGCCTGCTCTTTTTCGAAATCTACAAGGGTGTCTTTAACGTTTAGGAGATATGGCACTGAGATCACTCCTAGTTTTTGGTTGGGTTCGTGCTGTTTCTTCTTTAGTTTTCTATGTTGTGTTATGTGTACTATTGTTTGTCTGTTTGTAATTTCATTTTTAGCCATGGCGTTGTCAGTCTATTGTCGATTTATGAGTTTGAGTGTCCCTCTGGTATCTTTCGTCCCTCTTCTATATACATGTTTTATCTATATTTTACTAATAAATATCTATATTTTTCTCAAGGAACATTTTTATTTTATCTACATGAATCTGCTGACAAGCAACAAACTCGGGATATGAGCATTATCTCTACACTTAATATGCATGTCTGTCTTGTTGCCTGTTTTCAAAACATACATGATTCTTCTACAATATAATATACAGGATAGATATTCACTCATTTTAAAACTGATCAATGTCTGCATTGTTGTCGAGTAACAGCTTTACTATATCTATATGATTCATCTTACAAGCAATAAATAGAGGAGATACTCCCTCATCCGAACACTTATTAATATCTGCGTTTGTGTTAAGTAACAGCTTTACTATATCTACATAATTCTTAAGACAAGCAATATGCAGGGGGGATTTTCCAGTATTTGTACACTTATTAATGTCTGCTTTATTTTCCAGTAACAGCTTTACTGTATCTTTTAATCCATTTTGACAAGCAATATACAGGGGAGATGCTTCATTATCAATACACTTATTAACGTCCGCCTTGTTGTGGAGTAACAAATTTATAATATCTACATTATCATGATTATGATTCGTCATACAAGCAGCAAACAAGGGGGATGCGCCTCTTGTAGCACGCGCGTTAACATTGGCCTTCTTGTGCAATAAAAGCTTTACTATGTCTGTATATCCTCTCGAACAAGCCATATGAAGGGCAGAAGTCCCATCATCTGCATACTTATTAATGTCCGCTTTATTATCAAGTAAAAGGGTAGCGATATCAACATAGTTTTGCTGACAAGCAATAAACAGTGGAGATAGTTTATCTGCTGAACATTTATCAATGTCTGCTTTATTGGCAAGTAACAGCTTTACAATATCTCTATGTCCATTTTGACAAGCCATATACAGTGGACTTTTCCCACTTGGTCCACATATATTAGTATCTGCCTTGTTGTCTAATAATATCTTTAATATTTCAAGGTGCCCATCTTGTGACGAGACAAACACAGGACTCAAACCATCGAATGTACATAAGTTCACATCGGCATCATGATAAAGACACCATTCAACAAAAGGTATATAACCTTTAGAGCAACAGTATACCAGTACAGGTCCTTCTGGACTTTTTGCTAACTGACTTTGGACTCTTATATCAAGTGCAGTCAGATAATCAAAAAATGTTCGTATGAACTTTGATAGGTCCATATTTATATTATTGAATACAGGAAATAAGTATCCATTATACCAGTCACAAATCATTCTCCGTATGTACATTTGATGGTATTCAGTTGGAACAATGGTGATAGAGTGGTCCATGTCATCTTTTTTTTCTAATAAAAACCGTTTCATGATAAAATAGCAGTCTGCATTCATGATTATGCAATAAATCATCTTCTTTCTAAAATAATAAGATACAAAATCGAATATGTTATCATGTACCGTTTTGTATTCACCTTGTTCTTTTTTAACGAATGTATTTTCAAGCGATTTAAGCTCATCCAATAAGAATAACCTTGATGTGCCTTTATTTAGTTTACATTCTTTACATGTGTTCTCTATCCTGGTTCTTAAGTGCGAACCTATTTCTTCTATCAAAACTGTTTCCGGTAACTGATTGTTGAAAATGACACACAACGCCAAGGCACAGTATTTACCAAAATGTTCATTGTTTATAAATTGTTCGATCTCTTCTTTATACACTTTAGATAGATTTTTGAAGAAACCTTTATTCTTGCGTTCCGGATTATCATGATACAATCTACAAAGAAGTGGAAAACAATCATATATATGACAACAACTAATAATTTCGGAAGTGTCTGTTTCAAGGTATAACTCTGCTATTGACTTCTTTTCCAATTGTGACAGGCACAAATCGTCTGATGACAGGTTACAAACTTTCATTCTGAAAATAGGTAATGATTTAAATTTCTCGTCTTTGTAAACTTGTAATCTACATGCCACAATGATTTTTGTACGTTTATTTCTAACAAGTTCTTGTATCCGTTTTGTGACTGGTTCCAAATTATTAACATCAGACATGTTTAAAGAATATTTTCCACAAAAGTCATCGATGACAAACAATGTCTTCTGATTAGGATTATGAAACTTAATAATGTCATGTGGATTCGTATCCAGCAGTACATCATATCCTTCTTCTGCCATTTTCAAAACTACATGCCGGAGAGTTGCTGTCTTCCCAATACCAAAACTGCCTGTTACTGTTACACAACTATTCTCCTGAACACATTTAAGTACGTGCTTTGCGGCTCTAGTCTCAATAAAGTTAGTATCATGCTTCCGCCACTGACCCATTGTCTGTATGAATTTTACTAAAATAAAAGTTCACAAATGATAACCTGGTCATTTGGAATTTGAATAATACATCACTTAACAGTAGTATGAATTCAATCTTGTTGTTCTTTTATCAATCAAATAGCGTGTTTTGATGTTACAAAAAGGAGAAACTAACAAAATAAAATGAAAGGAATACTGAATAGGATGTCCAATGCAAAATCCAAAAACATGACAGACGTTCCCAAAAACAAAAATTATACATGTCTTGAATTTACAAGATTTAGTAGATATATTTTTCGTTGTATAGGTAAGTTACAGATAAAACAAACTCTTTATATGATAGTGAAAAAATATTACTTTTTTCCATTTAGGGTGGTATAATTATGTAATTGTTATTACATTTACAATTGCTGAATATACACTTTCATATTGGTATGCCAGGCAGGGCTTAGAATGGCTCCAATCAACTAAACATACTTTACTAGATATTGCATTTAACATGAGTAGTTTACACACAAAAGCATACTTGATGATGTAAAAAGATCAATTAAGCTACTTGAGGCTAGATGAAAATAGAAAGGCTCCAGAATAAAATACAAAAGAGTCTAAGGGGTCAGTCAAAAAAGAGTGCATTATTTTCCATGTTCCAATGGAAAACAAGATTCTGATAAAACACAAAAAGTCATGTAAATGTGCTTACCTTTGACATTCAAAGGTACTGTTGTTTGGTCTAAATGTTTCGTTCTTAGTTCTTTGCATTCTTCGTACATGGCTGGACCACCTAATCGTCCTAAAGCCTACGTAGAATGACAAAACATAAGGCAGTATTCATTCGTAAAATATTGAAAAGGAAATTGCATAAAATATAAAATAACTCCAATTAACAATATAATTAAGTGGTTTTGTAAGGTTTATTTTGTGTTTCCATCGATCAAATTAATAAAGCTTTTTGAACTGTTTGAAATGTAAAAGATCACTGTCCGAGATACTTGGCGGATTGAGCGCTTGTAACACAAGCACTTGTTTCAGAAAAGAAACCCTGTATAACTAAGTATAACTCCAGGTACTTAACTCGCATTTAAGAAAAATGTCAGCCGGTGGCGACATTCCGTTATATGCCAATTTCCCGGCTGCCTACCACACTAAAACTTGTTCTGTCGTAAATCTAAATTGATTCATCTACACAATGGTGTATAACACCCCTACTGGTGTTGTCGGAATCATCCGTAGCAATCTACCCAAGTGTTCAATCGTAATTATTTCTCCTACCGACGTTTGATTAGAAATAAACGTCTCCAAGTAAAAGGTATCTTCCCAATCTGTTTATATATTTCGGTTTTCGATTGGTCAAATTTTATTGGAAAGTCTAAATGATTCTCAGAATTACAGGAATCTGATCTTATTAAATGAATGACAATGACGTAATGGGAAAATTTGTGTCTAAAAAAGGAAACTCGTAACTTATTAGACATACATGTACCACAAATAAAACTTGTTAGATTTTTCTTCACGGTATCTTATACAATTTTACTAACTGGGTGATAAGGTCTATTTCTGACAAGAACTAACATTTTTTCTGAATTTTTTTTTTTAATTGATAATTTTAATAATTATTAACTGCGAGTTTTGTGTTTCCAATCCAACGTCCGTTGACGAAATAATTACGGTTCACATACTTCGGTAGGCCGGCTACTGATCATTCTGACAATAAAGTAGGCATGCTATACACCATAGTTTAGAAAAAATGTAATTTAGATTTAAGACATAACAAGTTTTAGTGGGGTTGACAACTGCTAAATAGGCACACAACGGACTGGCTGCCATTTTTTTTAAATGCGAGTTAAGAACCTTGCGATGTATTAGGGTATATAGGGAAACAAATTATGAGACAAGTGCCTGTGGTTTTAAACATGTTTAAATATTAAGGCAAACCGATTAGACATTCTGACAACTTGTCGTGTTTAATACTTTTTGTATAAGAACTGAACTTTTATCATGCAAACAATAATTGTATTATTCTCAAAAGTATGTATAAAATGGAAAATAACATGTATTAGATTGAATAAAAAGGTAACAACCATTGCCGGATAGTTGTCTGCACGAGTAGTCAGGTGAAGGTCCGAGCAGATAGCATTCTTTTTTTTTCTCTTCACTTCAGCTGAGAGTTTTTTTTTCTCTCCAGATATTCAAGAATCTAATAGTTTTATAAAAAAAGAACCATGTCAAGTAAAAGATGAATGTTGTGCACATTTAAGACTTTCATAAAGCAACTTTGCAAGTTACAAATGTATATAAAAAGTTAAGAAAGTTAACATTTGATTTTTATTTGGGGGAAAACGGAGAAAAGGGGATCTTTAAATGAATTTTCAAAAGAAACAGGTTTGGTTCTTTTTGTTAAAAAATTCAAGATATATCAATGCATTCCCCATTTCCCCCGAACAAAAATTACAAAAATTGTACGCCTATATATATAAGCATATATTTACGAATTTTAAGAAAATTATGCTAAGACATGTGTTATAGGTTTTTATTTTCTCTAATAGTGTTGATCAGGATTAAGCACATGTCACAATACGATCCAATCGCTGCTGACCGTCCAAAATTGATGAAATAAATTGAATGATTTTCTTAAATAGTTAGCCCACGAGGACGCGGTGTGTCGATGTCAGATCAACCCGATGGCCGGATCTGACACTGAAACACCAAGTGCTGTAAGTTGAGAGAACTGGAATAAAGGAAGGTAGGGAAAGTGCACATTTCATTATTTTACATCCCAGCTGTATTAGATTAGACGAAAAACCATTTACATTTCATAAAATCTAGTTTAGAAAGCAACACAATCATTATAATATACTTTGTATATTACTATATGATGTATACCCTTTATGACCCCCCGAACACGATGAGTAGATATCAAACAATGTCAACTCGCCCCACTGTCCAATCGGCCTACACTAAATCACCACTTATAAAAAAATCGCCCAACTCTTGTTTACCGACTCGCCCAAAATTTGAAAAAAAGTGTAAAATCAAATTGAATCAGTCCTACATATCACTTAAAAGGTTAACACCCCACTGAATAAAGGTCTGCTTAAACGCCCCACTTATAAAAATGTCTTGATTCCTTTAAGTATGTTAAATTAATGATAGATCATATCCAGTCCAGTGTAGTGGTATGTGTCATGGCTTGATATGCTATAGGTCTTGAGTTCGAATCCCAGCGTATACACTGGATTTTTTCTACGTGAATTTTGATAGATAGTCTTTTCCGTATAATTAATTATAATAAGTATTATAGTTGATTTGATATTCCCACCAAAATGTTACAGAACAAAGGAAAGCATGCATAACAAAGAAACTCAAACTGTGGTGATCTAATAGGGTGATCCGGCTCAGATCACCCCTGTTAGAACAAAAGAGCTGGTATGTTATGTTAAAATGTAAAAGTAAGTACCAGTATTTCTTTACAATCCTTTGTCCAGAATACTATTCATGTCAATATTTTGAAGAAAAAAAACTAATACATTCACGCACAATTTAGCTCAAAATACGACAATTATTTAGTTTTTCAACGCTAGTATCCAATTTTTATTTTTGAAATCACAGCTATACGGTATTCGGTAAATCAGGAATCAGAACATTATTTACTCATCTGTTTGTCCACAATATATTTTTCTCATAAAATTATGGATCAGAATATTTTTTTAAGGAAAAAAGCCAAAAAAAAAAACCTTTTTGCAATAAAACGTTCAATCCTTAAAGGTATTGGTATGAATATTCGTCTGACGTGTCAGTCTCATTCAGTCTCATTGAAATCTCGTTCTGGAATTATTTCCAAAACATGTGAAACAAGTGGGAAATAGCAATGAATTTGATAATTATCATAATCAAATATAACTCTGTTAAAAAATTGTGTATTTCCAATAATTAGTTTTTGAGTACATGTGTAATGATTTTTTTTAATCTTATTAATATTCAAGTCAGTCTTTTAAGCCTCGGTCACACCTTACCGGATAGCACGAAATGACGCCTAACAGTTTAAAATTAAAGTTGTCCGTTGACAAAATTGTTATCCGTTGGGAGTCATTTGGTGTACTGAACAAATAAAACGGACGTTTAACGAATGCATAACGGACACACACCGGATATGCAACGTACGAGAAACGGAAACGTACCGGACATAACGGATGTCGAACGTACATCCAACGGACAAGTACCACATAAAACGGACAACTAACGGATGCGTGCCGGATAAAAAGGATGAACAAGATATACGGAAAAATTAAAGGCGACAATAATAACACGTGTAAATCGCATAAATATCCAAAAATTTTCTGGGTAACTGGTTTTGATTTGTTCTTCAAAATGCCGTCACAGGGCAGTGTCTGGCCTAAATAAGAGCTGCTTGATTGTGAAGACGTGCTTTAACTCTAAGATTGATTATGAATAATAAGAACTCATGAAACCTCAGAAATCTGAAATACCAATAATTGGCATTTCTGACGCAAAATTTTCAGTTGGCATTTATTCGTTTCTGATCTGCTCATCGACCGTTTTATCCGTTATACGTCCGGTAGAAGTCCGTTTCTCATTCGTTCAACATCCGTTTTATCCGTAAAACGTTCGATTAAAGTCCGTTGGTGAATTTATCTTTCAGACCTCCAACAGATTATAACGCACACGTAACGGATACAAAACGGAAACGAAACGGACGAGTACGATACAAAAACGGACGCCTATCGTACGTTCAACGGACATTTCATCCGTTGGTCGTCCGTTCAAAGTTTTGAACATGCTCAAAAATTTCCACCGGACAGAAAGGACGTCGACGGATAAAAGGTAAGCTAAACGGACATGCAACGGATTTGGAAGGACGTCTAACGGATAAGAACGGACGTCTAACGGACATGAACGGATTGAAAAAAGTTATTCGTTAGGCAGCCGATCGAACTATCCGTTAAGGTATGACCGAGGCTTTAAGCTGAGATTTTGAGAAAAATGGGTGAAGGGTACAAAAGATGATTTTACCAGAAAACATTAACATCCCATATAACTTTTTCCTTTCAATTTTTTTAGATATGCATTTTTGTCAATCATTTATAACAAGTAAGATGAAATAATATGCATTGTGTTCTTTTAAACTGAGAAAAACCACAAATTCACAAAATTGACAGCATGGTAAATTTGACTCGAAAAACATCAAAATATGATAAAACTTTCTTATATTAACACATACCTATAGTTTTTTTAAGTTGAATTTATTGGTCAACTTCATCTTCGTTGAGAGTATGAAAAAAAGTTTAATTGTGGAACTGTGATTTTTTTTCTCTCGATAATAGCCCAAAAATGGGTAAAAATTGATGAAAATACTATTCAGCCAATTAGATATTCAAAGAATATATCAATGATAGATTTAAAATGAATTTAATTTTATTGTAAAAATAGATTTTTGACACTTTCGTATGTAGTAGTTGACTGCGATTGTGAAAATAAGAGCGTGGGTAGTTTAAGAGGTTGACAGTCATTGTGTCACAGACAAGTTTTTTAGTTAAAACAATTTGAGGTGTTAAACTGGTAACATAATTGTGAATATTCAATATTATCAAGTTGAATTATGATCATTATGATGAAGTAATTTTATTGTTTTAAAACTAGTTGGTATTTAAGCAAACTGTCGAGTGATAAGCATGCCATGTGTAGCATGTGGTTCAAAATAAAACAAGATAATTCAAGTTATTACATATTTACGACCATTTTAGAGTAAAGGTATAGAAGTTATATAAGTCATAATTTATTCACAAGTTATAAGTTTAATTATGAAGTAGCTATTTATATTTTATGATAAGTCAGGAATAAGGTACGTTGCATATTGGGCACTGGCAAATAGTTAAATATCTAAGAGTCTTGATCAGTTGTGTGTTTTGATGAACCAACGTTATTTTGTTGTAATGATGTGATAAAATGATAGCGACAAAAAGAGAGAATCGTTGAAAATCAAAAATAATACCTGTATTGTTCTGTGAAGAGTAACAAATAGCACTAAACATGTTATTTGCAGGTTTTATTATATTATTGTGATCAGCTATGATTGACAGAAAGATTGATCAAGATTGTGATTTCCTGACTTAGGGTTCATATATGTGTATTCATATCATTTATCAACCATAAGTGAATGAAATTGTTAATACAGATTAAATTTACTGCTATAAATTGTGTATGCTTTGTTAGCTTAGCAGTTGTTTTTTACAAATTGAGTACATGTTATATAAAATAAAGGAAGATAATATATTTCAGAATTGTAAATACTAAGAAAGATTTTGTAGAGTTAAGTGAAGTCCACGGTGTCCCCGCGGCCGGTGATATCGTGCTTTAGCTGGTTTTGTCATATCGACACAGTAACACAAATACAATCTTTCTTGTTATTGTTTTCGCCTCCCGAAAGGACGACAAAAAAGAATAAAATTGATAAGTTCAAGAGTTAATTACTAACTGCAATCCAGTGATGTATAATATTTGGTAATTTTCCATTAAAAAAAGATACATCAGATAAAATTTATTTATTTAAGTCAAATGTATGTCAGATTGAAATAATTCTTTCTCTGTATTCTTGGCAGTGTGTTTTGGTTCATATTCAGCTATATTTCGTAGTATAAGTTCTTTCATTTTTTCAAAATTAGCAAATTTTTGGATGGCATGCGCGAAATCACCCGACATTGGAGGAACTCTCATAACAGTGGTTTCCCTAATTTTGGACACACATTACACAAAATAATGAGGATGAAACCATACAAACAGAAGATTTTATGAATTAAAAGTATGTTATGAATCTGTTAACACAATATTATTCAATTATTGGTTCTATCAGTTGAATACAGTGAAGTCATACGTCTAAGGTGCGCGAATACACTGGACTGCAGCGTAACTCTATATGGAAATTCATTATTGAAATTACATTTTAGTAATTCTTTAAAGTTTAAAGATTTGATTAATTATTAAACTTTATAACAAAGTTGAGAAAGGAATTTGTAGCGAGGAAATAGAAATTTATGCACTTGGTTATATTGTATATAAGTTATATACAGAAATGAAACATACTTATGATCTTAATTTTGTTTCTTGCATATTGTATATAAGACGTTGCCTAAAATCTATGTTAATTGAAATAGTCTAAGCCACCTAAACAACTTTCCTATATGCCTTCTATATCCTGTCCTATAATTTAAAAAAAGGGATTTTGTTATTTTCTGTTCTGACATATTGTTTACCTTTTACAAGAAATAAAACCCGTGAGTGAACATAATAATCTTACCCCACTTATATCCTGCCATGCAGTGATAAACAATGCTGTATTTATCTTTCCATCTTCACAATGAGCTTGCTGGTTTCTGTAGTGTTTGATTCTAGCCACGTCAGCTATGTGTGAGAAATCTGTACTCGATGGTAAACTATCATACCCACTTGCAGGTGGTGTAAGATTAGTCAGGTTCTTGATCAAAACTACCATTAATGTGACATCAAAGGTTTTAGAAGTCGGGGCACCTGTGAATACATTTTGAATATCAAATCATATTATGTTTGTTTCAGAAATCAAAACAAAATTATGTGTCACACACGATAATAAAACAAAATTTTGAATCTATGTAATTTTTATGGGATGCATCATTTGTGCAACTTTTCGATATCGCGGACCAAACAAAATCGTACGTTTCCACATCAATGATTTGATTAAGATTTAGTTGTGTAATATTATTGTTCTCATAAAACGGTTTACAGTACTACAAATTTATGTAAAACATTAAAATTTAGTAGAAAAACCTGAAATCGAAGTATTTGTACTGGTTTGAATTCGACCATTCTGCATTGATCTCAAATTAACGCTATATTAATAAACTCTCATCTGTAAATTACTAAGCAATCCGAATTTTTACTCGACCAGATCTTAATCACTTTTAAACGTTAAACTCTACTTCACACAAGTCATAATCATACCCGACCCAACTATACGGGACCATCTGAACCTTACCTGACCTAGTTTTTACAATTACCGACTTATTCCTAATCTATCTCTTTTAATTTTTTCCATTTAAATAGATATAAGAAGACGTGATATGAGTGCAAATCGATCCAAGTCACAATTTATAAAAGTAAACCGTTATAGGTCAAAGTATTATCTCTAGTTTATCTTTCAAAATTATGATTGTCTTGGCTAAAATTTTATCAAGAATTACTTTATAATAAAATTATTTGACAGATACGATCATTCAGTGGTGTAAAGTTGAATAGATTAAGACAAGATAGTGAAAAGTCATGAAAGAAGATTTTACATTTGGTCAAGCAAGGTTCAGACTTTCGTCGATTATGGTTCATACTTAAGTGAAGTAGAGTATGATTCAGACCGCAATGTCTTTTAGTTGAGAATTGTTAGTATATTGAAGAAAGGTCGAGGACAGGTTGTAAATAGGTAAATACTGTTTTCCCCCGTTGAATACAAATTCAGGCTCTTTATGACGGTTAAAACTACAGTCGAGTTATATCCAGTAACATTAGGACATTTTAAAATGGTCGAGTATAAACCAGTACAGTTGAGTACAAAAAATTCCTGATTCAGACTTTTATTGGCTTGTTTACGAATTTTACACAAATGCCCCACTTTTCAACAGATAGCAGGGTTACAAATTATACAGCAAATCGCAAATCGAAAAGATTTTGCTAACATGTCCAGATAAGGTGACAAAATTACGATTGATAATCCTCGTCCTTATATTATAGTTCTATCGTTCATTTTTACTTATAATCCTAGGGTTAATTGTTGTTTTTTGTTCCATTTGTTGAGTATGTAAGTTGTGTTTGAACTGATGCTGTAAGAAACTCTGTAAGGAGAGATTTCTATTCTTTACATAATAGCATTACCATAAGGAGTCATTATCGTTTAAAAATTATGATGCAATGTAGTGGCCAATCTTTTAAAAACATTAATGGTGTAATTCACTAAAAGCTTATGGTTTTAATCTTCTTTCACTGATGAGTCTTTTGTAGACGAACCGCGCGGCTGGCGCAAATATAAAATTTCCATTCTGGTATCTATGGTGAGTTTATTTCATTT
Organism: Mytilus edulis; assembly: GCA_019925275.1. Lineage (NCBI taxonomy): Eukaryota > Metazoa > Mollusca > Bivalvia > Mytilida > Mytilidae > Mytilus > Mytilus edulis. Next base: position 16,328,986 of record CM034359.1, read on the forward strand.
GCATCAGAAATCAGAAGAGTTGAAAATAAAAATCACGATTGAATGAGGTCTTTATATATACCTTATACTTACCATAACAGGGAAACAGTGAATTCCACTGAGCTGCATTAATGACACGCTTAATTTTCAAGTCAAACAGTTTTGCATATTCCTTTTTAATGGTGGTCTCTAAGCAAGACGGGTGGAACTTTTTATCAATTTTATCAAATAATACACGCACAGCCTTTGGTGAAATGTTAGTTAACATTTGCATTCTCAAAAAATTTTCTTCCTCCTCTGAAACATGTGATGCATGGGCAGTTGCCATTTTGTATATTCGTTATTAATCCTTAAGTAGATTCATAATATAATAGTCACGCTTGTCTCTATAGTTGCCTTATCATTGCAGCAATACATTGTGTTGATATGTGTTTGAATAACGTACTTCTTGCTGTCTTTAAATTAAAACATTTTTGATTGTTAATGATAATTCAACAAACATTTACAAATACACAATATGCTTTTACTTTATAAACGTGAGATAAACGTGAGTACAAGTCAAATATCTTCAGTGTATTACATTTATCGAACTCATGTGTAACCTAGTTTGTGAATATCCTGAATCATCTTTCTTGTCTGCTTTTTCAGATGTACTTTCATATCTGACTGACCTTCGTCCTACCAGAACTGTAGTATTTACAGATGTTTTATTATTTTGCTTACTTATTAAAGAATTTTTCATTCTTGATGTATGAATTTTTACACATTGTCTTACAAATTTCCCCCCTTTAATTATAGTAAACCGTTTTTATCAAGTTGTCTATATCATTTAACCGATAATAAATGATTAAATTAATCTGTGGGTTGTTCCCTTTACTGTTTAAATGCCAAAGGCTTTTCTAACTACTCGATGGTGTTATGACACGAAGTTACTAACATGGTTTTGGCTTTTAACTCGATGTCAGTAACTGCGAGTACTTTCAAATCGTTCTTTCTTGTAGATTTGACCTGTTGATACTATTTGTGATGTTTTTTTTTTGTTATTTAATGTTAACTTATTCAGGGGTATATTTCGTCTTTATACTAGCTTTGATAAGTGTTTGGTATTACTATAAATTTTCACTTCTTCCTAATATGAACAACAAAATTGGCTGCTTTTTGTGCAAGGTAATGGTTTTATTTTTAATTGTTTCAAAATATTGAAATGATATATATTTAGGCTTTATGCACGTACGTTCCTCGGCAACAGGGGATACGGACTTGATAAACTAACTTATTCAGTAGAAAAATTTTCATTTTTGAGACTGACAAATATATTTTTCAATACTTGCCGCAAAGAAATCCGTCCAATTTCAACACAATTTCATGATGAAATATCATGAACTGTAAGGATTGCGTTTTATATAATTTTACTGTGGTCAAAAAGTTATCCAGTTGATTAATTTAATCCTATAGGATCACAACTTTAACTATGTTTTTTTAATTTTCGAATGAATTCCGTGAAAATGTAATTTCAACTGTTTGAAGGAACTGAATTAGATTGAAATCAATTTGTTCTAGTTGTCTCCCATAGACCGTTATTTGTTTTCCCGCGCTTCATGGAATATAGCCATTTAGCACGACGTGTTTCTCCGTTATAGCAAATATGGATTCCGATACACCCCATGAAGAAATATCTTTGCGTACAGTTTTAGACGCAGTTAATCGCAAAAAAAAAGATATCGAAGTTCTTGTTGACACAAAAATAAATGAAAAGATAAATAGTTTGCGCGACAAAATCCATGGCACAAACCAGAGTATGAAGTCTCAAGTTAAGAAAATGAAGTTGGACTCCAAGTACAAGAGGCGTTCTGAAGGTAACAAAATTCAGTTCAATTATAATACAGAAAACCTTGAAGATTTAACCCAAGCTACTTGACAATGGCAAAGTTGATTATGCTAGAGACATTGTTGCATCCTGTAGAGATAGACTTAAACATAGAAATAAGCTAATAAAGATCACGGATACTTCTGATGGAGGGTGGGATATCGCTCTACAGTACTAGGCAAACCCAATTGTTAGCGATTCTGAAAACGAGTCCAAGATTATCACGGCTGAAAACAAGGCCATTAGGAAGAAAAAGATCAAGAGCAAACCAGCAGCTAAACAGCAGCAGATTCCTGCCACCGCTAGTTCTAGCGTCAACTCTCAACATTCCTTTCGAGGGGAGCATTCTTGGTATGGAGGTTTCCCGTATGCCAAGGACCAGTACGCTGGAAAATCTCAACGGGGATCATGTTTCAATTGTGGGTCGTACAAACACTGGAGAGTTAACTGCCCCTTCCAAAACAACAAGACAGCAACATCACACAAAAGAAGCTAGCTTTGTAAAAGATGAGTATAATTTTGACATTAGTTCTTTAGATAATGAGTATGCTCAAAATTTCACACATGATTATTACGAATATGAGCAAGATGGTACTGATATTATTGTTAAGGGTAGGCTGCAGGAAAATTTACATTTTTTGGATAAATATTGCTGCTTATGATTTTATAATTGATACTTTAAGAGATGGTTATAAGATACCATTGTATTCTATTCCTCCAATATCTACGTATTTATTCCACAATTTATCAGCTTTGCAAATTACAATTTTGTACATACAGCTATTAAAGATTTATTACATAGAGGTTTAATAGTTAAGTGTGATCAGCGACCGTTTGTTGTTTATCCTCTTACTGTATCAGTTCAGTCTAATTTAAAGAAAACGTTGATACTTGATTTGAAAGCGTTAAGGAAACATTTACGGAAACAGAGCGTTATATTTGAAGACATGAGGACAGCTCAACAGCATATTAAATTGAATTATTCCATGTACGACGTTCATTCAGCTTATCACCATATTGATATTTTTGAACTACACACAGAGTACTCAGGTTTTTCATGGATCATTAATGGCTGTTCTACATTTTTCAAATTTCTGGTTTTACCATTTGGTTTGAGTACAGCTTGTTTTATATTTATTAAACTGACTAGCAGCTTGTGAAGAAATGGCGATCTGAAGGTAAACAAGTTTTAATGTATCTTGATGACGGTTTGGGTATAGAACAAGATCAAGAAATGTGCAAGATTGTGTCAGAACAAGTTAAGCTAGATTTAGTTAGAAGTAGCTTTGTACCTAAAGCTGAAAAGTCATTGTGGGTACCTACTAAACGCTTGATTTGGTTAGGTACATTTATTGATACAGAAAATGGTTTTTACAAAATACCAGATAACAGAATAAATAAGAAGATACATTCTATTGATGACATTGTTTCTTGCTTAACTGGGCGTAAAAGCGTGTTTGTGAAAAAAAGTTGCATCTGTTGTAGGTCAGATAATATCTACATACTTGGTTATTGGAAAATTAGTTTATTTAATGACTAAACATATAACTATAGACGTGAACACATCTGCGTCTTGGTATTCTTATATTACACTTTCTGAATCTACATGTAGCATTGAACAGTTACAATTCTGGAAACTGTATATAAGTGAAGTTAATGTAAAACATTTCAGTGTTGATGAATCATGTCATAGTATTATCTACAGTGACGCTAGTGATACAAGTTTTGGCGGTTATATTGTAGAAACACCACAAAACATTGCACATGTAATGCGGGTTGAATCAGAACGTAGTTATTGCTGTCCTTAATTAACATTATATCCGGAAGAAAAGGTTTAAAAGTGTACAGATAACCAAAATGTTGTGAGCATTGTAAGCAAAGGAGGTACAAATACCATTTTCCAGAATTTAGCCTGGACATATCTAGGGAATGTTTGAAGTACAATGTCAACATTGATATAATTTGGATACCTAGGACACTAATCGAAAAAGCTCATTTCCTGAGCCGTATTGGGGAATATCATATAACATTTTTCAGTTGATAGTTTTTTTATGGGGCCCGCATGAAGTAGATTGGTTTGCTTCTGACCACAATTTCAAGTTACTGGTATTTTATTCAAGATTTTGGAATAAAAATTCTTCTGGTATTGATGCGTTTACAGTAGATTGGTTTGGGGTTAACGGTCTTTTTGTACCACTGTATTTCTTACACACGTGTTATTAATTACATGAGACAATGCAACGCTGTAGGTACATTGATTGTTCCTTGTTGGCCATCCGCAAATTATTGGCCTACATATGTATGTTATGCCCAAATGGGGGCGATTTCACAGATCAAGTTATTGCATATTTACCAAGCGGTAAGGAGTTTTATACTCCTGGTAAAAGCAAGAAAGCCAATTTTGGTAATACTGATCTTACATTTAAGATGTTAGCCTTGAGGCTAGATTTCAGAGTATAATACTAGTATAAATGAAGATTGTAAACCTATTTTCTTTATGAAGCTGTTTATGCTCATCTGTATTTTAGGCCGTGTTCACACTAAACGCCGTGTACAGTAAACATGTTTACATTTGGTTTAATGTAATGTGCACTAGTTTCACATTAAATTTGTTCACATCTATAAACCTTATTTAGTTACCTGTACATAAGATTTGTTCACACCTGTAAACTGTATGTCTATGTTCATTACGTAGAACCGAATTTAAATTTTCGAACAACTTTGCTAGCAGTTAGGAAACGACCATTTGACTTTGAAAAAAATGGGAGGGGTGGATTTTGCCATAATTGGATTTAAACAAATCGGGTCATACAGTCAGATGATTAAACAAATATTCTAAATCCAAAGTTTTTCCATACATTACAATGTTAAATATTGACTTGGTACCAACGACAAAAAAAAAAAAAATATAAACTTTCACGCGAGAAAACAATCTGACTCATAACCCAACCCCCCTTTTTTAAGTACAGTGGTTACTCATTTAAGAAAATCATTTTGGATGATTAGCAGAAGTTTAAAGATGTCTTGATTGTGCATTAAAATCGTTGGCTGCATCAGCGTGCTTACAGACGAAGAAAAAGGATTTTGATGTTAAGGATCACTACATTTCTATGTTTTCTGTTTGTGTCAAATGGTATTTTTCTCCAAGGAGTATTTGATAAACGGAGAGGGTAATGGTTTTTTTTTTTTTTTTTTTTTTAATTTTTTTAATTGTAATGGTATTTTAACGGATCTGAGATATTACACAAACAAACAATTCACTTAACCCTTTTCCGGTAATGCATTTGTAGGTGAATCGTTGTTTCAGTAATGACCAGTGGCAAATATTTCTGTCAGTGTTACGTCCAGTCGATTCAGGAAGACCTTTTCAAAGGAATTATGTGTTCGGCAATGATGATGGATGAGTCTTGATAAGGGGTTAATAAGGCTACGGAAAAGTGTTTTTATAACAAATAAATATATCAAGTCTGGACAAATATTTCTGTAAAGAACTTTAGTAATAACTGTTATAAGTATCAATTTTATATATAAAAAAAACCCGTTTCTTTTTTAAATATACGTAGGAAAATTGAAGTTCTGAATGCCTTGCTTTGTGTACACTTAACCTACACAAGGCCTCCGTCGACTATCGACTGCATGTAGACAAGACATGACTGAAACTACATGAAAATATATAGTGTTATCAAGCGGAACGTAATTAGGTCTTTCCACTTTTTCTGTGGAAAGACCTATTGTTTTTCTTCTGATTATTTGTTTTCTTCCGCCTAATTTTGTTCTTGCGATAAATATTTGTTTTGCAATATGTCGCTTAGATATTTGGTATATGATATCGAACAGTTTATGCGCTTTTGAAATTTACCCTGCGTAACCGAATACTTTTCTTTGTAGGAGTTATCTCCCCAAACACTGTTTTCCTTGTGTCCACGACTCCTTTGCAACCGTAAAAGATTACGACAAATTTATTTTATAAAATTGCTCGTTATATCCTTCGCATGATTTGTCCATTTCGACTGAAGCAATATGAACGCTCCATATGAGAGTTATTTTCCCCTTTGTAATTGAAATTTTGAAATGTATTTTAAACTGGAACACTTTAAGTGATAGAGACCTAGGATCTTTTGATTTGAAGTCCTTGGTCCAAAAAAATTGAAAATTAGGTCAAGGTCAAAGATCAAGGTCATATTTTAATTTTTGAATTAGGCTTATTTCCACTCATTTCCAGAAACCGTGTTAGTTGCGACATGTCGTAACTTAATAATTTTAGTTGAAAGGTTGCGTAGACAATGAATGGGAGTTTTTGCCCTTATCATATCTAAAATTATGTGTAAAGTGATATAACTTATTAACCATACATATTAGAGACCTAGGGTCTTTTGATTTGAGATCCTCAGTTTGTGACCTTGAAATTGAGGTCATAGTCATAGGTTAATTTGACGTTCTAGATTTTGACCTTTGCTTTAAATTCATAATTATACATCATAAAGCCATATGAACTGACATTTTAGACTGATTTTTAATATTTTTATATCAAAATAGATATTAAGTGGTGGAAAGACCTTCAATTGTTCTCTGAACAATTGGTTTTTAAATATGTTTAGTTTATGTGTGAGTTAAGTACACTAATACAACATCGAATTTAGGTCAATGTGAACACGGCCTTACAGATGATATGTTAAAGGCTGCATTAGTGCCTTGTTTGTGTACTAACGTACAGTGCATATCTGACTTGGTTTCAGATTTTGGCATTAAGGCTTTAAATGGCCATGATGAGAACTAATATACTAACAAATACAAACGAAATATCATGAACTGTAAGGATTGCGTTTTATATTATTCTCCTGCGGTCAAAAATTTATCCAGTTGATTAATTTAATCCTATAGGATCACAACTTTAAATATTCGATGAATTCCGTGAAAATGTACAACCGTTTGAAGGAACTGAATTAGATTGAAATTAATTTCTTCTATTTGTTTCCCATTATTTGTTTTCCCGCGCTTCATGGGATATAGCCATTCAGCACGACAGGGCCGACTCGACTAGACGTGTTTCTCAGTTGAAATTGTTTATCTTGCTTATGCGAATTCATTCGATGTGATATGAAATGTTTTGATTTCAGTAGTTATTACAAATTACTTGTCTTATATTTTGTCGACATGATATTATGTATCATAATGTGCAATTAAAATCAACACATGACACTGTCGTGTTGGTATTTAGTTTGAACTTTAGTTTGGTTATTTATTAGCTTTGTGTGTATAGAGTTGGGTAGTCTATGGGCGTAGTAATTGCAGAAGAACTTTAATAATTTAATATTTTGTAATAATGTTCACTACTCTTTAAAAACATTTAATTTCTAATGGCATTTAGCTCCCAATTTCGGTCATGTTTAAAACATTACGCATCATACAAATCAGTTATAAAAATAATTATTCTAATAACGTAATTATATATATTTTTTAAATAAACATAATTAAATTTACCTCTATCGATAATCTCTCTGTGTCAGTTATTCGGAGGGGCTGAAATGAATTCGGAACTCAATACAGAGGATATATATAGTAAATCGAAGGTGAATTTATGATAACAATGTATAATCATACATAGATTTTCAGTATATAATAATAATAAATAGACAAAACCTTGGAAGCTATCTGCATAAAATATAGAACTTAGATATAATTGTCACATGTCACAAGATTGAAATATAGGACACAAAGATATACGAATTTACTTTAACCTCATGATTTTCACATGACATGCACATGTTTTTAAAGTATTGGGAGAGAGATGCATAAATAATTTACAGTGGGATTGATTCATATTTGCTTCAATTGATAATAAATTCATTCAAGGTTCAAAGTTTCTTCAATTAGTTATAAATTCATTCAAGGTTTATCGTTGTATATATGTACACAGAGACCACTGTTAATATATAGATCCAGGTGACATACGTTTAGTACTGCAACTGACATCGAAATAGACGCTTAGTTAACGAGTTTAATGGTCCGGAATAACACACGGCTGCAAATTGTTTTAAATGATTAAATACTATCTATATTTCAATTTCCGTTTGGTCGCAAAAAATTTCTATGGTCATTTGTATTTTATCCTTTTAATGGTGGTACCCCTCAGTTTACGGTTTTGGGTAGCTACCTTAAAACCCAAAAATATATATTTTGGTTAAATTTTCCGCTATTTTCGTAAATATATTCGATGCACATATCATCAAGGATCATCGGAATGATGAAGACATAAATATAATACCATCCTCAAGTAAAACTTTCAAACTTAAAGTTGGCTGTTTTTTTAGATACAAATTTAACGCGTTTTTCTTTGAAAACGATAAAACATGATTCAAAAATAGTATTTGACAATTGAGAGGAAAAAATATATTATTAAAATACTGTATGCAAACTTTATTGGGCAAATTCCAAATGATTTGATCAAAACTCAAAAATAAAAAGATCATTTGTACCTCATTTATTATTACGGAAATTTCTTATCCGTCAATCAGCTCCACCATTTATTTTTTAACTTAGAAATGAATTTGATAACTTTGATGTGATTATGTAGATTTTGTAGGATAAGTTAACTTATTTTTTAGTGATTTGAATATATATGGTAGTTTTTTCGTGTATTTTCTATAAATAAGTTATATTTTTGTTTATAAAATTTTGACATTTTATAAAAGTTAACCAAATCCTTCGGATAAGAGGTTTTTTTCCGGATAATGACTATAGTTGATATTGTGTGAAAATACATTGTATGTCAATGTTCAACCTCAGAGCAATTAATATGCATGCAAGTGGTCGGGGAAGAAGTTTCGCAGAGATTTGGTGTGTGACAAGGTGATGCTACAACCAACTTCTCTTGATATTCTACTGTCCTTGGACGAATAATCAGTGATGTTATGAGACTTGCACCATAAGGCAAAATTGTTGCGTCTTTAAATAAGATTGATTGATTAATTGCTGGTTGCTTAACGTCGCCAACGTCGCCAACATTTACAAACTCATTACTGTTCGCCAACGTCGCCAACGTCGCCAACATTTACAAACTTATTACTGTTCGCCAACGTCGCCAACATTTACAAACTCATTACTGTTCGCCAACGTCGCCAACGTCGCCAACATTTACAAACTCATTACTATTCGCCAACGTCGCCAACATTTATGAAATCTATACTGTTCACCAACGTCGCCAATGTCGCCAATATTTACAATCTTACTACTGTTCGCCAACGTCGCCAATATTTACGAAATCATTACTGTTCGCCAACCTCTCCAATGTTACCAACATTTATGAAATCAATACGGTTCGCCAATGTTGCCAACATCGCCAACATTTACAAATTCATTACTGTTCGTCAACGTCGCCAACGTCGTCAAAATTTACGAAATCATTACTAATGACTGTTCACCAATGTCGCTAACTTTCGGAAATCATTATTGTTCGCCAACATTGCCAATATTTATGTAGTCATTATATTCTCAAACATTTACAAATTAATACTGTTCGCTTAGGTTGCCAACATTCATTTTTTTTAAATTATAATTGTTCACCAACCTTTACATAAATTGTTTTATATGTAATGTTGGCCAACTTACTGAAGTTTGCCAACTTAGCCAAGTTTGCCAACATTTATTTGTGGGTGTTTTATTCACCAAAATTTCCAACCTTATCTTTTATTTACTGTTTGCACAGTTTGCAAAAAATATGTTTTATGTTTTGTTAAGCATGACTGACTTTTTGAAAAAATCAAATTTAGATATAGATATATTATTATAACTTTATGGCGAAAAATTAAATTCGGATTTTATGTATCCGTCCTTGTCTCTAGAAATACACAAGTTTTCTCTAACTTGCCCTGGAAATTGACCGCTAACCTTTTGTTGAGTCTTACTTGGTGCTATAGAACATCATGACGCTGTGAAATGGTATACAGTATGTCCCTTAAGTTATTTTTGAAAGTTTCAAACATTAAATACCGACAAAAAAATGAATTACATTTTCAGTGCAAAAGTGATCACATGTATTTTTTTTATTTAACTCATTTGCGAATGTCAATGACCAGCATGTTTTAACTTATAAGAATATTCCTTTTACTATTATTACTGTCAGACTACTCAGGGACAGAATAAGACATTTTGAAAACGGGGTTCCAGCCTTCACGCTTAACTTTTGAGTCCACAAGCCAGACGCTCATTTTTTGAAGATTTTAGTTGGATTATGTTGGCTTATAGAGAAGAATTTTACCAACCCGATAGCACTTTTACAATCAATGCCGTAGGACTTGTGGATAAGCATGAAGACTGGGGTTGCCAACCTAGAAAAAAAGGGAGAGGGTCGAACTAAATGTGCCCATTCAAAAGCATAGTTTGTAAATTTCAAACCCCCACCCCCTTGACGACAGTTAACTGGTTAGTATAAAATAAAATAATGTTTTTGTTCTAAAATTATTTAAAAATTCATAAAGGCAAAAGAAAAATTGAATTAGAAAGTAAATTTAAATTATATTTAAAAAAAAAAAAGCGAAAGGAATAGATATGATATTTAGCATCCTTGGGTGACTGTTAAAGGACGAAATTGTTTATAAAATCGAATTTTAACTTAATATTTAATGCGTTTCCCTCGGTTTTAGTTTGTTACCCCGATTTTGTTTTTTGTCCATGGATTTATGAGTTTTGAACAGCGGTATACTACTGTTGCTTTATTTACTACAATATATTGTTAAACCATAATCATCTATTCTAATGAAAATATGTTTATTGCTTTTTTTTAATATACTTTGGACATTAACTTATTTTATCGTTCCGATTTTATTTACCAGTAAGACATTTTTAGATTTGTGGCCACAAAGACATGAAAGAGAACCATTTTAATAATTTTAGGGTACAGTACATGTGTATTCCTAATTAATTTATTATTTTTCTTATTTTGCTTGTATTTATTTGGCTTATAAACTTCGCCTTGAAACATGAGGTTTAATCTTTAATCTTTACACAATTATTTATAAATTTCCCTTATTTTATTGAACATGTACAGAAAATTATTTTTTAAATGATTTCTTCAACAAAGTTTATATTAATATGATCAGTCATTGTCAGTTATGATTGTGGATATGTAGTGGCTGATAGTGTCAGAGCTACATAGTATAAACATCTGAATATACATTAGAATTAAGACTAAATTTAGTAAAATGGGGGAAACAATTTAAGAATTGTGATATATTACTCCTTTTAGGGGTAAATAATATTTACATTAAAACTTTTATTTATTTACATGATTTATAGGGTAAAAGTTCTAGTTTTGAGGGATTGAAACTTAGAGAATTTATAATGAAGGCATATATTGAAACATAAATGGTGTTTATAATTTTAAACACATCAGTGGCGGATCCAGGGGAGGGTTTTGGGGATTGGAACCCCCTTTTTTTGGACGATTAATGCATATAATGGTTTATTTTTATGAATTGTGAATTGGATGGAAAGTTGTGTCATTGTAACTGATACCACATCTTCTTTTATCTATCATGTCTATGACATCCTGTTTGATATATATAATAAAAAGGAGAGAAAAAATATGTTTTCTTGAATTTGACAGTTATATGCATATGATGTCAAGATAAACTTGCTTTTCATTGAAGAATTTTTTTTAACATATATCTTGGGAGTTTCATAGCACTGTTTTATTTTTATTTGGTCTTTTTATAAAATTATAAAATGTTTTTGAAATGGTTAAATTAATTTTAAAAGCTTGTAAACAGGGAAAAAAATGTTGAAAATTTGTTTACCTCCACTCTTCCAGCTTTGTGCAGTGATGGTCATTTTTTTTTTAAATACTATGAAATCTTATGTGAAATTTTGCTGATTTACTGAACAGGATAAAACTTTATTCATATCAAGTATTTTTTTTTAATTTCAATATGTTGATACAAATAAATTACAATGAATTATGCACACTTTAAAAAAAACAAATTTAACAAAGACTGATATCATAAAAATAGGAAAACAATGATGGTATTAATTCTAGTAATAATACAATAGAAAACAAGGTAAATATAAAAAAAGAAGATATGGTATGATTGCCAATGAGACAATTATCCACAAAAGACCAAAATGACACAGACAATAACATTATAGGTCACCGTACGGCCTTCAACAATGAGCAAAGCCCATACTGCATAGTCAGCGTTAAATATATACATTGAAATTTTTACAATTTTATATAATTGACTTATGGTTCTTTACAGATTTGAAATTCGCACTTTATGTTGTTTTTATGCAATTTACTAATGAATTGTTAAGCCGATGCTTTTATTATGTTTATTAATTTTGATATGCTTTAACCATGGGTACTGCATTACAAAATTATGATTAATTTAAATATTTGTAATATATTTATTTTTCTGTTTAAGACTAATGGTACTTTATAAATATGATAATAGACATAGAATGTTGATGGTTATAAACGCCTGAAAACGTGAAACCCAATTTGATGTTAATTAAATTTTACAACTTAATTCTTGTTAACTTTTAATGTATTACAATATACCTTAAAATTTGTCATAAATGTACAACATGTACATAAATAAAAACTTTAATAAAGAAAGTGATGAGTAGGAATAGTTAATTTCCGGACATAACTTTCGTTTAAAATGGATCTGTATGAAATTTAAACTCAAGGATGGAAACTTGAGATGGAAAGTTGGGAATGATTTTGGGTCCCAACAGTTTAGGAATTAAGGTCCTAAAAAGGGGTCCAAATAAGCATTTTATAGTTTCGAGACAATAACTTGTGTGTAAGTTTATGGATCTTTCTATAATTGAACCACAAGGTTCCATACAAAAAAGGAAATTTGGGATTGATTTTAGGGGTCATGGCTCTAACTATTTAGGAATTAGGGGACTAAACCAATACTTTTCTAATTCTTTGTATAAACTGATTATTTGTTTTTTTCCAATTTTAACAGGGTTTTATTTTTGAATTCTTGGGGTTCTTTAATATGCTGAATCTTACCATGTATTGTATTTTTGGATTTTGGGCCCCATTTTTAAATTGGTCCACATTGAGGTCCAAAGGGTACAAAATTAAAGTTTGTTTGATTTTAATAAAAATTAAATTTTTGGGGTTATTTGATATATTCAATCTAACTCTGTAGTTAGATTTTTAATTTTTGGTATCGTTTCCAAATTGTCTACATTATGGTCCATAGGGTCCAATATTAAACATCAAAAATTGAACTTTTGGTGTAGTTTGATATGACGAATCTAAATGTGTAATTAAATTTTTAATGCTGGGTCCGGTTTCTAAATTGGTTTACATTAAGGTTCAAAGGGTCAAATATTAAACTTAGTGTGATTTTAACAAAAATTAATTTCTTGGGGTTTCTAATTTGGGGAACAAAGTTAAGGATGTTCGCTGCTCAGTTTCAAAATAAACAACTTTTCATAAAACTAGTATATTGATAGGGAATAAATTTAGGAATAAAAAAAGCAAAAAAAATATAGGGGTCAATGTGCTTGATTTCGATATATTAGCCATTGGAGTTTTGGCGGAAAATGATCTCTCTTGATTTTTCATAGCTTTATCATTGACCAGTCAAATACTATCAAAAAATAATTTAAATTTTATAAAACTTTTACAATTGACTTATAATTATACATGTAACAGATCTATAAAAAGAAAAATGGGAGTTTATTGGCAATTTTTTAAAGGCATTCAAATGGATAAAACCAGAGGATTCCGAAAATCTGACAAAAACTCCAAAGCATGACAAGCAGACATCCTTAAACTTTGTTTAGGTCCCGTTATGAAGTTGGTCCTCATTGAGGTTAAAAGGGTACAAAATCGAACTTTTGTTTGATTGATGAAAAATTGAATTATTGGGTGTTTTTGATATGCTGAATCTAACCATGTATTTAGATTTTGGATATTGGACCATAATAGAAAAATTTAAAAGTTTTAAGTTCTTACACCAATCACATTTACTCTGTGTTAGAAACCTATGCTGAGTCAATTATTTAATCACAATCTAAATTAAAAGTTGTATCAAGCTTGAATGTTGTGTCCGTACTTGCCCCTTCTGTTTAGGGTACTACCCTTGCGGTTGTATCAAGCTGCGCCCTGAGGAGTATTTTATTATAGGAATATTGCCATGATGATTTTCTCAATATATATGCATTTTGGGGGAAAACTTGGGGATTAAAAAATGTAAACAGCAAAAATTATCAGCAAGAACATTTAAAATAATTTGAATGCCCATTTATGGGCATTATCTTTTCTGAAGTGTGCGTTTGTCTGTCCATCTGTCCCGCTTTTGGTTAAAGGTGTTGTCATGGTAGTTTAAGATGAAATTGTATTGCAATCAACCTGAAACTTAGAACACATGTTCTCTATGGTATGATCTTTTTAATTTTAATGCCAAATTAGAGTTTTGATTTTAATTTCATGGTCCACTGAACTGCAGAACATAGAAAATGATAACTTGTGCAAGCGGAGAATCTGTATACTATTGACACCTTCTTGTTAAGTCATTAATTACATTTTAGATTTATACTATGTAATGACGATTTAAGAGTGGATATTCATTTGCCTTTGTTGAAGGTGCAAATTTATATATTTAGGTGTGTGACACAGTTTGTTAAGAGCCTCAAATCAATCTCTCACCGTGAACAGTTTAAGTTTGAAGTATCTGCTTGTCCCGCCATCGGCATCAGTTTGGCAAATTAGTTTTACTCACTGTTTTTGTCATTCGTGAAGATATTGATTTTATTTTATTTTTTTATTTTATCATTGCAAGTTACAAAGAAGTTTGAATTTTGTTTGAAAATCCCAAAACACTAATTTTATAGTAAATAGTTCAAATGTTTTTAATGAATTTTGTTACATTTTTGCGCATGCGCAAACACTGGATATTCATTTCTAGTAAATACTTCTGACATGTCATTGTTCCATTTTGTTATTATTAAAATTATATGTTGTTATGATTTTGTAATAAAAAAAATCACTTTTTTGTTGCTAAACTTTTTTGGCTCAGTATATATTCGTCTTTACATTTACGGGCCCGTGTTGTAATAAATGGTCCTAGAAATCTTTTAAGATGGTTTAAATGCTTTTCACCGTCATGTGCAAATGGTAATTTTCAACTATCGTTAGCGTCAACTTGATTCAATAAATATATTGTGGTTTGTCAAATTATCCTCTATATTTGTCAGAGGTGTCAATTAATTAAACGTTTCCGTTATAATAATTGGAAAACATATATCATGATTCGTCAAAATATGTTGATTTTTTTTTTATCGTCATCGAGAAATGACCAATATGTTTCTTTGTGGATTTTTGTGTACTTTTATTTGTATTTTCGTCGTTTTAATTTTGACCATGGTGGGGTATTTTTTCTTGACTTTTGGGTTCCAAATACCCCTTTTCATCGTTTTCTTTAAAAAAAAAAAAAAGTAACTTGAGTTGCAATAAACATATACATTTTGAATTAAATCAAGCATTTCAAAGTAAAGATCCCCAAGAATTTCGTTTAAATATTCTTAAAGCACCCAAGTTGTACAAGGATGTATGTGAACCCATGCAATTCAAGATTTATTTTAAGTCAAATAATTTTTTGAACGATGACTTTTTTTTTAAATTTCTTTAAATATAAACATGATAAATTAGTAATATGTTATCACATAAAATTTTCATATTTCATTAAGAATAAATTATAAACTGATATTTTTTTTAAAAAATCGCCAACACGTTATTTTCTTCATCAAAAATACATCAAAAATAGTAGAAAAATACCGTTTATGATATTTGGCAAGATTTAAACGTTATTGTTATAACAAACAATCACCGTTTAAATCGTTTAGGGAGCAGTTGTTTGCGGATACAAAAGTGTTATCGTATAAAAGACAAACGACTCCTTTTTACAATATACCGCTCGTCTTTTTAAAACGATTGGAACTATTACGTAAAATGAATAAATTATTAGTGTATTTCACGCATTTGTTTTACCTGCCCTGATGCAGACTCCATCAGATGTTAGACACATTTCATTCGTCGTCTGATTCCAACCCTGATAGTCCTATCTTAACCAACGAATAATCTTTAACAAACAGGAAAATATTATAGGCAATGATGTACACTTTTAATATGGGAGAGATGTGTTCAATTGTTTTGCAATAAACCGATATTCCTTTTATAAATGAAACTCCTGAAATGTTACATCAAATTGAAACGGATGTTAATGGTCTCTTAAGACAGAGAACCGGTCGGGATCATAAGCTTTTCCCGGGATTCACATTTGTTGTGACCATACGTTTCTGCATTTGTGTGTCGTCGAAAAGACTTATTTACATGATAAAAATATCATTTTTTTTTATCTGTGTATCTCAATTGGGATTTTTTAATTTTGAGAGAACCCCTTGTTTTTCGTCAACTGTAATCGTAAGTCTGAATGCAATCATAGGTATAGACCTAAATTCCGCAGATGTCTATTACAAAATCAATCGCTTCTGTAGCAACATTTGACCAATTACATTTGGGATTGGCCGTGCAGATATATATATTATGAATATGCATATGGGAATATGGGTCACGAACATTGATCGAAACTTTGTACTCACATGGCTTTTATGTTTCCTATGCAGAGGTAAGACCATACCTGACGAGTTTGACCGAAACAAGACGGTATTTACGCTCCAGATGACATTTGTACTCAAAAACTGTGTTTGCTTTGAACAAACTCTGTCCTGCGCCGATCTTGTTCTTGTAAAAAAAGGGAAGCGTGTTGAAGTGCTAATACACGTTCTGAATCCGCATATAATGACTTAGAGATTGATTCATGTCCCTCTTTAATGAAGACTTGAGCTATTGTGTGTTGCTTTAAAAAGGTATATAAAGGTCATTACTGATTTTGTATTACAACATTAGCAAATTGGCATTACATTGTATACTTTTACTAAAAAATGATGAGTAAATGTTTTTGGTATGTTTTGTGTTATAACTTATCTGTCCAAACTTTGCAAATACACAATATGTAATTATCTATAGCTAGATACTAATTTTCAGAAAATACACAACCTTTTAGATTCAAAATTATAAACACTGTTTCAGCGCTTGAAATTTTTTTTTTCAAAGATAGAAAAATATCGAAATAATTTGATAAACTGGTGTTTTACAGTTAAGAAAATAATTATCTAACATACTGTAGCGAACACTATACACAATATGAAAGTTTATGGATGCGAAAAGGTCAAGGTCACTTCTTCTTTTGCTATGTCATAAATGGGAAAAAATCAGAAAACTCCCAATCGCCGCCATTTTTTAATGGCAGCTATTCATAGAAGAAGTCAAATTTGTCGTTTTAACATCGTTCATAGCATATGCTTATGATTTAATCGTTTTTGTAGCATTCTATTGAATAAATATCAGAAAATGTTTCCTTTTTGTCCTTGTGGTTGAAATATTGATATTTTTAGGTCTGACCTTTGACCTCAATTTCACAAAAATGTGACCACTCTGGATTTTTATGACCAAACTTTTCGTACTGTACACGTTTACCTCTTTCCATCATAAATAATGTAGGTGTATGTTCTTCCGGACCATTAAAGTTTTAAAAAATGTACTCTGGTTGCAGCACTAGTTTTACTAATTTCAAATCTCGTAATCGGTACCGGTACCTTCTAAATTAACGACAGTATTTACAACTGATAACTTATATGCGTAAAGATTTAGAAATATCAAACCAATCCCTGCATGAAGGTGATTATTCCCCGGAAAATGTAAAATATAGAGTAATCCTTACAGCTATATTTCATGGACAGTATGTTGATCCTTTTGTAAATGCTTCTTTGTTTTTTTATATGTAATTAAAGACCTCGTTTGATACTCTAAATATGCCAGAACGTCGAAGGAGCTGCAATTAATTCGTATCTCAATACAGCGAATAAGTTTAATAAATCGAACGTGAAGATAAGATACGGATGTATAAACACAAATAGGTTATCAGTTGATACATGTTATAATAATTTTATACAGACATATAGCCTTGGAAGCTTTCTACACGAAATGTAGAATTTAGATATCGTTGTCACATGTCAATATTTGATATATAGGACCTAAAGATATATTAATGTACTTTATCCTCATGCTTCTCACATGACATGTACATGTTGATACAGTTATGGGAGAGAGTTGATGGGTATAGACTAAGTATTGATTGTGCTTGATAACTGTAGCGGTTTTTTTATGCATATTAAATTTACAGTTGAATTGATTTATACCAGATTCAAAGTTTCTTTAATTAATTATAAATTCTTCAAGGTTTATCGTTGTATTATTGTACACAGAGATCACCGTAAATGGACTTTTCACATTCGGTTTACATTAATTTCCTATTTCAAATCTCGTGATTCGTAATTTGCAAATCACAGAAAAGAATTTTTTGATAGAAAACAAAGGTAACACAACTACAGGCTGGTAACAACCGTTCAGTTTTTCAGCAGGAGTAGTCAGGTTAAGTCATAGTAATTCTGTTCCTTTGATACATACAATAAGATCACTCCTAGCTAGTTTTTGGTGAGTTTACTGTTGCTACATTTTGTAAGTCTTTAGTTTTCTATGTTGTATCTTCTGTATTGTTTTCCTGTTTTGTTTTTTTTACTTTCAGCCATGGGTTTGTCAGTTTATTATTGATCTACACATGATCTATGAGTTCAAGATATAATTCAGGCCCGGTCGGAAAGAACATACAAGAAAGTAGTACATATTTTAAACAAAGAAGTTCCTACGCATAGCTGTATCTTTGTCAATAGCGGGTATATTTGCTTAATTGTGGTATCAAATGAATGCTTGGGGACTTGGGATCACTGTACAAACCTTGTTGAAAAATTTATTTGAATAATAAAGAAGAATATGAAATTTTGATAGAAGGGCACATTTGACCGGTAATTTAGATCAGACGTTCCTGTTTTTGTACTATCAAACTTCGGAAAACCAGTACGCTTTAATATGCAATTAAAGGTATGTTGATTTGTGCAGCACAAGTCAGGATAAGGTACAGTTTTGACATGAAATAACTGCCACTTTATCTGAACTTAAGACAAAGTAGCCATAAACTCTTGAAATTGCAGAATTCAACATAGAAAGCAATGGGGCTATGAATTAGTGGTTTTATACCTTAACTATCCCTCTGGTATCTTTCGTCCATCTTTCTTAATTAAAATGGGAGTATATTTCAAATTTGAAAAACGGGAAGGCCTGATTAATGTGACAAGCAGAAAAAAAACACTTTATATATAAATGTTTTTTCTCTTACAGTACTCTTATAGTCGAGAAATAATTTAGAGGCCTCTTTCGTAGTCACCCTTATTGTGGTAACACAATAAAGTGTTAAAGAGGGCTTATAGTTTTGTCCCTAATCGATCATTGCACTAGAGTAATGTTTTTTGGTCCCGGCTCCTACACTTCTTCATTTATACATACCGCTTCAAACCTAGAAGAAAAAGCAAAAGCCAAGGCTCCGTGTTGAAAACCGTACTTTAACCTATATTAGTTTACTTTTACAAATAGGAGAAAAAGCAGAAACCCTCCGTATAGTTTGAATTAAACAATTGAAAATATTTCAGCTGTGTATGTTTTAATATTCTATAATTAAATTCATTCTTGGAGTCAGTAACTTCGTAAATACTTTATTCAATTTAAGAATTTTGGAAACGTGTTCTTTTTTAAAGGATTTAAATTTATAGGAACATTTTTAAGATAACTTATATTTATAAATAGGCGAATTAGGTCAAAAACATGACAAAGTGTACGTTAAAGTGTATATAAACTAACTGAATGCACCAGTAACTCTATTCATGAAAAAGTTTCCGCTAAACTTCACAAGAAGTATGTGTAACACCTGTTATTTCATGGTTTGTACTGTTTATCTATAGCTCAGACCAGGCAGAAGCCAGCGAACAATAAGGCAATATTTCGAGAAACCAAAAAACAGAATAAGACAACAACGGCCGTTAAATAAAAAAATATTCAAAAAGGCAGAGAATCCGTTAAAATATAGCAATTTTAACTCAATTTTGAAATGGTTTTTATTCTATCTATTGACAAAACAAGTCACATCTCTTTTGAGGCTAATATTCAGTACCACAATAACTTTGTATCTGTCAACGGATTATTTGTAGGTGTAGGGCCACCAATGCACCCTCTTCAATTTAGAACGTATGTAAAATACCCTGTAAAATATAGCACCATTGATGTCATTGTTTAATTAAACTAAAATACACATATGCAGAAACGGGATCGGCCTATTCCAGGGCTTCTAGAGAAAAATAATGAGGGATGTCACGGGGTATGACTATTTAGGTCTTGTAGAGGAGGAACCGTCGCTTCTTTTGCGCAAGGTAACAAAAGGCGCTATGTTCAAAAATCTGACACTAGAGTTCAAAATTTGAAAAAATGACAAAAAAACAGGGGGTCGGCCTATTCCAGGGCTTCTAGAGAAAAATAATGTGAATAATGTTTAATGTGAAGTGCTTCATACTGTTTGGAAAAGGCAATAACTAGTATTATTCCACTTCATGCTGACTTTGATAGTGAAATCAACATTTGATAGGTTGAAACTATCACACGTGACGCCGAACAAAATTTCGTATTCTCCTCTGAGTATCATTATCCCCTCTGAATATCATATTACCTTCTGTAGATCCGGACCTCGTAGTATAACGGTTCGCACGGTTAATTTATATACCGTTTTAAAGTGTTTTTTAAAAAGCGTTACTAAGTAAATGTCTTTACCGTTTTTACCGTGTTTAAACTAATTCCTGCGTTAAAATAAAAGACTATTCATTTACTTTTGATCAGTACTGTTTATCAATGTCTATGTCGTGTTTAGTTATTAAGTGGATTTGAAAACAAACGTATGTAAATTAATATCTTATATTCAGAAAGTAAAGAAAGCATATGCAGTGGAATAAAGCATTCATTTCCCTTAGCTTCGAGAATTATGAAGATTTGTTCACCCTCGAACAATAATATTTCCCTCGGGTATAGCCCTCGTGAAATATGAATTTTCTTTTATGAACAACCACGGTAAATATTTTTTTATTAGACACATCCTTTTATGTAAAGCGTTAGCAAAAATTACCCTTAAGCGTTTTAGAAAACATCACCTGGTGTTCAATAGCATAAAAAAAGCGTTTGATGGTGACAAAGCAGTAAGACTCAGACCAGCATGAAGTTTTCACCACCTGAAATTAAGGTTAGGGCCGAACATATGTCACGGTGAATGTGTTTTTGAGTCCTACTATTATTTTGCTTACTCAGCACCAATTCATCAAAACAAAAAAACTTTACGACAAAAGAGATGATTTCAGCTTTCCAATTGTGAACTTTCCATTTTATTCCATTCCATTCCATTCCTGCTCACAAGGAAGCTATTTAACCAAGAGTTCTAAATGGTGAAGTTGAAATCATACCTTCGTAAATTACGCCATTACGAGTTGGTTGACCGATATAGAATAACCGTTTCACAAATGATATCGGGTATGTTCCTTACGTCGTAACTACAATCCCCTTCCCTTTAATGAATGTGACCTACCGAATTAGACTATTTACCAGATTTAAAAGCAACACGACGGGTGCCACATGTGGAGTAGGATCTGCTTACTCTTCCGGAGCACCTGAGATCACCCCTAGTTTTTTGGTGGGGATCGTGTTGTTTATTCTTTAGTTTTCAATGTTGTGTCATTGTGCTGTTGCTTGTTTGTCTTTTTCATTTTTAGCCATGGCGTTGTCATTTTGTTTTAGATTTATGAGTTTGACTGTCCCTGTGGTATCTTTCGTCCCTCTTTCCCGAAGTCGAACAATGGCATTGATGAGTGATGTGGTACATTTACCTATATCGGATATCAGGTCGCTTAATTGATTTGTAAGAACCTCTTCCCCAGTGCGTTTTGCAGGAGTAGATAGATAGGTCGGTGAAGAGATTTTCCAAACTATCGTGACATAAACACATGACTGCAGGAGTCATTTTTTAACAGTGTCGGCTTATGGCTTATGGCAGTCTGGAGTGTAAATAAATATACAAAGACAACAGCTGTTTCCAATTGACTACTAGCCAGGGACGACGAAGGAGGGGTGGATTGAGGATATTCCACGTTGAAAGTACCACCAGTGGATGTTCCAACGGAAGCTGTGTATTCCTTATCAAAAATACCTATTTTTTTGTGATTTGTCACCCAAGCCTTGCAAATGAGCAATCGATGCTCAACAAAAGAATACAACTATTCGCAACTATATGAGTTAAAGGAACACGGATTGTTAACTGTGCACTATATAACATCCAACAATGAGAAGGAAGATGGAACGCGACATAGTTTGAAACCTCATCTTCACAAAAGTAAAAATCGGGGTCTGGACGTCTCAATAGAAAAGTTTGTTGAACGGATAAAGCATTTCGACGTAAATTCGAGAAACGAAGCTTGATCGTTGTTCGTTTGAGTGAAACTTTGATTACAGTTCAATTTCAACAGAATAAAAAATTCACGTATATTCTTCGCATCATTTATGTTTTAATTGCCATTATGACTAAGTGCCGCCCAAGAACAAGAAGTTGTAACGATCCATGTTGTTTTTTATACCATATTCAGTCAAGCAATTTTCATAAAACTATGGACGGAAAAGGTTACCGAATTCAACAACAAAGAGATCAAAGTACTATGCATTAAACACGACGTTCATGTCTACTCTATCGATCCCGCACGAATACAGGAAACCCGAGTTTTTCTCGACCACTGAGACCATACCATAATGGGGAAGATGATCACATACTGTAAAGCCAAATATATGCGCACATGCGTGTGATTGGTACTTTAGATAATCTCGTTAACCAACAAAAATACCGACTGATGACCTGCGGCTGCAAGTCATAAGAAATATGAAAGAAATAAGGTGTAGTGTAACTTGTATGCAGACATACTTACTATACAGCTGGGTCAGTTCCGCGTGATTACCAATTTCAAAGATTTCTACAATGAGGAAATACAGGGTTCCCGAACTTCTTAATACTTTGTATCGCATCGATAATCTTATAATCGGGGTGATGTAAATGATCTCTTTGAGGAATGGAAAGGTAATCTCAGTCATTTATTTCTTGCGATTCGATTTATTTCAAACAATTAGACATGGAGTCACAACCACTAATTTCAAACACAAAGGTTAGTGGTTCCATCTCTGTTTCTGGGAGACAATTTAAATGACCTAATTTTCGGCTCTTTCTTGACACCATTTGCGAGTATTGTCTTCAGGAACGATGATAGTCTGTCGGAAGGGTAAACGGCTGAACACGTGTTAAAAGAGAGCCATACCACTTTCACGTAAAAGACAACCTAGTAGCTTCCGAAATATAGCAGGCTAATGCTGCTACAAGGCAGCACTCGTACAATAAAGGAAGAGAGGGGTATGATTAATTTAAGTTACAATAACTTGTTTCCAAATCCACTTAAAATAACTATGTTTAAACTATCCTCTCTAGAAGGTCTATATTCTTGATAATTCTCGAAGACTGTAAAGGTTATGAGAATGTAAAGGTTACTACTAGAGTTTTCTCTAATAAAGCAGGGTAACTGGTATGAATCTATGCTGCATTCTATTGAACAAGAGATGTCGACGTGCATCAATTGAATTTGCGTGCGGGTGCTATTGAGAGGAGTCACTTGCGGATACACTATTGTCTGTAGGTGAAATTATGATATGTATGGGTGTATTAGAGGCAAGCTTGAAAAACGGTAGTATTGACGGGTAAATTATGACTAGATGATTGTATGGATTGAATAAAAAAAGAAAAATTGACGGATTTCTTAATCTTAACAAACATATACTGATCTGTTTGCTGAATCTCTTCCACAACCTTTTCATCCGAGCAAGCTTCTGCAATTTTATCATTAAGACCTATCTAAATATCACTTTTCTGTGACACGAAATCTAAAATACCTGTGACTTCCTCTATTTATATATCGAAACTATCCAGTTATGTATCCAAAATTCTTCCAAAGTCTTGTAAGTGCTCGTTTATTTCCAGAACAAATGGCTTTCAGCTTTGTATTACTTTTCCTTTTTTTTAAATAGAAATAAAGGTCTTTTTAACTATGTGATAGATGTTTTAGTCATAGAAAGATGTCAAAGTGGCGTGACATTACATTGAGTGCGGCACATAGTAAACGCCACGTGTGTGGTATTTACGAGAGGTATGAGTATGATGCAACGTATTACCCTCAATATTTAAGGTTTCGATATCTACTCTAGCTTGTTTCAATACATCTTACGTCGTAAATCTATTGAATTTCAGTTTCTTGTTCTTCTTGTTTTGCTTACCAAACGTTCATGACCTGGATCTCTGCCGTTTTTTTTCGTGAAGTTAATAAATCACTGGTTCTGCATGTTTAAGTTGTGGTCATACTTGTTCAGCTTGTCCATTGTTTTTTCTCATGTTCTTTGATTGCTGCATCATATTCTATTTTATATCTGTTTTAAATCTGGTCGCACGAGGTTCCACACGTGCTTTTTAATGAACCAACATTTCATTACAGCATCCGAACTGGTCCACGAAGCTTTCAGGATGGTTATATTGTTGTCATTCATTTTCCAGTATCTAAAGAAACTACCTTGATCATCCCTCTTTATCAATGACCCTTTGTGTTGTTATATTCCCTGAAAAGTGTTATTCGAGTTGGGCAAGAGTTTCCGATGGATTTGTGCTCTTTCTGGTGAGTCGTCCATGTTCGTTCCAAAGATGTCCCATTGGCAATAATCTGAAGACATTACTGACCACGGCAACAATCGAATGCGATTATGCTCCAAAAACTCGTTAAAATGTGTTCACAACGGGCGTTTATCTGCAGAAAAACATAGTTTAACGATGCCTTCAGTGAAACGGGAGAACAAGTAGACCCAGAATTACGTTCTTATCCCTTTTTGCATTTAAGTTTACTGAAACAATTGTCAGATCGGTTCGTTCCTCGTAGGTTATTCAGTCCCAAACCATAAATTCGCCACCTTAAAGCCAATCTGTTTCCTGTACGCACCCATCAGAAAATCGTGCCTTGGCTCTGCCGTCGATAAATATCCAGTTGAATTTCGATTCATCGGTAAAAAGATTTGTCTCCATGTTTTATTATTTCATCGAATCTATACCCTATCCATTTAACTCGCAACATCCTTCGATGCTGCGTAAGCATAGGTTACTTCAACGAACGTTGAGCTCTTAGGCTGACTAGATGAAGTCGGTTACAAACTGTTTGGGCATATAGCCTATTTTTGTTTTTTCTATGAGTTTGTTCAAATCGATTCCGGTGATAATGTGGATGTGCCAATCTTGAAGTAACTACGTTTCACGTAGTCTGCAACTTCGGGGACGTAAATATGTCGTACCAGTATCTCTAAGACGAGTCTTAAGCGCCTTTCAATAGTCATTCTAGAGACATTGAGATGATTTATCATCTATAATAGAGTCATTTTTGCTGCTAACATCCAAATAGGTCGTTCTCTCTCACTATGACCTAGACGTAGCATTGCGTTACGTGTAACGATTTCAATTTTTTAATACGACAGTAGTGCTCGACACTTTTAATAATCAAAAGGACAACGGAATTCCATCTCTATAAAGGTATATGATTGAAAATGCGTGTTTGTTTGAAATCAGAAAATGGCGTAACGTTATCTTCGAATTTTAAACAAATTATTGAATGATCATAAATAAATTATTCAGGTCATTAGTTTTAATCTTACAAATATTACAAATTAATATATTTACTTAAAAAGCAAAGTAACGTTACTTTGTTCATATATACTAGTCAAAAAAGAAACGTTACATGCTTATGATATCATTTAAATTTTTTATAACAAAAAATTGACAACAAAAATTTAATGGAATAGTTAGCTAACATAATTTTGAAGAGAACAATAACAAGTTATTTTTTTTTATTGAAAACAATATTGCACATTTTCGGACAATTTTAACAGGACGAGTACAGAGTTCGGGTTAACATGTCAATGACCTTGTATGACCACCTCTTGTATTTATGACCGCCTGACACCTCCTACGCATGGAATCAATAAGACGTCGAATAAAATATTGAGGGATGTTGTTCTATTCCCTGAAAAGTGCTGTTTGGAGCTAGGCTAGCGTTTTCGGTGTATTTTGGCTATTTCTGATACGTCGTCCAAGTTTGTCCCAAAGATGTTCAATTGGTGATAAATCTGGAGACATTGCTGGCCAAGGCAACACACGAATATGTTTATTCTCCAAAAAGGTATTCGAAATGTGTGCTACGTGACAACGAGCGTTGTCCTGCTGAAAACGTGGTTAAAACAATGTCTTCGGAGAACCGGGAGAACAAATGGAGCCAGAATTTCGTCCCTATACCTTGTTGCATTTAGATTACCAACGATGATTTTGAGGTCGGTGCGTTCCTGGTAGTTTCAAGTTGAATTTAGATTCATCGGTAAAAGAACCTGTCTCCATGTTGCCAATTCCATCGAATCTGGCCACTGGCCACGGCAACAATCGAATGCGATTATGCTCCAAAAACTCGTTAAAATGTGTTTACAACGGGCGTTGTTCTGCTGAAAAACGTAGTTTAACGATGCCTTCGGAGAAACGGGAGAAACGGAGAACGAGTAGACCCAGAATTTCGTTCTTATCCCTTTTTGCATTTAAGTTTACTGAAACAATTGTCAGATCGGTTCGTTCCTAGTAGGTTATTCAGTCCCAAACCATAAATTCGCCACCTTAAAGCCAATCTGTTTCCTGTACGCACCCATCAGAAAATCGTGCCTTGGCTCTGCCGTCGATAAATATCCAGTTGAATTTCGATTCATCGGTAAAAAGATTTGTCTCCATGTTTTATTATTTCATCGAATCTATACCCTATCCATTTAACTCGCAACATCCTTCGATGCTGCGTAAGCATAGGTTACTTCAACGAACGTTGAGCTCTTAGGCTGACTAGATGAAGTCGGTTACAAACTGTTTGGGCATATAGCCTATTTTTGTTTTTTCTATGAGTTTGTTCAAATCGATTCCGGTGATAATGTGGATGTGCCAATCTTGAAGTAACTACGTTTCACGTAGTCTGCAACTTCGGGGACGTAAATATGTCGTACCAGTATCTCTAAGACGAGTCTTAAGCGCCTTTCAATAGTCATTCTAGAGACATTGAGATGATTTATCATCTATAATAGAGTCATTTTTGCTGCTAACATCCAAATAGGTCGTTCTCTCTCACTATGACCTAGACGTAGCATTGCGTTACGTGTAACGATTTCAATTTTTTAATACGACAGTAGTGCTCGACACTTTTAATAATCAAAAGGACAACGGAATTCCATCTCTATAAAGGTATATGATTGAAAATGCGTGTTTGTTTGAAATCAGAAAATGGCGTAACGTTATCTTCGAATTTTAAACAAATTATTGAATGATCATAAATAAATTATTCAGGTCATTAGTTTTAATCTTACAAATATTACAAATTAATATATTTACTTAAAAAGCAAAGTAACGTTACTTTGTTCATATATACTAGTCAAAAAAGAAACGTTACATGCTTATGATATCATTTAAATTTTTTATAACAAAAAATTGACAACAAAAATTTAATGGAATAGTTAGCTAACATAATTTTGAAGAGAACAATAACAAGTTATTTTTTTTTATTGAAAACAATATTGCACATTTTCGGACAATTTTAACAGGACGAGTACAGAGTTCGGGTTAACATGTCAATGACCTTGTATGACCACCTCTTGTATTTATGACCGCCTGACACCTCCTACGCATGGAATCAATAAGACGTCGAATAAAATATTGAGGGATGTTGTTCTATTCCCTGAAAAGTGCTGTTTGGAGCTAGGCTAGCGTTTTCGGTGTATTTTGGCTATTTCTGATACGTCGTCCAAGTTTGTCCCAAAGATGTTCAATTGGTGATAAATCTGGAGACATTGCTGGCCAAGGCAACACACGAATATGTTTATTCTCCAAAAAGGTATTCGAAATGTGTGCTACGTGACAACGAGCGTTGTCCTGCTGAAAACGTGGTTAAAACAATGTCTTCGGAGAACCGGGAGAACAAATGGAGCCAGAATTTCGTCCCTATACCTTGTTGCATTTAGATTACCAACGATGATTTTGAGGTCGGTGCGTTCCTGGTAGTTTCAAGTTGAATTTAGATTCATCGGTAAAAGAACCTGTCTCCATGTTGCCAATTCCATCGAATCTGGCCACTGGCCACGGCAACAATCGAATGCGATTATGCTCCAAAAACTCGTTAAAATGTGTTTACAACGGGCGTTGTTCTGCTGAAAAACGTAGTTTAACGATGCCTTCGGAGAAACGGGAGAAACGGGAGAACGAGTAGACCCAGAATTTCGTTCTTATCCCTTTTTGCATTTAAGTTTACTGAAACAATTGTCAGATCGGTTCGTTCCTAGTAGGTTATTCAGTCCCAAACCATAAATTCGCCACCTTAAAGCCAATCTGTTTCCTGTACGCACGCATCAGAAAATCGTGCCTTGGCTCTGCCGTCGATAAATGTCCAGTTGAATTTCGATTCATCGGTAAAAAGATTTGTCTCCATGTTTTATTATTTCATCGAATCTATACCCTATCCATTTAACTCGCAACATCCTTCGATGCTGCGTAAGCATAGGTTACTTCAACGAACGTTGAGCTCTTAGGCTGACTAGATGAAGTCGGTTACAAACTGTTTGGGCATATAGCCTATTTTTGTTTTTTCTATGAGTTTGTTCAAATCGATTCCGGTGATAATGTGGATATGCCAATCTTGAAGTAACTACGTTTCACGTAGTCTGCAACTTCGGGGACGTAAATATGTCGTACCAATATCTCTAAGACGAGTCTTAAGCGCCTTTCAATAGTCATTCTAGAGACATTGAGATGATTTATCATCTATAATAGAGTCATTTTTGCTGCTAACATCCAAATAGGTCGTTCTCTCTCACTATGACCTAGACGTAGCATTGCGTTACGTGTAACGATTTCAATTTTTTAATACGACAGTAGTGCTCGACACTTTTAATAATCAAAAGGACAACGGAATTCCATCTCTATAAAGGTATATGATTGAAAATGCGTGTTTGTTTGAAATCAGAAAATGGCGTAACGTTATCTTCGAATTTTAAACAAATTATTGAATGATCATAAATAAATTATTCAGGTTATTAGTTTTAATCTTACAAATATTACAAATTAATATATTTACTTAAAAAGCAAAGTAACGTTACTTTGTTCATATATACTAGTCAAAAAAGAAACGTTACATGCTTATGATATCATTTAAATTTTTTATACAAAAAATTGACAACAAAAATTTAATGGAATAGTTAGCTAACATAATTTTGAAGAGAACAATAACAAGTTATTTTTTTTTATTGAAAACAATATTGCACATTTTCGGACAATTTTAACAGGACGAGTACAGAGTTCGGGTTAACATGTCAATGACCTTGTATGACCACCTCTTGTATTTATGACCGCCTGACACCTCCTACGCATGGAATCAATAAGACGTCGAATAAAATATTGAGGGATGTTGTTCTATTCCCTGAAAAGTGCTGTTTGGAGCTAGGCTAGCGTTTTAGGTGTGTTTTGGCTATTTCTGATACGTCGTCCAAGTTTGTCCCAAAGATGTTCAATTGGTGATAAATCTGGAGACATTGCTGGCCAAGGCAACACACGAATATGTTTATTCTCCAAAAAAGTATTCGAAATGTTTGCTACGTGACAATGAGCGTTGTCCTGCTGAAAACGTGGTTAAAACAATGTCTTCGGAGAACCGGGAGAACAAATGGAGCCAGAATTTCGTCCCTATACCTTGTTGCATTTAGATTACCAACGATGATTTTGAGGTCGGTGCGTTCCTGGTAGTTTCAAGTTGAATTTAGATTCATCGGTAACAAGAACCTGTCTCCATGTTGCCTATTCAATCGAATCCGTACCCGTGTCCATTGTCCATCCTGTGACGCTGCGTAAGGATAGGTCCCTTCAATGGACGACGAGCTCTTAGACCAACTTGACGCAATTGGTTACGAACTGTTTGAGCAGATATTATGTTGTTCTGTATTCCGTGGGTTTGTCGTGCAGTTTGTGACGCATTTACAAATCGATTCCGGAGATGAATGATGCAGATGTGTCTGTCTTGATGTAACGTCGTTTCACGTGGCCTGCCACTACGGGGGCGATTATTTGTTTTGCCAGTATCTCTAAGTCGAGTCTTAAGCCTTGCAATAGTCATTCTAGAGACATTAAAATGATTTGCAACCTGCACTTGAGTCATTCCTGCTGGCAACATCCCAATAGCTCGTTCTCTCTCATTTTGGCGTAGACGTGCAACTTTTGCAATGCGACCTTTTGTAAACAATCGTGTTCGACACAATAAATGACAAAAAGGACAACTCGATTCCAACTATATACAGGTAAATTTTTGAAAAAATGGTTATTTGTTTGAAATCAGAAAATGAGGTTGCGTCATTTCCGATACTTTTATAATTGAGTAAATTTGATAGATAAATTATTCATGTTACTAGTTTTAATCATGAAAATATTCGAAATTTATATATGTGATATTTTCAAATTAAAAACCAATGTAACGTTTCTTGTTTTGCCTAGTATACATTTATTTTTATCAGACAAATCCCGCACGTGGACGAGGGTACTCATACTGTCTTTAAGGTTGTGGCGCTTGATTGTGACTATCATATCTTTTTAACTATGCAGAACGTTTTGCTAATTTTGTTTTACTCTGGTACAAAACCTCTGATATTAATAAACTGTTGAAATAATAAAAAGTAGACTATCTATTAATTATGTAAGTGTATATAGAACTTTAGGTTGTATACCAGGTGGCCTTCCCACTAAAGTTCTTTCATCTTCGTCGTTTCCTTTTCGACATACCCTTGGAAAAAAAATCCGCCAATGTTCAGCATTCTCTTTATCAGTACTTACATTACACATTTTACAATCTCTTTTATCATGTTACTCGGATGGGGAAATTATGACTTTATATGACAAGAAATTCAAAATTAGTCTTTGCTGACTCTGATATGTTTTTTTGAAGGTTTTCACGTTCTTGTCTGACAGTTGAGTTGAATTTGCTCTTCATTAACTTTTAGTTCCTTTCGACTTAATTAAATATAGCACCTTCTGAAGCCTTGCGCAAAGGATGCGCCTGTTTGCACTTCACGTGACATACACTGATGAGTTTATTGTAGACGAAACGCGCGTCTGGCGTAAATAAAAAATGTAAATCCTGGTATCTATGATGCGTTTAATTGCAACCACTGAGTCGATGCCACTGCTGGTAGATATTTATTTCCCCGAGGGTATCACCAGCCTAGTATTCAGCACTTCTGTGTTGACTTGAGTTATCATTGATATGTTTATAATTATAAATTAACTGTTAACAAAATGCCAATTTGAATATTAACATAGATTTTAACAAGATCAATGATCCTTCAGATGATGTGACCATACAGGTTTGATCGGTTATTAAGATATTGACGTATCATACACGTGAGCAATGTATGACCGGACAATTGGGACAGTGCAATGAAATTAGTTTTTAAACAACATTTTATTAATTCAATTGTTTTAATGTATATTTAGATTTTGCATTTATTTTATTATTCTATACTTTGTCGTAAATTCAGGCATAAGTGTTTTACACGGATTATGTGTCATAATCTTGGACAAAGGTCTTAAATGCATTTACTCTATTTATCTCATTATTTATTCTCTGTGACAGTTTGGACTATAATTTACAAATACGTGTCGGACACTAATTACTCTTTTAATCTATTGTTATTTCTAATTTACATGTTTATCTTCTTAATCCTTTACTTGCGTGTGCTTATATATATTGTTATTGTTTGTATGTTACTTTACATTTAGTTTGGAGTTTGTTGTTCGGTCTTGCCGGACTGCTAAAATAAAAGTTTTAGGAGCGAAATATTCCTTCTTGATTTACATTTAGCCGGAACGTCATTTTACCCGGCTATAAATGCATCCCATTCAAATTATAAAATGCAGTTTCCACGTGCTTCAAAATTGAGTATATAAGTCCGGCGATTTGAAAATTTTATTCACACTCTGTTAAGATGGTACGAAGACGAATATCAGAGGCTCAAAGAAGGGAGATTATCGACAGGCGGTCATCAGGGTTATATAAGCTATCGCATTGGATGTCAGATTGGCTACCATTATACTGTAGTCAGCAGACTTGTGCGGAAACACATCCAAACCAATCGTTAAAGACTTGCCAAACTAATTGGTAACATCGCATCGTGAAGACAGGACACTGCAATGCATATTTAGACGAATATAATTCGCAACAAGTCCTGTTCTTAAACATTGTTAAAAGAGAATGATTTATTCATAGACAGCTATCAACCGTGAGGAACCGGTTAAAATCAGGACTAAAGTCAAGATGGGTAATAAGCTTAAGACGTCCAATGTTAACTGACCGACATTAACAACTGCGTTTGCTATGGTGCTTTGCTCGTCGTGGTTGGAACTTGAAGATTTGGTGCAAGATCCATTGTTCAGACAAGAGCCGGTTTCTTCTGAATGTAACAGATGGAAGATTGAGAAGATTACGGTAGAGGCTCTGTGATGGTATTGTGATTTATTATTTGACTGCAAATTATACTTGGTCACTCTACGAGGAAACCTTCGTTGTGATCAATACGTCAGAGACGTTCTGCGGCCAGTAGATGTAACTCCTTTTGATAACCACCCATTACCTGCAATACCTGTTCTTATAGAAGACAACGCTAGGCCGCATCGTTCAAGGGCAGTTACCACATTTCTGCAAGGCGAAGCAGTACCTGCTCTTCCATAGCCTGTCATGAGCTCTTATTTAAATCTCATAGAGCATATTTAGAACACGTTATGCCGTCAGGTACAGGCAACCGAACCACCTGTACAAAATTTACGTCAGTTGGAAACAGCGTTTCACCGAGAATGGCGGAAAACATCACAGCGGGAAATCCGACGACTTACTGGATTGATGAGACGCAGGGTGGATGCCTGCATCCAATCACGTGGTGGTTTTACCCGATATTGAATATTGAACTATGGGTAACGTTAACAGACTTATAATGGACGTGTTCTAAGTGAAATGACATTAGTATCATGCATAACGAACGCAGAAGGTCCATACTAAAAATGGACACGTTAAAGTGTTTAAACTGGACCTGTGGTTTTGTGACAATCTATTCATTAAATTGTCCTTTTTTGCAACTTGTTGCGTATTTCTTAAAGCTAATGTCATTTCCTTACAGTCTGCATTACTAATTAAGGACCCAATTGTTCAACGATCCCATGTCCCTTATCGTAATGTTTGTCAATTGGAAAACAAAACGTGGGGTGCTTAACTTTTGTCTTTGTGTATAGCTTTACCCATGAAAATCCACTTTTTTCCTCTAGAAGCCATCCAATATATGTAATACAACCAACTCATGGTACGTCACATCCGCTTACATACGAAAGTACTATTAGGTTAAAAAAAATGGTCTCTTGAGTTTTACAGTTGTAGGAAATTAATCCATCAATTTATTGTAGTTATTTTTGGGTCATAAACGTAAACATGTATCTTGGGAATTTCAAACCATCATTTTTTTTTATTTGGGGTTTCTATAGAATATTTTGGAAACTTGAGGTTACATGGTTGATAAAGCTTGTCCAGAGACTAACAAAGGGGAAAGGAGTACGTCCTGTAAGATCCTTTTTGGTCCCAAAATATAGCTGTTTTACAAAATTGATAAAATATTAACTTTTTGTTATTTATTGGAAAGTAGAATGCTTCTGTTACATACATAAGTGTTGTTTTAGACAATACACTGCACATATATCGGGTACTAACATCAAAAAGTCACACTAAAATTTTCAAAAATCTTTAAAATTTTAGCAGTTTAGTTAAATTTTTAGACAGATCCCGTCTTAAGGTGACACCTAACACTACAGGGAGATAACTCTGTAAAATCAGCTAAACGTTTTAATTACGTTGTGTTGTTAAGGGAATATTAAGCTTCTTCATGATCAACATTAGAGCTAGTCTAACTGCTATTTAACCAGTGTAATTTTTCTGATAAATTGGTTGGTTCAAATTTTTTGAAATTTTTATATTTTTGTCAAAGGGTCAAAGTAAATGCTTTGTCAAAATTTTATGAACATTAAACGAGCCAAATTAGTTTTAGTGAAAGTGTTGGGTACCACCTTAAATGAAAGTGGATGCATTCGTGTTCATTCTTAATATTGAAATGTAAGTTGTGTTTGATTATAATTTATAACATAATTTTATATAAAGTTTGAGGATGAGCACGAATGCGGTCACTTTCATTTTTGACAAAAAACATCTGACAAGTGACAATTTTTGATTTAATAGGTATAAAACCACTTATTCATAGCCCCATTGCTTTCTCTGCTAAATTCTGCAGTTTCAAGCATTAAATGGCTACTTTATCTTAAGTTCAAATCGTGGTAGTTATTTCATGTCAAAATTGTACCTTATCCTGACTTGTGATGAAAAAAATCAACATACCTTTTTATGTTCTATCCGACAGGGCCTAAATTAGTGGTTCTTTGACTATAAAATGTGTCATATTTAAGCTAGAATCGGAGCGTTTTTAATTAGTAAATCAGTTAAAATCTTTCACATAAACTAATTGAATCAATTGAAATAGACACTTAAATCCAAAATATGTCCTCAGAAGAACCTGAATTTGAGGCCAAAATCGGTTCTGACCGGACCTACTCCTTTGATTGGTTAACTGCCAGTAATGGCTATTTTCTTATTTGCAACGAAATGTTATGTTGTTTTTTTTCAATTTGAAACAAAGATAAATTCTGCGCATATCTTAAAAGAAAAGAGAAAAAATTGAAAGAAGCGCATGTTTTCCCCTCTACACGACCTATATAGTCATACCCCGTGACACCCCTTATTTTTTTCACAAGTAGCCCTAGAATAGGTCGACCCCCTGTTTTTTGCCATTTTTTCAAATTTTGAGCGCTAGTTTCAGATTTTTGAACATAGCGCCCTTCAATACCTAGCGCAAAAAAACGCCTGCTTCTCCTCTTCAAGACCTATATAGTCATACCCCGTGACACCACTCATTATTTTTCACTAGTAGCCCTAGAAAAGGCCGACCCCTGTTTTTTGCCATTTTTTTCAAATTTTGGGCTCTAGTTTAAGATTTTTGAACATAGCGCCCTTCGATATCTGGCACAAAAGATGCGCCTGTTTCTCCTCTTTAAGACCTATATAGTCATACCCCGTGACACTCCTCATTCTTTTTCTCTAGAAGCCCTAGAATAGGCCAATCGCCCAATTTTATTTTTTTTGCCATTTTTTTAAATTTTGAGCTCTTGTTTCAGATTTTTTAACATAGCGACCTTCATAACTTGGCGCAAAAGAAGCTCATGTTTCTCCTCTTCAAGACCTATATAGTCATACCCAATGACACCCTCATTTTTTTAACTAGTAGCCCTAGAAAAGGCCGAGCCCTTGTTTTTTAGCCATTATTTTTCAAATTTTGAGCTCTAGTTCAGATTTTTGAACATAGCGCCCTTCAATACCTGTCGCAAAAGAAGCGCCTTTTTCTTCTTTTCAAGACCTATATCGTCATATCCCGTGAAACCCTCATTATTTTTCACTAGTAGCCCTAGAATAGGCCGACCCCTTGTTTTTTGCCATTTAAAAAAAAATTTGAGCTCTAGTTTCAGATTTTTTAACATAGCGCCTTTCGAAACCTTGCGCAAAAGAAGCGCCTGTTTCTCCTCTACAAGACCTGTATAGTCATACCCCGTGACATACCTCATTATTTTTCTCCAATAGCCCATGACTAGGCCGATCCCGTTTTTGCATATATGTATTTTAATTTAATTAAACAATGACATAGCTGGTGCTATATTTTACAGGGAGGACTACTTTTACATACGTTCTAAATTGAAGAGGGTGAATTGGTGGTCCTACACCTACAAATAATCTGTTGATAGATGCAGAGTTATTGTGGTACTCAATATTAGCCTAAACAGAGATGTGACTTGTTTTATCAATAGATGGGATGAAAACTATTTCAAAATTGAGTTAACATTGCTATATTTTAACGGATTTTCTGCCTTTTTGAATATTTTTTTTGATTTAACGGCCGTTGTTGTCTTATTCTGTTTTTTTAATTTTTCGATATATCGCCTTATTGTTCGCCTACCTATTATTCACTAGCTATTTTTCGCTAGCTTCAGCCTATTCAGCCGGGGACAAAGTCGTACAACTGAATTTTTAAAGAATCGCGTTTTGAGTAAAAAGTAGCCAGACCAAGTGCACAGGAAATATAGGTATATCCTATATATTTACAGATCTAACATTGTTGGGTTGATGTTTAGACGAGTTGTATATATATATTTTACATAGAAAGCAAACCAACCATGAAGATTTAACACTCATCAGGGCAAACGACCATTTCCATCGTTGTTCTAATGGACGATTTAAAATATTTCCATTGTATATGGTCAATCGTCAAAATGATTTTCTCCTTAGGAAGAAGGAAGAATTATTCATAAACATTCTCAACCCGGGATTAAATGATAAATGATATTCTAATTTTAACGTAACATTTTAAAGTCTTAAAATGACATTAGTAGTCTCCCTTGTATTTGTTAACGTCATACTATTGTTAACGTCAATCAATTGTTTTATTTATATACAAGTCACATTACCTGAAGATCTGCGGAAGCAGTGAAAGTACTAGTAAAAAAGTGATGCATTGAAACCGTTTTTATCTTTTAATAATTTTCTTATATATATATATATATATCTTAGCTGTATTTGGTAAACCTCTTAGGGATATCTGGTCCTCAATGCTTTCAAACTTCGTACTTTATTTGGCCTTTTTAACATTTTTTTTATTCGAGCGTCACTGATGAGTCATTTGTAGACAAAACGCGCGTCTGGCGTAAATATAAAATTTCAATCCTGTTACATGTATGATGAGTTTATCAAACATGCATGCATACCACCAGGTGAATTGATACTCGATTTCAAAACACCAATACGACACAGATTAAGAAGACCGAAGTATGCAAAAGACATCAAACTTATTTTACCAGATTCATTTAGCCTTATCGGCGACAATTTGAAATAAACTGTTGAATGGCTGAATCATTAATGAAGTGCAACGACAATTTGAAAACGCGATGCCGATTCTTTCTAAAGCAGAATATATTACTGATGTGCAATGCGTAAAGCCTTAGAAATATCGAACCATACCGTGAGGACGGTCATTCACCGGAAGTTGTAAAAAATTAGGGTCAGCATTCAAATAAATATAAGAAGATGTGGTATAAGTGCCAATGACACAACTCTCGAATCCATTAAAATTTTTGTGTAAGTAAAACATAATAAGCCAAAGTGCGGCCTTTATCAAGGAACCTTGGCTCATACCGAACAGTAAGCAATAAAGGGCCTACAAATAACTAGTGTAAAACCATTCAAACAGGGAAACCAACGGTCTAATTTGCGAAAAAGCACTTATGAAATACATCAACAAAAGACAACCATTGAACATCAGGTGCCTGACTTAGGACATATGCAAACAAATTCAGCTTGTTTTAATAGGCGCCAACCTTCACCCGAATCTGAAACAATAGTGTCATATCAAAACGTAGATAGACACACTATAAAATATCAATTGTAATGGCTTAACTCAATTTGAAGACATACATATGTATTAACAAAAACAAGTGATCATACACTAAACGGCTAGAGTTGATCTATCAATGTGAAAAAAAAATGGTGGTGAATTGTAAAAAACGTTTCCGAGATACAACCATAACCTTTGACTAATTTC
This sequence comes from Mytilus edulis, assembly GCA_019925275.1. Lineage (NCBI taxonomy): Eukaryota > Metazoa > Mollusca > Bivalvia > Mytilida > Mytilidae > Mytilus > Mytilus edulis. The sequence continues at coordinate 16,366,749 of CM034359.1, forward strand.
TTTTTTTTTTATTACAGAGTTTATATCCTTTTAACTATTCTATTTTACTTTTGTACATATAGAATGATAGAAATGTAAAACGCATACAAACACAGGTAGTATGGTCGTCATACATTTATGCGTTTACTTTTCTACATTGGCTAGAGGTAAAGGGGGAGGGTTGATATCTCACAAACATGTTTAACCCCGCCGCATTTTTGCGCCTGTCCCAAGTCAGGAGCCTCTGGCCTTTGTTAGTCTTGTATTATTTTAATTTTAGTTTCTTGTGTACAATTTGGAAATTAGTATGGCGTTCATTATCACTGAACTAGTATATATTTGTTTAGGGGCCAGTTGAAGGAAGCCTCCGGGTGCGGGAATTTCTCGCTACATTGAAGACCTGTTGGTGACCTTCTGCTGTTGTTTTGTTCTATGGTCGGGTTGTTGTCTCTTTGGCTTATTCCCCATTTCCATTCTCAATTTTATTTATGTGATTTTACTTTTTATGCAGAAAGAAATGTTTACTTTTTGTTACATCATATATTTCGTTACGATATAAACCTGCCCTTAATTCTACAAAAAATAACTAAAATTGCCCACAATTGAAAATTACTAAAAATTCGGTGTTATGGTTTGGTTCACTATTTTCATGTTACAGTTCGACATGGTTCAGTGATGTGATTCCAGTTGTCGCATAAGATGGAACAGTAATGGTCAAAATAAACAGACTTTTCACAACTATGAAATACGGTTAAAATACTTTCACCGATACTTTTTTCGCGTTTAGTCTGTTCAATCATATTTTGAGGCAATTTCTTGTTGTTTTGTTACACGCGAGTGATTTGATTCTCCCATATTAACGTTGATCTACACATCGCTCGAGAAAATAAATCGTCTACAGTAAGTTTAAAATGTTATTATTATACTAGTAGTTATCATTATAGAATACGCGTGTATAACGAAATCACGAGAATAATATATTAATGCATTTCGAAAGCAATTTTCTTTAAAAAAAGTATATTCTTTAATACAAAAGTCCCCAAGAAAGCACATAGTAACATAGAAATAGTAGATGTGATAGGATTTCCATGTACATGTTTGTTTGCTGTCTTCAAGAATGAGCAAACATCAAACCGCTTAACAAGTAAAAAAAGGCTCCGTCAAAATTAAATGTAAAGCAATTCAAATGAGAATACCAGTGGCCTGATTTAAGTTTAAAACAAATATAATATTCATTAACAAACGAAAGCCACTGCATTACCGACTCTCGAATGGGGACATGCATATACAGAATATGGCGGTTTAAACATAATTGTGGCCCCCAACCATCTCCTCACCTAAACTTGAGATGAAACAGAACAACAAAGAAGAACAAACGATACAAAATCAGTTGAAAGATCTTGGTTCATCAGATAGATGTAAAACATAAAAAAAAATAACCAAGTAACATAAACACCAAAGACACAAAAAAACCAATTTGTGATTAATCGCATTAACTGGATGTTACAATCAAATAACAACTAATTAAAAATCAAGAATCCAAAACAAAACGTAATATTTCAAATTTCCGAACGGAATTATGCTGCCAGTATTTGTCTACATCCATCGTATTTTCAGTTAGTAGGAACGATGATTTATTGTCTAGTCGGGACAACAACAAGATCGGACAGAGTTTAAATGTATTTTTACAATAATAAAATATTTTGGTAATTCATTTTATTTAATGCAAGGTAAAAATAGTAGTGGCTATATACATTATATTTTTTATACACACGACAAGTGTATGATGTACGGTTTGCGGATTACGACCAACACTCTTGATAAAAGGGGATTTTTTTTATTCTTCTAGGTCAATTCTAAATTAAATATTTTTCTTAATACATCTTAGCAAGCTGTCAAGGTTCTGCCAAAATCAAATGTAAGTCAATTTAAATGAGAAATCCAACAGCCTGGTTCATGTTCAAAATATTTATCAAAAAAAGAAATGTGTAATACAGCAACAAACGACATCTACTGCATTACACACTCTGGACTTTGGACCGGCACATACAGCATATGGCAGCGTTTATCATGTTAATGGCAACCCAACCATTTCCTCGCATAAACCTTGGCAGTGGTTTCAACAGGACAAGAAAGAAGAACAAACTTAAGCTAATAACAACTAATAAATAACATCATGAATCAAAGACAAAAAGCTACTGCTTTTCCAAATAAAATTCTCCATCGTCCATCCTATTCTTTGCTATTTAGAACGATGATTTCTCGTCTATTCGGGTCAAAAATAAGGTTGAAGTTTCAATGTCGCTTTACTTTATAAAATAACAGTATCTTGAAATTTAAATCAGTTTTTTCAATCACAATTAATAATGTACATTTCTTAATACTATAGGATAGAACGACAGAGCATTTTCTAATATTATCGAAACTAAATTGCAGAAAAGAAAAAAATGTTAAACGTGTTCTGTGATACTACACATCATATACAATATGACACAAACACAATCATATCAATACTGTTTTATTAGTTTTGTAGTTACATTGTAGGTCACTGTATCATGGTCATAACCCCCTCGCATATCATGTATTCATCATAAACATAATCTGGTTAATAAAAACAACAGATTTTTAATTTGCTAGAAAAATGTAAAAATAGATTATCTTTCAAATAGGGTCCGTGAATATCTGCGTCCATTCGTTTTTCAATTTGAAATATCATAAACAAAAAACAAAAAACGAAAGTGTTTTCATTTTTCGTTTTTGATTTCATAAAAACCAAAATCAAAATCAAAAATGTTTTCGTTTTTCATTTTTGATTTCATAAACCAAAAAACGAAAAACAAAAGTATTTTCATTCTTCATTTTTTATTCTCAAAAACTAAAATCGAAAAATGAAAGTGTTTTAATTTTTCGTTTTTGATTTCACAAAAACAAAAAACGAAAAACGAAAGTGCTTTTATTTTATCTTTCCAACACTGTTTAATTGCCATTCAAAAAATGACAATGTTGTCATTTGTCATTCATTTAAAGGTCGTTTAAGTATACATGCACAGCGGTTGTCAGATCAAAACTACTTTAATCGAAGATAATGTCGACGGATGCAAATGTCTTTAGCAATCGGAACAATATGGGTGTGTGATCTTTATCACTTTTAAGTTTAGAAAGGTCGATCCAAGATTATTAGAATTGATGATCAAGGACCGCGCTGATGTACGTCCATTATTCATAGTTTATTATTCATTTTTCAATAATGAATAATGAAATAGTTCACTATTCGCTATTCAATATTAAACAATGAATAATGAATAATGAAATAATTTATGTTTCATTATTCAAATTAAAGCGGTGAATAGTGAAATAAATATAAGAAAAACTGACTGTGGCACTATAGCTATATCCTGATTCGCAATCACCATAAGAGGGTTTACGTATACGGAGGATCTAAATGCCACAATATGCGTAAAAATGAGGAAATACCTGTAGCTAATTTTCAATAATGAAATGGAAATTTCTAATAATGGAATGAACTGACAGGACCCTTCAGCTCCTAATTTCAGATATATATTATACCTCGATCGAAAGCTTATTAATAGAGGAACAAAATGTATATAGTCAATATGTTCCGCAATGCATATTAGAGGAGTAACAAAGGACTTAAATATCAAAATACGCGTGAACATTGAGAAATAGCCAATTTTGAATAATGAAATGGAAATTTTGAATAATGGAATGGACTGGAGTGCCCCTTCAGCCCCTAATAACAGATATATATTATACATCGATCGAAAGCTTATTGATAGAGAAACAAAATTTATATAGACAATATGTTCCGCAACGCATATTAGAGGAGTAACGGATGACTTAAATATCGAAATACGCGTGAACATTGAGAAATAGCCAATTTTGAATAATGAAAGGGACATTTTGAATAATGGAATGGACTGGCAGGACCCTTCAGCCCCACAATACAGATATATAGTATACCTCAATCGAAAGCTTATATTAGGAGGAACAAAATGTATCAAGTCAGTATGTTCCGCAACGTATATTAGAGGAGTAACGAAGAACTCAAATATCGTAATACGAGTGATCATTGAGAAATAGCCAATTTTGAATAATGAAATGGACTGGCAGGACACTTCAACCCTTAATTACAGATTTATATTATACCTCGATCGAAAGCTTATTAATAGAGGAACAAAATGTATATAGTCAATATGTTTCGCAACGCATATTAGAGGAGTAACGAAGGACTTAAATATCGAAATACGCGTGAACATTGAGAAATAGCCAATTTTGAATAATAAAATGGAAATTTTGAATAATGGAATGGACTGGCAGGAACCTTCAGCCCCTAACATGCCTAATTACAAATATATATTATACCTCGATCGAAAGCTTATAAATAGAGGAACAAAATGCATATAGTCAATATGTTCTGCAACGCATATTAGAGGAGTAACAATGGACTTAAATATCGAAATACGCGTGAATATTGAGAAATAGCCAATTTTGAATAATGAAATGGAAATTTTGAATAATGGAATGGACTGGCAGCAGGGGCGGATTTAGGCAGGGGCGTGGCGGGCGTGCGCCCCCCCCCCCTAAAATTTGCAAAGCATGGGTTGTCTCCTACTTATTTGAGTATCAGATGAAACCATTCCATCTTTTTTAACATTCAACGTATATAAAACAGACAGTTTAACGATCTTTAACAGAATCAACGTGATTTCTAATCAACTGACCTACCATTTATTTAAGATCTATGAATATTATCAGTAGATCATTATATACTCCAAAGGAAGGTGTATTTCCGGTTTTTATAATCAATTTTTTTGATATTCGAAGTTCCAAAACATCCCTTACTGACTTTCAAAATTTCATCATGGCACGGCCAAGAAAACAGTCCAGGTGCGATTCTTTCTTAATGTCCTTTGAAAGATAGAAATACTGTTTCAACAATGTTCAAGCGAATGGTTAGTTTATAATTTGTAACTCTGTGTCTATATATATTTCTTACTTGCAACCTGAAAATTTTGCCGAATTATGTACCGTATTACATGCATGGGATCACCAGAAAATAAACATAATTTCGTAAATGCATCTCATTCTGATTTTAGTGGTTTGTGGCGAACACAGTACATATAAGTCTGACACAACCTCAGAAAATCAGATAAAAAACCCCAGATATCATGAAAGGACAATTAAAAATCACGTAGAAAGTAGATTTTTAGTTTGCAAATCTAATAGTAGTATTGGTCAGGTGAGCTGTTGTGATCTGTTTCGTCTCACTTTGCTCCCGTCGGTCCGCCCGTCTATCTGTCAACTCTTTACATTTTCATCGTCTACACCAAGTTTGTCGGGGCTGGTGTTATGGAGTGTTAAAGTAATTCTTCATTGAAGTTAGAACTGGTTTCATTTCACATTATTGAAACCATGTACAATTGGCTTAGACACATTGACGATCTGCAAACAAAGGTTATTTATTTTTGTGATGTTTCTGTATTTCTTTTTGTCACAACTACCAGCACCATATCTTTCAAGGATTGGTTGAGATATTCATTACCTGATATTGCTAGAGAGATCATTTTACAACAAGTGCTGGTGTTTTGAATGAAGATTGTTTTACATAGAAACACAGGATCCCAGTAAAATGTTCGTATGATCTTCAGCTTCTGATTTTTGGGGCTGCAACTGTAGCTTTATTAACTCATATTTTATATGCAATATGAATATTTCAACCCTGTCCGTCTATCTGTCAGTCAGTCACTAGTGATTGTAGATTGTTGTCAGGGTGGAATTAAGCGGTTTCTGCTTGAATCTTAATTTCTCGCTAATTTTACCTCAAAATAATTCGAAATACCTACATTGCACCCCTTTAGATGAATATTTCATTAATTTTACTTTTTTTTAAAATCGCCTCGCTCCGCTCGGCTAAAATAAAACTTTGCGCCCCCCCTAATCTAATATCCTGGATCCGCCCCTGGGCAGGACCCTTCAGCCCCTAATAACAGATATATATTATACCTCGATCGAAAACTTATTAATAGAGGAACAAAATGTATATAGTCCATATGTTCCGCAACGCATATTAGAGGAGTAACAATGGACTTAAATATCGAAATACGCGTCAACATTGAGAAACATCCAATTTGAATAATGAAATGGACATTTTGAATCATGGAATGGACTGGCAGGACCCTTCAGCCCCTAATTACAAATATATATTATACCTCGATCGATAGCTTAGTAATAGAGGAACAAAATGTTTATAGTCAATATGTTTCACAACGCTATTAGAGGAGTAACAAAGGACTTAAATATCGAAATACGCGTGAATATTGAAAAATAGCCAATTTTGAATAATAAAATAAAAATTTTGAATAATGGAATGGACTGGCAGGACCCTTCAGCCCCTAATTACAAATGTATATTATACCTGGATCGAAAGCTTATAAATGGAGGAACAAAATGTATATCGTCAATATGTTCCGGAACGCATATTAGAGGAGTAACAAAGGACTTAAATATCGAAATACGCGTGAATATTGAGAAATAACCAATTTCGAATAATGAAATGGAATTTTAAATAATGGAATGGACTGGCAGGACCATTCAGCCCCTAATAACAGATATATGTTATAACTCGATCGAAAGCTTATTAATAGAGAAACAAAATGTTTATAGTCAATATGTTCCGCAATGCATATTAGAGGAGTAACAAAGGACTTAAATATCGAAATACGCGTGAATATTGAAAAATAGCCAATTTTGAATAATAAAATAAAAATTTTGAATAATGGAATGGACTGGCAGGACCCTTCAGCCCCTAATTACAAATGTATATTATACTTGGATCGAAAGCTTATAAATGGAGGAACAAAATGTGTATCGTCAATATGTTCCGGAACGCATATTAGAGGAGTAACAAAGGACTTAAATATCGAAATACGCGTGATAATTTTGAGAAATAACCAATTTCGAATAATGAAATGGAATTATTGAATAATGAATGGACTGGCAGGACCTTCAGCCCCTAATAACAGATATATATTATACTCGATCGAAAGCTTATCTAAAGAGGAACTAAGTGTATCAAATCAGTATGTTCCGCAACGCATATTAGAGAGTAACGAAGAAACTCAAATAATCGTAAATACGCGTGATCATTGAGAATACCAATTTTGAATAATGAAATGGACTGGCAGGACCTTCAACCCTTAATTACAGATTTATATTATTACCTCGATCGAAAGCTTATTAATAGAGGAACCAAATGTATATAGTCATAGTTCCGCAACGCATATTAGAGGAGTAACAATGGACTTAATATCGAAATACGCGTGAAAATTGAGAAATAGCCAATTTTGAATAATGAATCGGAAATTTTGAATAATGGAATGGACTGCAGACCCTTCAGCCCCTAATAACAGATATATATTATACTCGATCGAAAGCTTATTAAATAGAGAAACAAAATGTTCATAGTCAATATTTACGCAACGCTATTAGAGAGTAACAAAGTACTTAAATATCGAAATACGCGGTGGAATATTGAGAAATAGCCAATATTGAATAATAAAATGGACATTTTGAATAATGAAATGAACTGGAAGGACCTTCAGCCCCTAATTACAAATATATAGTATACCTCGATCGATAGCTTAGTAATAGAGAACAAAATGTATATAGGCAATATGTTCTGCAAACGCTATTAAAGGAGTAACGAAGGACTTAAATATAAAATACGTGTCAACATTGAGAAACAGCCACTTTTGAATAATAAAATGGAAATTTTGAATAATGGAATAGACTGGCAGGACCCTTCAGCCCCTAATAACAGATATATATTACACTCGATCGAAAGCTTATTAATAGAGGAACAAAATGTATATAGTCAATATGTTCCGCAACGCATATTAGAGGAGTAACAATGGACTTAAATATCGAAATACGCGTGACTATTGAGAAATAGCCAATTTTGAATAATGAAATGGAAATTTTGAATAATGGAATGGACTGGCAGGACCCATCAGCCCCTAATAACAGATATATATTATACCTCGATCGAAAGCTTATTAATAGAGGAACAAAATGTATATAGTCAATATGTTCCACAACGCTATTAAAGGAGTAGCAATGAACTTAAATATCGAAATACGCGTCAACATTGAGAAATAGCCAATTTTGACTAATAAAATGGAAAATTTTGAATAATGGAATGGACTGGCAGGACCCTTCAGCCCCTAATAACAGATATATTTTATACCTCGATCGAACGCTTATTAACAGAGAAACAAAATGTTTATAGTCAATATGTTCCGCAACGCTATTAGAGGAGTAACACAGGACTTAAATATCGAAATACGCGTGAATATTGAGAAATAGCCAATTTTGAATAATAAAATGGACATTTTGAATAATGGAATGGACTGGAAGGACCCTTCAGCCCCTAATTACAAATATATATTATAACCTCGATCTATAGCTTAGTAATAGAGAACAAAATGTTATATAGTCAATATGTTCCACAACGCTATTAGAGGAGTAACAAAGGATTTAAATATCGAAATACGCGTGAATATTGAGAAATAGCCAATTTTGAATAATAAATTGGAAATTTTGAATAATGGAATGGACTGGCAGGACCCTTCAGCCCTAATTACAAATGTATATTATACCTTGATCGAAAACTTATTAATAGAGGAACAAAATGTATATAGTCAATATGTTCCGGAACGCATATTACATGTAGAGGAGTAACAAAGGACTTAAATATCGAAATACGCGTGAATATTGAGAAATAGCCAATTTCGAATAATGAAATGGAATTTTGAATAATGGAATGGACTGGCAGGACCATTCAGCCCCTAATAACAGATATATGTTATACCTCGATCGAAAGCTTATTAATAGAGAAACAAAATGTATATAGTCATATGTTCTGCAACGCATATTAGAGGAGTAACGAAGGACTAAATATCGAAATACGCGTGAATATTGAGAAATAGCCATTTTAAATATAATGAAATTTTGAATAATGGAATGGACTGCAGGACCCTTCAGCCCCTTAATTACAATTATATTATACCTCGATCGAAAGCTTATAAATAGAGGAACAAAATGTATATAGTCAATATGTTTCTGCAACGCATATTAGAGGAGTAACGAAGGTCTTAAATATAAAAATACGTGTCAACATTGAGAAACAGCCACTTTTGAATAATGAAATGGAAATTTTGAATAATGGAATGACTGGCAGGACCCTTCAGCCCCTAATAACAGATATATATTAACCTCGATCGAAAGCTTATTAATAGAGAAACAAAATGTTTATAGTCAATATGTTCGCAACGCTATTAGAGGAGTAACAAAGGACTTAAATATCGAAATACGCGAATATTGAGAAATAGCCAATTTTGAATAATAAAATGGAAATTTTGAATAAGGGAATGGACTGGCAGGACCCTTCAGTCCCTAATTACAAATGTATATATACCTGGATCGAAATTATTGATAGAGGAACAAAATGTATATAGTCAATATGTTCCGAACGCATATAAGAGGAGTAACAAGGACTTAAATATCAGAAATACGCTGAATATTGAGAAATAGCAATTTCGAATAATGAAATGGAATTTGAATAATGGAATGACTGGCAGGACCCCAGCCCCTAATAACAGATATATATTATACCTCGATCGAAAGCTTATTAATAGAGGAACAAAATGTATATAGTCAATACGTTTCGCAACGCATATTAGAGGAGTAACAAGGACTTAAATATCGAAATACGCATGAATATTGAGAAATAGCGAGTTTTAATAAATAAAATGGAAATTTTAATAATGGAATGGACTGGCAGGACCCTTCAGCCCCTAATTACAAATATATATTATACCTCGATCGAAAGCTTATAATAGAGGAACAAAATGTATATAGTCAATATGTTTCGCAACGCATATCAGAGGAGTAACGAAGGACTTAAATATCGAAATACGCGTGAATATTGAGAAATAGCCAATTTTAAATAATAAAATGGAAATTTTGAATAATGGAATGGACTGGCAGGACCCTTCAGCCCCTAATTACAAATATATATTATACCTCGATCGAAAGCTTATAAATGGAGGAACAAAATGTATATAGTCAATATGTTCTGCAACGCATATTAGAGGAGTAACGAAGGACTTAAATATAAAAATACGTGTCAACATTGAGAAACAGCCACTTTTGAATAATGAAATGGAAATTTAAATAATGGAAATGACTCGCAGGACCCTTCAGCCCCTAATAACAGATATATATTACACCTCGATCGAAAGCTTATTAATAGAGGAACAAAATGTATATAGTCAATATGTTCCTGCAACGCATATAGAGGAGTAACAATGGACTTAAATATCGAAATACGCGTAAATATTGAGAAATAGCCAATTTTGAATAATAAATGGAAATTTTGAATAATGGAATGGACTGGCAGGACCCATCAGTCCCTTAATTAACAATATACATTATACCTCGATCGAAAGCTTATTAATAGAGGAATCAAAATGTATATAGTCAATATGTTCCGCAACTCATATTAGAGGAGTAGCAATGGACTTAAATATCGAAATACGCGTGAACATTGAGAAATAGCCAATTTGAATAATGAAATGGAAATTTTGAATAATGGAATGGACTGGCAGGACCCTTCAGCCCCTAATAACAGATATATATTATACCTCGATCGAAAGCTTATTAATAGAGGAACAAATGTATATAGTGAATATGTTCCGCAACGCATATTAGAGGAGTAACGAAGGACTTAAATATCGAAATACGCGTGAACATTGAGAAATAGCCAATTTTGAATAATAAAATGGAAATTTTGAAAAATGGAATGGACTGGCAGGACCCTTCAGCTCCTAATTACAAATATATATTATACCTCGATCGAAAGCTTATTAATAGAGGAACAAAATGTATATAGTCAATATGTTCTGCAACGCATATTAGAGGAGTAAACGAAGGACTTAAATATAAAAATACGTGTCAACATTGAGAAACAGCCACTTTTGAATAATGAAATGGAAATTTTGAATAATGGAATAGACTGGCAGGACTCTTCAGCCCTTTAAATTACAGATATATATTACACCTCGATCGAAAGCTTATTAATAGAGGAACAAAATGTATATAGTCAATATGTTCCGTAACGCTATTAGAGGAGTAACAAAATTCTTAAATATCGAAATACGCGTAATATTGAGAAATAGCCATTTTGAATAATAAAATGGAAATTTTGAATAATGGAATGAACTGGCAGGACCCTTCAGTCCCCTAATTACAAATGATATTATACCTCGATCGAAACTTATTGATAGAGGAACAAAATGTATATAGTGCAATATGTTCCTGGAACGCATATAAAGGAGTAACAAAGGACTTAAATATACGAAATACGTGAATATTGAGAAATCAGCCAATTTCGAATAATAAATGGAAATTTTGAATAATGGAATGGACTGGCAGGACCCTCAGCCCCTAATAACAGATATATATTATACTCGATCGAAAGCTTATTAATAGAGGAACAAAATGTATATAGTCAATATGTTCCGCAACGCATATTAGAGGAGTAACAATGGACTTAAATATCGAAATACGCTGAATATTGAGAAATAGCGATTTTGAATAATGAAAATGGAAATTTTGAATAATGGAATGGACTGGCAGGACCCTTCAGCCCCTAATTACAATATATATTATACCTCGATCGAAAGCTTATAATAGAGGAACAAAATGTATATAGTCAATATGTTTCGCAACGCATATTAGAGGAGTAACAAGGACTTAAATATCGAAATACGCGTGAATATTGAGAAATAGCCAATTTTAATAATAAAATGGAAATTTTGAATAATGGAATGGACTGGCAGGACCCTTCAGCCCTAATTACAAATATATTATTATACCTCGATCGAAAGCTTATAAATGGAGGAACAAAATGTATATAGTCAATATGTTCCGCAACGCATATTAGAGGAGTAACGAAGGACTTAAATATCGAAAAATACGCGTGAATATTGAGAAATAGCCAATTTTGAATAATGAAAATGGAAATTTTAATAATGGAATGGACTGCAGGACCCTTCAGCCCCTAATAACAATATATATTATACCTCGATCGAAAGCTTATTAATAGAGGAACAAAATGTATATAGTCAATATGTTCCTGCAACGCATATAGAGGAGTAACAAGGATTTTAAATATCGAAATACGCGTGAATATTGAGAAATAGCCAATTTTGAATAATAAATGGAAATTTTGAATAATGGAATGGACTGCAGGACCCTTCAGCCCTAATTTAACAGATTAAAATTATACCTCGATCGAAAGCTTATTAATAGAGGAACAAAATGTATATAGTCAATACGTTTCGCAACGCATATTAGAGGAGTAACGAAGGACTTAAATATCGAAATACGCATGAATATTGAGAAATAGCGAGTTTTAAATAAAAAAATGGAAATTTTTAATAATGGAATGGACTGGCAGGACCCTTCAGCCCCTAATTACAAATATATATTATACCTCGATCGAAAGCTTATAAATAGAGGAACAAAATGTATATAGTCAATATGTTTCGCAACGCATATCAGAGGAGTAACGAAGGACTTAAATATCGAAATACGCGTGAATATTGAGAAATAGCCAATTTTAAATAATAAAATGGAAATTTTGAATAATGGAATGGACTGGCAGGACCCTTCAGCCCCTAATTACAAATATATATTATACCTCGATCGAAAGCTTATAAATGGAGGAACAAAATGTATATAGTCAATATGTTCTGCAACGCATATTAGAGGAGTAACGAAGGACTTAAATATAAAAATACGTGTCAACATTGAGAAACAGCCACTTTTGAATAATGAAATGGAAATTTAAATAATGGAATAGACTCGCAGGACCCTTCAGCCCCTAATAACAGATATATATTACACCTCGATCGAAAGCTTATTAATAGAGGAACAAAATGTATATAGTCAATATGTTCTGCAACGCATATAGAGGAGTAACAATGGACTTAAATATCGAAATACGCGTGACTATTGAGAAATAGCCAATTTTGAATAATGAAATGGAAATTTTGAATAATGGAATGGACTGGCAGGACCCATCAGTCCTTAATAACAGATATACATTATACCTCGATCGAAAGCTTATTAATAGAGGATCAAAATGTATATAGTCAATATGTTCCGCAACTCATATTAGAGGAGTAGCAATGGACTTAAATATCGAAATACGCGTGAACATTGAGAAATAGCCAACTTTGAATAATGAAATGGAAATTTTGAATAATGGAATGGACTGGCAGGACCCTTCAGCCCCTAATAACAGATATATATTATACCTCGATCGAAAGCTTATTAATAGAGGAACAAAATGTATATAGTGAATATGTTCCGCAACGCATATTAGAGGAGTAACGAAGGACTTAAATATCGAAATACGCGTGAATATTGAGAAATAGCCAATTTTGAATAATGAAATGGAAATTTTGAATAATGGAATGGACTGGCAGGACCCTTCAGCCCCTAATAACAGATATATATTATACCTCGATCGAAAGCTTATTAATAGAGGAACAAAATGTATATAGTCAATATGTTCTGCAACGCATATTAGAGGAGTAACGAAGGACTTAAATATCGAAATACGCGTCAACATTGAGAAACAGCCAATTTCAATAATGAAATGGACATTTTGAATAATGGAATGGACTGGCAGGACCCTTCAACCCCTAATAACAGATATATTTTATACCTCAATCGAACGCTTATTAATAGAGAAACAAAATGTGTATAGTCAATATGTTCCGCAACGCTATTAGAGGAGTAACAAAGGACTTAAATATCGAAATACGCGTGAATATTGAGAAATAGCCAATTTTGAATAATAAAATTGACATTTTGAATAATGGAATGGACTGGCAGGACCCTTCAGCCCCACATTACAGATATATATTATACCTCAATCGAAAGCTTATCAAAAGAGGAACAAAATGTATCAAGTCAGTATGTTTGGCAACGCATATTAGAGGAGAAACGAAGGACTTACATATCGAAATACGCGTGAACATTGAGAAATAGCCAATTCTGAATAATGAAATGGACTAGCAGGACCCTTCAACCCTTAAGTACAGATTTATATTATATCTCGATCGAAAGCTTATTAATAGAGGAACAAAATGTATATAGTCAATATGTTTCGCAACGCATATTAGAGGAGAAACGAAGGACTTACATATCGAAATACGCGTGAACATTGAGAAATAGCCAATTTTGAATAATGAAATGGACTGGCAGGACCCTTCAACCCTTAATAACAGATTTATATTATATCTCGATCGAAAGCTAATTAATAGAGGAACAAAATGTATATAGTCAATATGTTTCGCAACGCATATTAGAGGAGTAACGAAGGACTTAAATATCGAAATACGCGTCAACATTGAGAAACAGCCAATTTCAATAATGAAATGGACATTTTGAATAATGGAATGGACTGGCAGGACCCTTCAGCCCCTAATAACAGATATATTTTATACCTCAATCGAACGCTTATTAATAGAGAAACAAAATGTGTATAGTCAATATGTTCCGCAACGCTATTAGAGGAGTAACAAAGGACTTAAATATCGAAATACGCGTGAATATTGAGAAATAGCCAATTTTGAATAATAAAATTGACATTTTGAATAATGGAATGGACTGGCAGGACCCTTCAGCCCCACATTACAGATATATATTATACCTCAATCGAAAGCTTATCAAAAGAGGAACAAAATGTATCAAGTCAGTATGTTTGGAAACGCATATTAGAGGAGTAACGAAGGACTTACATATCGAAATACGCGTGAACATTGAGAAATAGCCAATTCTGAATAATGAAATGGACTAGCAGGACCCTTCAACCCTTAATTACAGATTTATATTATATCTCGATCGAAAGCTTATTTATAGAGGAACAAAATGTATATAGTCAATATGTTTCGCAACGCATATTAGAGGAGTAACGAAGGACTTACATATCGAAATACGCGTGAACATTGAGAAATAGCAAATTTTGAATAATGAAATGGACTGGCAGGACCCTTCAACCCTTAATAACAGATATATTTTATACCTCGATCGAAAACTTAAAATAGAGGAACAAAATGTATATAGTCAATATGTTCTGCAACGCATATTAGAGGAGTAACGAATGACTTAAATATAAAAATACGTGTCAA
This sequence comes from Mytilus edulis, assembly GCA_019925275.1. NCBI lineage: Eukaryota > Metazoa > Mollusca > Bivalvia > Mytilida > Mytilidae > Mytilus > Mytilus edulis. The sequence goes on from CM034359.1 coordinate 16,382,012, forward strand.
CATTGAGAAACAGCCACTTTTGAATAATGAAATGGAAATTTTGAATAATGGAATGGACTGGCCGGACCCTTCAGCCCCTAAATACAAATATATTTTATACCTCGATCGAAAGCTTATAAATAGAGGAACAAAATGTGTATAGTCAATATGTTCCACAACGCATATTAGAGGAGTAACAATAGACTTAAATATCGAAATACGCGTGAATATTGAGAAATAGCCAATTTTGAATAATGAAATGGAAATTTTGAATAATGAAATGGAAATTTTGAATAATGGAATGGCTTGGCAGGACCCTTCAGCCCCTAATAACAGATATATATTATACCTCGATCGAAAGCTTATTAATAGAGGAACAAAATGTATAGAGTCCATATGTTCTGCAACGCATATTAGAGGAGTAACAATGGACTTAAATATCAAAATACGCGTGAATATTGAGAAATAGCCAATTTTGATTAATGAAATGGAAATTTTGAACAATGGAATGGACTGGCACGACCCTTCAGCCCATAATAACAGATATATATTATACCTTGATCGAAAGCTTATGTATAGAGGAACAAAATGTATATAGTCAATATGTTCCGCAACGCATATTAGAGGAGTAACGAACGACTTAAATATCGAAATACGCGTGAATATTGAGAAATAGCCAATTTTGAATAATGAAATGGAAATTTTGAATAATGGAATGGACTGGAAGGACCCTTTAGCCCCTAATTACAAATATATATTATACCTCGATCGATAGCTTAGTAAAAGAGGAACAAAATGTATATAGTCAATATGTTCCGCATTGCATATTAGAGAAGTAACGAAGGACTTAAATATCGAAATACGCGTCAACATTGAGAAACAGCCAATTTGAATAATTAAATGGACATTTTGAATAATGGAATGGACTGGCAGGACCCTTCAGCCCCTAATAACAGATATATGTTTTACCTCGATCGAAAGCTTATTAATAGAGAAACAAAATGTTTATAGTCAATATGTTCCGCAACGCTATTAGAGGAGTAACAAAGGACTTAAATATCGAAATACGCGTGAATATTGAGAAATAGCCAATTTTGAATAATAAAATGGAAATTTTGAATAATGGAATGGACTGGCAGGACCCTTCAGCCCTAATTACAAATGTATATTATACCTGGATCGAAAGCTTATTAATAGAGGAACAAAATGTATATAGTCAATATGTTCCGGAACGCATATTAAGAGAGTAACAAAGGACTTAAATATCGAAATACGCGTGAATATTGAGAAATAGCCAATTTCGAATAATGAAATTGAATTTTGAATAATGGAATGGACTGGCGGGATCCTTCAGCCCCTAATTACAAATATATATTATACCTCGATCGATAGCTTATTAATAGAGGAACAAAATGTATATAGTCAAAATATTCCGCAACGCATATTAGAGGAGTAACGAAGGACTTAAATATCGAAATACGCGTCAACATTGAGAAACAGCCAATTTTGAATAATGAAATGGACATTTTGAATAATGGAATGGACTGGCAGGACCCGTCAGCCCCATATTACAGATATATAATATATCTCGATCGAAAGCTTTTTAATAGAGGAACAATTGTATAAGTCAATATGTTGCGCAACGCATATTAGTGGAGTAACGCAGGACTTAATTATCGAAATACGCGTGAACATTGAGAAATAGCCAATTTTGAATAATGAAATGGAAATTTTGAATTATGGAATGGACTGGCAGGACCCTATAGTCCCTAATTACAGATATATATTATACCTTGATCGAAAGCTTATCAAGAGAGGAACAAAAGGTATATAGTCAATATGTTTGGCAACGCATATTACAGGAGTAACGAAGGACTTAAGTATCGAAATACGCGTGAACATTGAGAAATAGCCAAGTTTGAATAATGGAATGGACTAGCAAGACCCTTCAGCCCCTAATTACAAATATATATTATACCTCGATCGAAAGCTTATTAATAGAGGAACAAAATGTATATAGTCAATATGTTTCGCAACGCATATCAGAGGAGTAACGAAGGACTTAAATATCGAAATACGCGTGAATATTGAGAAATAGCCAATTTTAAATAATAAAATGGAAATTTTGAATAATGGAATGGACTGGCAGGACCCTTCAGCCCCTAATTACAAATATATATTATACCTCGATCGAAAGCTTATAAATGGAGGAACAAAATGTATATAGTCAATATGTTTCGCAACGGATATTACAAGAGTAACGAAGGACTTACATATCGGAATACGCATGAACACTGAGAAATAACTTATTTTGAATAATGGAATAGACTGCTGCAACCCGTCAGTTTTTAATGAAGGGAAAAAAATATACACAAAATTAAGGCTTATAGATGGAGGAATAACATGAGTATAATCGATATGTGCCGCAATGACCATTACTTAGGACGTAAATGCCAAAATACGCGGGAAATTAAGAAATAGCCAATTTTGAATAATGAAATAGATATTTTGAATCATGGAATGGACTGGTAGGACCCTTCAGCCCCTAATTACAAATATATATTATACCTCAATCGAAAGCTTATCAAGAGAGGAACTAAAGGTATATGCTAAATATGTTCCGCAACGGATATTAAAGGAGTAACGAAGGACTTGAATATCGAAATACGCGTGAACATTGAGAAACAGCCAATTTTGAATAATGAAATGGATATTTTGAATAATGGAATGGACTGGTATGACCTTTCAACCCATAATAATATATATATTTTATACATCAATCTAAAGCTTATCAAAAGAGGAACAAAAGGTATATAGTAAATATGTTCCGCAACGGATATTACTGGAGTAACGAAGGACTTGAATATCGAAATACGCGGGAACATTGAGAAATAGCAAATTTTGAATAATGAAATGGATATTTTAAATAATGGAATGAACTGCTATGACCCTCCAGCCCCTAATTACAGATATATATTATACCTTGATTGAAAGGTTATTAAGAGAGGAACAAAGGGTATATAGTCAATATGTTCCGCAACGCATATTAGAGGAGTAACGAAGGACCTAAATATCGAAATACGCTTGAACATTATAAAATAGCTTATTTTGAATAATTGAATGGACTGCTGCAACCCGTCAGCTCTTAATTCAGGATTTTTTTTACACCAAAGTAAAGCTTATTGATAGGAGAATAAACTGAGAATACACATTGTGTGCTGCAATTACCATTACAGGGGTTACGGAGGACTTAAATGCCAAATTACGCTTGAAAATTAAAAAATAGCAAATTTTGAATAATGATTAGATATTTTTTATAATGGAATGGAATGCTGCGACCCTTTAGCCCCTAATAATAGATATACCTTATACCTCATTCGAAATCTTATTACGAGAGGAAGAAAAGGTATAGTCAAAATGTTTGGCAACGCATGTAAGAGGAGTAACGACGGACGTAAATATCGATATAATAGATGAATAAATTGAGAAAAAATAATATGAGCCGCAATGACCATTTGAGGGGTTACGGGGGATCTAAATGCCAAAATTCGTGTGAAAAATAAGAAACAGTCAATTTTGAATAATGAAATGGATATTTTGAATAATGGTATGGAATGCTGCTAGCCCTTTATTACAGACAAACCTTACACCTCATTCGGAAGCTTATAAAGAGAGGAAAAATGGTATATAGTCAATTTATCCCGCGGATTAACGAAGGACTTAAATATCGAAATACGAGTGATTATTTTGAGGGGAATTTCTGCTGGGACCGGACCGAAAAATTCGAAAATCTTGCACGCTCGTTGACGAGATTAAGAGGGGGAAACGTGGGTGGTTGGGGTTGAATGGAAAAAAGTGGGGGTTGGGTCGTAGGAAAATGTATCTTTGGGGAAGAAAGAAAACACACCAAGGAAAATCCACAGATAGTAAACACAATGGATTGGAAGATTACAAATATGTCTGATCAGAGAGAGAATATGGCGCAAGAGGTAGAAATTTTGGAAAATACTGATGAGGAAACTCTCATATGGCGAGAAGTAGGTCAGTACTCACCCTGGATTGTCAAAGAAATTAAAGATGTTGACACGAAGTGTTGGTTCGCAAAATTATAACCTTGTGCTGGAGAGGGAAAAATATCCGCACTTGGGGATGTGAAAGACTAAACAAACAGCTGATCACCATCGGGGCAAAGAGAGAGACCGATGGAGCTGTGCAAATCGTAGTAAAGCTATGAGATGAAAAAAATCCAGGCGCACCGGCTACATGTATGATTACCACGACTTTTATATTTTTTATAAGGACGGTATGATTGGAAGTGTTAGGATATGTTGTTTAAGCCTGAAAATCGGGTCTAAAACCATTGAATTTGGGATGGTTGACAAACCTAAAAGGAACATTTTGACAGATCCTCGCTGAAATTGGACACGGGTTGCTGCAGCTGATCTTTATGGTCATAGTAGTTTTTGAGGCAGGTGACAACTTTCCCAAACTCGGCATCATAGATCTTTTATCATTAGCTGATTAAACAGAGCTGACACATTGCTCAACCAAGGACTTTTTGGACTGGGGCAATCAAAAGGTATCGTGGTGTTTCTTTTTTGTTTGTTACATGCTTAGAAATTAGTTTGAGATCCATTACGGTGGTAGCATTCAAGCAAGCTAAAAACCCAGAGGAAGGGTGGCTAAAACACCTGTACCGGTCAAAGCTGAACCCAGGGTACTGAGGGTCAACACCAAACTGACTACAGAACAAGCACCCAGTGCTACAGATACAGCTTTGTCCAGACGTTTTTAGGCATTCAAGGTAGTTTGATACCTTCAAATTTCTGGATCGAGTTGATTCGACACACATTGACTATAGTCTGTCGGTACCAAAAATCTAAATCGTTCATTTATTTTATAGGAGCATATACCGAGGAGGAGAATGTTTTTGAAGGGATTGTGAGCATCTAAATATAGGATCAGAACGGCTCCGTCGTGGAATTGCAGACCACGCCCCAAGTACAGTCCATACCCATAGGTAATCCGGGCGTTTGAGGATTTGAGGTAGAGATCGTTGCCACTGGGATTCACTGTGCAAACGCAAGAAGATAAAAACGGATAGTGAGATGTTCACCTCTGAGATCGATGAGCCTACCCTTTTGATCGTTGAGATATGTTTGCATGCGATTGCTAGTTCGCAAGATGACTGGCAAGTTTACTACCAATATGTGCTTGGGGGTTTGAATGATTTTCATACCAGGACCGTCTACGGGAAAAAAAGATGTAGATTGAAGACTGCTGTGTACCATATACATTACTTTATGGTTGATATTCCAGAATGCTGTTGATTCTGATGATATTTACAATGTGCTCCCCTTCTGTATAACCGTTTGTAATCATACCAAACGTGTAAATCTGCCACTTGAATCCTAAGACGGTTTTGATGTTATTGACAACTTTGAAGTCTACTTGATAGAGTTTGGCAAGGGTCAGCGTTGCTTTTAGGGTCGCCCGGTTGGCATCGATGATGATCTTCTTTTTGTGTTTGTTGAGCCGTAGCTGTCGCTGGATTTCATTGTTGATGTCTTCGATGTCATAGGAACCTGTGCTCAGTGCGATGGAAAACCAGCAGGTACTTTGGGCTCGAACTCGATCAGGATCAGAATGTCAACGGTCGACTCTTTCTACCGCTTGGACTGGTGACTCACATCAATGACAAACAGTGGATACAGATCGACGAAATCGGAGGGGTTGATGTTGCAGTTCCTGATATAACGGTCCATGTTGAAGTAGATAGAACTCTGCGACATTCTTGTACACTCTGGCGATCTTAGTTTTTGTGAAACTGGCATTAAAGTCTACCGCCGGGTACCGTTCTGCGTTGAGAGTGACGTAGATAGTTCGCAACCGGCAGTGGTCGAACACGGCTTCATTTTGAGTCCGATCGTACTTTTACCGGTCTGAAAGGCTACGATGATGTATCTCGGTTTCTCCCGACCGCTCTTGGCAGACAAACGAGAATGGAACTGTAAGGTTTAGGTAACACTTTTAGAATCACACTGTCGTATTCGAAAACCACAATCGATCTTACTCTTGCTTTGGATGGTCTTTTACAACCGCAGTTTTTTTTCATCGGAAGGAATGACGTGAGGAACAAACCAAGAGATCTTACTCAGATTGATTTTCGCCACGTCCTCAGGTTGATTTTCGCCACGTCGTTGACGGCAGCAGCAGGATGGCATTGTCGTCCGAGTCGTGCACGAGGGACAATTCGTGCTTGAATCCATACACCATCTTGTTGTAATCGTCTGCAAAGCCGAGAATATGTCTCAGGGGTATGGTAAATGAAAACGATCCTTTTATTGGCGGGCGTGGTGATATTATACCCATGACGTGCTGCAAACCCTGTGTTTTCGGCCTCGGCTTCGGTAGATGAATCTTTGTACCACAACTATTTGAAACCTTGGGATTTGGAGAAATTGTTGGGATAAATCAACATTCCCAGCATAGTGATGGCAACGACTGGGTCGTTGATATGTTCGATCAGCTGGCCTGAGAGCTTGTATTAATTGTCTGATAGTCTTAAAGAGATACATGATTCCATTGTGAATGAAAGACACTAGATCTGCATTAGCATATGCACTTCCGTGTTTTTTTTACAGTCGCCCCTCTACCAAGAGATAACTTTCAGCGGGATGGAGGAACAAGTCTTGGTTTCGATGTTGATTCGGATCTCACCTTGATTATTCAGGTTGGCACCATCTTGAGGTTCGTATTCGTGAACCTTATATTCTTGGAGACTTTCGTCGAAGGTCAACCCTTCGGAGATTATAAGGATGTTAGATATTATGTATTTATTTATAGTCGTAGATTGTAGCAATGCCAGAACCGGAGATCAGGTTGTTCAACTGGGTTTGCTGCGGTTTGCTGCTTTGAACATTGGACTGTTGAGTGGACAGTCTGCGTTTTCGGGGGCGGTTCGTCACTTTATCAACCAGATGGTCGACGGCTTTTGGGCCCCTTTTTCAACACCTCGCAAGGCTGCATTGATGTTTGAACTCACGGCCTAACTTCCTATGGTTTTGGTGGCAGAGGAAGTAAACATGCGTTATTTTATAGTGTTAGGATATGTTGTTTAAGCCTGAAAATCGGGTCTAAAACCATTGAATTTGGGATGGTTGACAAACCTAAAAGGAACATTTTGAAAGATCCTCGCTGAAATTGGACACGGGTTGCTGCAGCTGATCTTTATGGTCATAGTAGTTTTTGAGGCAGGTGACAACTTTCCCAAACTCGGCATCATAGATCTTTTATCATTAGCTGATTAAACAGAGCTGACACATTGCTCTACCAAGGACTTTTTGGACTGGGGCAATCAAAAGGTATCGTGGTGTTTCTTTTTTGTTTGTTACATGCTTAGAAATTAGTTTGAGATCCATTACGGTGGTAGCATTCAAGCAAGCTAAAAACCCCAGAGGAAGGGTGGCTAAAACACCTGTACCGGTCAAAGCTGAACCCAGGGTACTGAGGGTCAACACCAAACTGACTACAGAACAAGCACCCAGTGCTACAGATACAGCTTTGTCCAGACGTTTTTAGGCATTCAAGGTAGTTTGATACCTTCAAATTTCTGGATCGAGTTGATTCGACACACATTGACTATAGTCTGTCGGTACCAAAAATCTAAATCGTTCATTTATTTTATAGGAGCATATACCGAGGAGGAGAATGTTTTTGAAGGGATTGTGAGCATCTAAATATAGGATCAGAACGGCTCCGTCGTGGAATTGCAGACCACGCCCCAAGTACAGTCCATACCCATAGGTAATCCGGGCGTTTGAGGATTTGAGGTAGAGATCGTTGCCACTGGGATTCACTGTGCAAACGCAAGAAGATAAAAACGGATAGTGAGATGTTCACCTCTGAGATCGATGAGCCTACCCTTTTGATCGTTGAGATATGTTTGCATGCGATTGCTAGTTCGCAAGATGACTGGCAAGTTTACTACCAATAGGTGCTTGGGGGTTTGAATGATTTTCATACCAGGACCGTCTACGGGAAAAAAAGATGTAGATTGAAGACTGCTGTGTACCATATACATTACTTTATGGTTGATATTCCAGAATGCTGTTGATTCTGATGATATTTACAATGTGCTCCCCTTCTGTATAACCGTTTGTGATCATACCAAACGTGTAAATCTGCCACTTGAATCCTAAGACGGTTTTGATGTTATTGACAACTTTGAAGTCTACTTGATAGAGTTTGGCAAGGGTCAGCGTTGCTTTTAGGGTCGCCCGGTTGGCATCGATGATGATCTTCTTTTTGTGTTTGTTGAGCCGTAGCTGTCGCTGGATTTCATTGTTGATGTCTTCGATGTCATAGGAACCTGTGCTCAGTGCGATGGAAAACCAGCAGGTACTTTGGGCTCGAACTCGATCAGGATCAGAATGTCAACGGTCGACTCTTTCTACCGCTTGGACTGGTGACTCACATCAATGACAAACAGTGGATACAGATCGACGAAATCGGAGGGGTTGATGTTGCAGTTCCTGATATAACGGTCCATGTTGAAGTAGATAGAACTCTGCGACATTCTTGTACACTCTGGCGATCTTAGTTTTTGTGAAACTGGCATTAAAGTCTACCGCCGGGTACCGTTCTGCGTTGAGAGTGACGTAGATAGTTCGCAACCGGCAGTGGTCGAACACGGCTTCATTTTGAGTCCGATCGTACTTTTACCGGTCTGAAAGGCTACGATGATGTATCTCGGTTTCTCCCGACCGCTCTTGGCAGACAAACGAGAATGGAACTGTAAGGTTTAGGTAACACTTTTAGAATCACACTGTCGTATTCGAAAACCACAATCGATCTTACTCTTGCTTTGGATGGTCTTTTACAACCGCAGTTTTTTTTCATCGGAAGGAATGACGTGAGGAACAAACCAAGAGATCTTACTCAGATTGATTTTCGCCACGTCCTCAGGTTGATTTTCGCCACGTCGTTGACGGCAGCAGCAGGATGGCATTGTCGTCCGAGTCGTGCACGAGGGACAATTCGTGCTTGAATCCATACACCATCTTGTTGTAATCGTCTGCAAAGCCGAGAATATGTCTCAGGGGTATGGTAAATGAAAACGATCCTTTTATTGGCGGGCGTGGTGATATTATACCCATGACGTGCTGCAAACCCTGTGTTTTCGGCCTCGGCTTCGGTAGATGAATCTTTGTACCACAACTATTTGAAACCTTGGGATTTGGAGAAATTGTTGGGATAAATCAACATTCCCAGCATAGTGATGGCAACGACTGGGTCGTTGATATGTTCGATCAGCTGGCCTGAGAGCTTGTATTAATTGTCTGATAGTCTTAAAGAGATACATGATTCCATTGTGAATGAAAGACACTAGATCTGCATTAGCATATGCACTTCCGTGTTTTTTTTTACAGTCGCCCCTCTACCAAGAGATAACTTTCAGCGGGATGGAGGAACAAGTCTTGGTTTCGATGTTGATTCGGATCTCACCTTGATTATTCAGGTTGGCACCATCTTGAGGTTCGTATTCGTGAACCTTATATTCTTGGAGACTTTCGTCGAAGGTCAACCCTTCGGAGATTATAAGGATGTTAGATATTATGTATTTATTTATAGTCGTAGATTGTAGCAATGCCAGAACCGGAGATCAGGTTGTTCAACTGGGTTTGCTGCGGTTTGCTGCTTTGAACATTGGACTGTTGAGTGGACAGTCTGCGTTTTCGGGGGCGGTTCGTCACTTTATCAACCAGATGGTCGACGGCTTTTGGGCCCCTTTTTCAACACCTCGCAAGGCTGCATTGATGTTTGAACTCACGGCCTAACTTCCTATGGTTTTGGTGGCAGAGGAAGTAAACATGCGTCCAGCCAAACTGGCGAATGTGTCAAACAGTCCTCTACCACCGTATGCGTATTTTCCGGCGTAACCTTTCTTGATTTGCAACATTTACTTATAGGATACTATGACGAAGCGCCATATATTTTTCGATGCTGATATATCTACCCTTTTTCATAGCATGGATAATCGACACAATTTCGTTGCGCACACCATTATTTCCTGCTCGGTTTGCTGCAGCACACAGTTCCAAGCGATCGACAAGCTGCTTGAAGTTGAAAAAAAACACGTTTGCAGCTGCTCAAACTTATACTTCTGGTAGATGTTGGACACGATTCCCTTCCACTTGTAACTCTTATTCGCCTTCGGGGTTCTTTAAAAGATGGAATTGATTTTATACATAGCACCGAAACTTTTCAGGATCTCTGCATAGTCGTCAAGGTCGTCGTGATCGAACGATTCTGGTTTCTTTTTCACCCTGACTTCCCAGAGGCCAAGGGTTCCTTTGTACTTCACACTATCCATGAACAAATTATCGCCGTCAAAAGTAACTGGTGAGCTTCCGATGAAGATACCATCGTTTTCAGATCGTAATCCAAAGGTGTTGTCGGCGGAAGTAGTCATACTGAGCTGCAAATGCTGCTGTGCTCGAGGTCCGAGGACGGTTTCTGTAGGTGGTGCAATGAGAAGTGGGTCGGCAAACTCGGGCGGTGGAGGATGGAGGGCTGGCACTGTTGCAGGAAGGTCTGCGATCTTTTTGATGATCTGTGAAGCTGTCTCTCGCTAAGCCTCAACCACAGTCTTGAACACCTTATAAAGTTCCCGGCTAAGTTCAATCTTGTCGAGGCGATGCTGCATATTACTGGCTTGAATCTTCCGTTTGGTGTCTTGCAACTCCCTGACCATGCCTCACGCTGCTTAGGGTCGATAATCTTGATAAACGTCATTTATTTAATAGGATCGAATGCTGTTGAACGCCCCTAAGCGTTGGTGTGAACGCCCCTGATCAATGAGTTGCGCATGAAGGTATTACACAGCTGATACGGATCCCTTTTCTTCGAAAGATTCAAGTGTCATGGGTATGTGCACTGGTAGCCTCAAATCGTCTTGGCAGGTCATTGGAATTGAGAAAATCGCTCCACCTTACCATAATGGTGAAGTTCCATGCGTTGAAATCACCTCCACCGCTTTAGATCGGTCGAAGGATCACGCAACTGCATTTTCAACATGGAACCCACTCAAAATTGCATCTGCAGGGCCATTCAAACTTGCAGGGCTAGGTTTCCTCTGTGTCTAGATATTCTTCATACTTCAGTTCCATTAAGAATTTCGGGCTGATTCATTCTTTATCTTATACCTCAAAGAACTTTTTTAATTTGCATATTTTCCATTTGCCTTGGTGCTTGTAAAATCGATGGTTACAAATCCATAGGGCTTGGACCAGCAATGTTTACCCAGAGCGTCAAACTGTACTGTTCCTTGGTAAGATCGTTGCAGTGATCGCGTCGGATGTGGTCGATATTCTTAGCATTCTGCTGGAAGAGGCAGGGGAAGTTGGCATTCTCCCGGATCGACTGGCGGGGCAGTGTGAAGTATTTCTGGCACAGGTAGAAACAATCGACGTTGTCTTCACACGTGTTCTGTTTTCTCAGCATCAAGTCGTCGAACACCATGAGGTTTACCATGAGGTTCTTGCGGCTGGGATCAAGTTCTCGGGAGTTTGGTACACCGCTCCCTTGATCGAAAAAAAAGTCTCGATACCACTCGGGTGTCGTGGTGGTGGTAAGGTTACTTGCCCTTGCACTGTAGGAGGTCTCAGATATCTTCTTTAGGGAAGCTTTTTTCCAGCCCTTGTTCCAACACATGGTAGATAGGTTAGTAAAGCAATTATCCGTAGACGTACATTTGATTGTAGTCGGAGCCATCCATCGCGCAGGAATAGGTTGTTCAGCAGCGTCGTCTTACCACAGTCCGGCTTCCCAATGATCAACCGTCTTATCGATCGCTGAAGTAGGAGGTAGTGATTACTCCTCGTGGGGGTGTTGGCACTGTATGAAATGTCTTCAACATTCATTTATTAAAATAAAATAGTGATGATTTTCTGCGTGAAAGTCATAGAAAGACGGGAACAGTTAACACCAGCGTGGTAATGACCAGCAACGGGCGACGGAGAAAGGTTTTGCAACTGCAAGGTGTGCGATGCCAATGCAAGAAGTCTCAGTTTGTTTCTACAACCGGTACAGGGTTCATGCACAATCTAATCAACCGATTACCCATGGAAATGCAAAATCTACCCGGACACAACTTCACCGGGCGAGGGGCTAGACTTAGCAAGCGACTTCTTCCCGATGCAACCGAAGGCTTGTTCAAAACTCATTAATTAAGTTGACCCAGGCAGCATATCACCACGATCTTTGTTATTCCCAGCACAAGGATGCAACCGCACGCATCACCATCTGTGACGAAGCTATGCTAGCCTCGCTTAACACCAATCCCAACTCTACCACACACGAACGCTTGGACTGCAGCATCGTTAGACCCATCATCGGTACCAAAGTTAGATTCGGTCTGGGTGTTAAAAAACTGTTCGCTGGACCGATGAGCTAGCTGAGGAGTTGCACAAACCAGTTCGACGCTAGTTTCATAAACGCGGTGTAGCGGTGGTTGGTGTGGATGAGACCTGGGCAGCCGACCCCGTTGATATGAGTGACTTCTCCAGGGACAACAAGGGAAATAAATTTAATCTGAGCATTATCGATGTCTTCTCGAAATATGGCTGGCTGATACCATTCAACAACAAGAAGGTGGTGACGGTGCGGGATGCCTTTCAAGCGGTGTGACCAAGAAGCTATGTACAGACAAAGGTACTGAGTTTTACAACAAACATGTAAATCAGCTGCTTCAAAAGCATGGTATCGATCTCTACTCCACCGGGAACGAAGAGAAGTCTAGTATTGACAAACGTTGGAACCGCACCATGAAAGAGAAAACGTTCAAATACTTTTTAGCCAACTCCACACGCACCTATATCGGAACCTTTACGGCAGCATACATGTACCTCCCATTAAACCACCGCGATTTTCTGAATCACCAAGAAGAAAGGTACATTCGAGAAGGGATATATCCCCCGCTGGACCGAGGAAGTATTCACCATTTCCCTAGTTTTGTCAGAGGTCCACCGGGCAATCTTTTCTTCGATCTTTTCATCTATCTCCTCAAGGGTTTCAACCACGTCCGTGGCCGCGGTGAAAATCTAGTTTCCAGAGTGAAAGTATCTCTCGTTCTCATCATCCGCCTTACCTGTTGGATTAATCTTTTCAAAGGTACAGTGCACGATCACATTGATTTGACCCTTACAATGCCCAATCTTCTATAAGTTCCACCCGTGACACCCGAGAGACCTCAAGGGCGGTCTGCACGTCCATGATGGGGGTCATATTCCAGGTAGTAAATACATCTTTAAAGGCTTTCTGCGGCGAATGTACCTCAATGTTATCCCCAATGGCTTTCCTATCTTCCCAAATCTTTTCCTGTACTAGCACCTTCTTTAGCAGTCGATCTATCGACAGCCTGCTAACCCCTTTCAACCCAAGTTGTTTTGTCTGGGTGGTAATCTCCTTCCTCGTGTTGGGTTTGGGAAGACGATGAAATTTAAGATTTGTCTTCGTTTCTATCACCTCTCAAACAACTGATCTTTCCTCAACCGGGAATACCTCGAAGGTGGTTCATCTTGGCTATACCTCTCAGAGCTTTGACTTTTTCACCTACTAACTCCATGTTAACTATTGGATCCATGTCATTATCCTAACAATAAAAAAAACCAAAACCACCATCCCCAATTCACTGGTTTTCAGACCCAGTTTTCGAGCCTACAAAACATATCCTAACACTCTCGATCCTACAATCCTTATAAAAAATAAGAAAGTCGTGAAACGTACCCGGTGCGTCTGGATTTTTTAATCCCATAGCTCACAAATTGCAGAGCTCCATCGGTCTCTAGGTAGTAAGCTGCTTGTTTAATCTCTCACATTCCCATGTGCGAATAGTTTCCCCTTTCGAGTACAAGGTTATAATTTTGCAGAACTTTACTTCTTGTCAACATCTCTAATATCTTTGACAATGCAGGTTGAGTCCTGCCCTACTCCTTGCCATTTGAGAATTTCCTCATCATTGCAGCGCTGTTCTCGATTGACCTTAACAGCGTCCACTTTTTTTTCAGAATTTCTACCTCTTGCGCCGTATTCTATCTCTGATCAGACATATTTGTAATCGTATAATCCATTGTGTTTATTCTATCTGTTAATTTTATTGTCGAGCCTGCAACTTTTGTTGCAGAAAGCTCGACATAGGGATAGTGATCCGGCGGCGGCGGCGGTGGCGGCGGTGGTGTTAGCTTACTTTTCAATAACTTTATATTTTAGAAGGTAAAAGACCTGGATGCTTCAAACTTTATATATAGATGCCTCATGTTACGAATTTTCCGTCAGTCACATGTTCAATGTCATTGACTTCATTGCCATGGTTCAGTTCATTGACGACTTGAGAAAAAGTTAAGATTTTTTGTAATGTTAAATTCTCTGTTATTATTAGTAATAAGATTATTGTATTTGGTATGTGCATACCTATAGTCTATATCTCAAATACTATAAGCAATAGGTCTAGTATATTTTGTGTATGGAAGGACTGTAAGGTGTACATGTCCAACTGGCAGGTGTCATCTGACCATGACCTCATTTTCATGGTTCAGTGGTTATAGTTAAGTTTTTGTGTTTTAGTCGGTTTTTCTTATACTATATGCAATCTGTCTACTTTATTTGGTGTATGGAATGATTATAAGGTGTACATGTCTAGCTGACAGGTGTCATCTGACCTTGACCTCATTTTCATGGTTCAGTGGTCAAAGTTCAGTTTTTGAGTTTTGGTCTATTTTTTTAATACTATATGCAATAGGTTTACTATATTTGGTGTATGGAATGATTGTAAGGTGTACATGTCCAACTGGCAGGTGTCATCTGACCTTGACCTAATTTTCATGGTTCAGTGGTTATAGTTAAGTTTTTGTGTTTTAGTCGGTTTTTCTTATACTATATGCAATAGGTCTACTACATTTGGTGTATGGAACGGTTGTAAGGTGTACATGTCTAACTGACAGGTGTCATCTGACCCTGACCTCATCACTATATTTGGTATGTGCATACCTTGCAAGGTCCTCATGCCCGTCAGACAGTTTTCACTTGACCTCGACCTCATTTCATGGATCAGTGAACAAGGTTAAGTTGTGGTGGTCAAGTCTATATCTCAGATACTATAAGCAATAGGTCTATTATACTTCGTGTATGGAAGGATTATAAGGTGTACATGTCAACTGGCAGGTGTCATCTGACCTTGACCTCATTTTCATGGTTCAGTGGTCAAAGGTAAGATTTTCAGTTTTGTACTATTTTTCTAATACTATATGCAATAGGTTTACTATATTTGGTGTATGGAATGATTGTAAGGTGTACATGTCTAGCTGACAGGTGTCATCTGACCTTGACCTAATTTTCATGGTTCAGTGGTCAAAGTTAATTTTTTTGAGTTTTGATATTTTTTTCCAATACTATGTGCATTAGGTCAACTATATTTGGTGTATGGAAATTATTTACATAATTATCTATAAGATGTCAGTCGCGCAGGTTTTATTTGACCTTGACCTCATATTCACGGTTCATTGCTAAGTGTTATGTGTTTGTGTTTTGGTCTGTTTTTCTTAATTTATAAGCAATAGATCAACTATATTTGTTGTATTGAAGAATTGTTAGATGTATATGTCTGCCTGGCATGGTTAATCTGACCTTGACCTTATTTTCATGGTTAATTGATCAATGTTTCATTTCCTTGGTTTATGTTGAGTTTATGTGACAGTTGTAATAAAGCTTTACATGTAAGACTATCAACATAATATCAATAATTAGTAAAGAAAGCGAGACATTTCAGCGTGTGCACTCTTGTTTTTGTGTGTGTGTGTTTCTTTCTTCCACAAAGACACATTTTCCTACGACCCCAACCTAAAAATTGAGGTGTGGCAGAACTCTCATAATCATACTACTGTTCCTCACTTAATAAGCTTTCAAATGAGGTATTAGGTATATCTGTATTAGGGGCTAAAGGGTCACAGCATTCCATTCCTTTATTCAAAATATCTATTTCATTATTCAAAATTGGCTATTTCTTAATTTTCACGCGTATTTTGGCATTTAGGTCCTCCGTAAACCCTATAATAGTCATTGGGGCACACATCGTTAATACTCATTTTATTCCTCTATCAATAAGCTTCAAGTTGGTGTGTGAATTTTGCCTTGATTAGGGACTGAGGGGTCCTGCCAGTCCATTCCATTATTCAAAATTTCCATTTCATTATTCAAAATTGGCTATTTCTCAATGTTCACGCGTATTTCGATATTTAAGTCCATTGTCACTCCTCTAATATGCGTTGCGTAACATATTGACTATACACATTTTGTGCCTCTATTTATAAGCTTTTAATCGAGGTATAAAATATATATGTTGTTAGGGGCTGAAGGGTCCTGCCAGTCCATTTCAATATTCAAAATTTCCATTTCATTATTCAAAATTGCCTTTTCTCAATATTCACGCGTATTTCGATATGTAAGTCCTTCGTTACTCCTCTAATATGCGTTCCGTAACATATTGACTATACACATTTTGTTCCTCTATCAATAAGCTTTCGATCGAGGTATAATATATATCTGTTGTTAGGGGCTGAAGGGTCCTGCAGGTCCATTTCATTATTCAAAATTTCCATTTCATTATTCAAAATTGGCTATTTCTCAATGTTGACGCGTATTTTGATATTTAAGTCCTTTGTTACTCCTCTAATATGCGTTGCGAAACACATTGACTATATACATTTTGTTCCTCTATCAATAAACTTTCGATCGAGGTATAATATATATCTGTTGTTAGGGGCTGAAGGGTCCTGCCAGTCCATTTCATTATTCAAAATATCCATTTAATTATTCAAATTGGATATTTCTCAATGTTCACGCGTATTTTGATATTTAAGTCCTTTGTAACTCCTCTTATATGCTTTGCGGAACAAATTGACTATATACATTTTGTTCCTGTATTAATAAGCTTTCGATCGAGGTATGATATATATCTGTGATTAGGGCTGAAGGGTCCTGCCAGTCCATTCCATTATTCAAATTTCCATTCATTATTCAAAATTGGCTATTCTCAATGTTCACGCGTATTTCGATATTTAAGTCTTTACTCCTTAATTGCGTTGCGAACATATTGACTATAACATTTTGTTCCTCTATTTATACGCTTTATCGAGGTATAATATATATGTTGTTAGGGGCTGAAGGTCCTGCAGGTCCATTCATTATTCAAAATTTCCATTTCATTATTCAAAATTGGCTATTTCTCAATGTTACGCGTTTTGATATTTAAGTCTTTTTACCCTCTAATATGCGTTGCGAAACAATTGACTATAACATTTGTTCCTCTATCAATAACTTTCGATCGAGGTATAATATATATCTGTTTTAGGGGCTGAAGGTCCTGCCAGTCCATTCATTATTCAAAATATCCATTTAATTATTCAAAATTGGTATTTCTCAATGTTCACGCGTATTTTGATATTTAAGTCCTTGTAACTCCTCTATATGCTTGCGGAACAATGACTTATACATTTGTTCCTTATAATAAGCTTTCGATCGAGGTATGATAATATCTGTGATTAGGGCTGAAGGGTCCTGCCAGTCCATTCCATTATTCAAAATTTCCATTCATTATTCAAAATTGGCTATTTCTCAATGTTCACGCGTATTTCGATATTTAAGTCCATTGTCACTCCTCTAATATGCGTTGCGTAACATATTGACTATAACATTTTGTTCCTCTATTTATAGCTTTATCGAGGTATAAAATATATATGTTTTAGGGGCTGAAGGGTCCTGCCAGTCCATTTCAATATTCAAAATTCCATTTCATTATTCAAAATTGCTTTTCTCAATATTCACGCGTATTTCGATATGTAAGTCCTTCGTACTCCTCTAATTTGCGTTCCGTAACATATTGACATACACATTTGTTCCTCTATCAATAAGCTTTCGATCGAGGTATAATATATATCTGTTTTAGGGCTGAAGGTCCTGCAGTCCATTTCATTATTCAAAATTTCCATTTCATTATTCAAAATTGGCTATTTCTCAATGTTGACGCGTATTTTGATATTTAAGTCCTTTGTTACTCCTCTAATATGCGTTGCGAAACACATTGACTATATACATTTTGTTCCTCTATCAATAAACTTTCGATCGAGGTATAATATATATCTTGTTAGGGGCTGAAGGTCCTGCCAGTCCATTTCATTATTCAAAATATCCATTTAATTATTCAAAATTGGATATTTCTCAATGTTCACGCGTATTTTGATATTTAAGTCCTTTGTAACTCCTCTTATATGCTTGCGGAACAATTGACTATATACATTTTGTTCCTGTATTAATAAGCTTTCGATCGAGGTATGATATATATCTGTGATTAGGGCTGAAGGGTCCTGCCAGTCCATTCCATTATTCAAAATTTCCATTTCATTATTCAAAATTGGCTATTTCTCATGTTCACGCGTATTTCGATATTTAGGTCTTTCTTTACTCCTTTAATTTGCGTTGCGAAACATATTGACTATAAACATTTTGTTCCTCTATCAATAAGCTTTCGATCGAGGTATATATATATCTGTATTAGGGGCTGAAGGGTCCTGCCAGTCCATTCCATTATTCAAAATTTCCATTTCATTATTCAAAATTGGCTATTTCTCAATGTTACGCGTATTTGATATTTAGTCTTTTTACTCCTTAATATGCGTTGCGAAACAATTGACTATAACATTTTGTTCCTCTATCAATAAACTTTCGTCGAGGTATAATATATATCTGTTTTAGGGCTGAAGGTCCTGCCAGTCCATTCCATTATTCAAAATTCCATTTATTATTCAAAATTGGTTTTCTCAATGTTCACGCGTATTTGATATTTAGTCCTTGTACTCCTCTATATGCTTTGCGGAACATTGACTATATAATTTTGTTCCTTATAATAAGCTTTCGATCGAGGTATGATATATATTGTAATTAGGGCTGAAGGGTCCTGCCAGTCCATTCCATTATTCAAAATTTCCATTCATTATTCAAAATTGGCTATTCTCAATGCTACGCGTATTTCGATATTTAAGTCCTTCGTTACTCCTCTATTGCGTTGCGGAACACTATTGACTATAAACATTTTGTTCCATTATTAATAGCTTTGATCGAGGTATAATATATATATGTATTAGGCTGAAGGGTCCTGCAGCCATTCCATTATTCAAAATTCCATTTCATTATCAAAATTGCTTTTCTCAATGTTCACGCGTATTTCGATATTAGGTCCTTCTTACTCCTTAATATGCGTTCGAACAATTGACTATACACATTTTGTTCCTCTATAATAAGCTTTGATCGAGGTATAATATATATCTGTATTAGGGTGAAGGGTCCTGCAGTCATTCCATTATTCAAAATTTCCATTTCATTATTCAAAATTGGCTATTTCTCAATGTTCAGCGTATTTGATATTAAGTCCTTCGTTTCCCTCTAATATGCGTTGCGGAACATATTGACTATATACATTTTGTTCCTCTATAATAAGCTTTCGATCGAGGTATAATATATATCTGAAATTAGGGGCTGAAGGTCCTGCCAGTCCATTCCATTATTCAAAATTTCCATTTCATTATTCAAAATTGGCTATTTCTCAATGTTCACGCGTATTTTGATATTTAAGTCCTTCGTTACTCCTCTATATGCGTTGCGGAACTATTGACTTATACATTTTGTTCCTCTTTATAAGCTTTCGATTGAGGTATAATATATATCTGTATTAGGCTGAAGGTCCTGCCAGTCCATTCCATTATTCAAAATTCCATTTCATTATTCAAAATTGCTATTTCTCAATGTTCACGCGTATTTCGATATTAGGTCTTTCTTTACTCCTTTAATTTGCGTTGCGAAACATATTGACTATAAACATTTTGTTCCTCTATCAATAAGCTTTCGTCGAGGTATATATATATCTGTTATTAGGGCTGAAGGGTCCTGCCAGTCCATTCATTATTCAAAATTTCCATTTCATTATTCAAAATTGGC
This sequence comes from Mytilus edulis, assembly GCA_019925275.1. Classification (NCBI taxonomy): domain Eukaryota; kingdom Metazoa; phylum Mollusca; class Bivalvia; order Mytilida; family Mytilidae; genus Mytilus; species Mytilus edulis. The sequence continues at coordinate 16,402,037 of CM034359.1, forward strand.
TATTTCTCAATGTTACGCGTATTTGATATTTAAGTCCTTTGTTACTCCTCTAATATGCGTTGCGAAACACATTACTATATACATTTGTTCCTCTATAATAAGCTTTCGATCGAGGTATAATATATATCTGAAATTAGGGCTGAAGGGTCCTGCCAGTCCATTCCATTATTCAAAATTTCCATTTCATTATTCAAAATTGCTATTTCTCAATGTTCACAGCGTATTTTGATATTTAAGTCCTTCGTTACTCCTCTATATGCGTTGCGGAACTTATTGACTATACATTTGTTCCTCTTTTATAAGCTTTCGATGAGTATAAATAATCTGTAATTAGGGCTGAAGGTCCTGCCAGTCCATTCCATTATTCAAATTCCATTTCATTATTCAAAATTGGCTATTTCTCAATGTTCACGCGTATTTCGATATTTAGTCTTCTTACTCCTTAATTGCGTTGCGAAACATATTGACTATAAACATTTGTTCCTCTATATAGCTTTGATCGAGGTATAATATATATTGTATTAGGGCTGAAGGTCCTGCAGTCCATTCCATTATTCAAAATTTCCATTTCATTATTCAAAATGGCTATTTCTCAATGTTGACCCGTATTTTGATATTTAAGTCCTTGTTACTCCTCTAATATGCGTTGCGAACACATTAACTATAACATTTTGTTCCTCTATCAATAAACTTTCGATCGAGGTATAATATATATCTGTTGTTAGGGGCTGAAGGGTCCTGCCAGTCCATTCATTATTCAAAATATCCATTTAATTATTCAAAATTGGATTTTCTCAATGTTCACGGTATTTGATATTAAGTCCTTTGTACTCCTCTATATGCTTTGCGGAACAATTGACTATATACATTTTGTTCCTGTATAATAAGCTTTCGATCGAGGTATATATATATCTGTATTAGGGGCTGAAGGGTCCTGCCAGTCCATTCCATTATTCAAAATTTCCATTCATTATTCAAAATTGGCTATTTCTCAATGTTCACGCGTATTTCGATATTTAGTCTTCTTACTCCTTAATTTGCGTTGCGAAACATATTGACTATAAACATTTTGTTCCTCTATATAAGCTTTCGATCGAGTATATATATATCTGTGATTAGGGCTGAAGGTCCTGCCAGTCCATTCATTATTCAAAATTCCATTTCATTATTCAAAATTGCTATTTCTCAATGTTCACGCGTATTTCGATATTTAGGTCTTTCTTTACTCCTTAATTTGCGTTGCGAAACATATTGACTATAAACATTTTGTTCCTCTATCAATAAGCTTTCGTCGAGGTATAATATATATCTGTTATTAGAGGCTGAAGGGTCCTGCCATCCATTCCATTATTCAAAATTTCCATTTCATTATTCAAAATTGGCTATTCTCAATGTTCACGCGTATTTTGATATTTAAGTCCTTGTTCTCCTCTAATATGCGTTGCGAACAATTGACTATATACATTTTGTTCCTCTATGAATAAGCTTTCGATCGAGGTATAATATATATCTGAAATTAGGGGCTGAAGGGTCCTGCCAGTCCATTCCATTATTCAAAATTTCCATTCATTATTCAAAATTGCTATTTCTCAATGTCACGCGTATTTTGATATTTAAGTCCTTCGTTACTCCTCTATATGCGTTGCGGAACTTATTGACTTGATACATTTTTCCTCTTTTGATAAGCTTTCGATTGAGGTATAATATATATCTGTAATTAGAGGTTGAAGTGTCCTGCCAGTCCATTCCATTATTCAAAATATCCATTTCATTATTCAAAATTGGCTATTTCTCAATGTTCACGCGTATTTCGATATTTAGGTCTTTCTTTACTCCTTTAATTTGCGTTGCGAAACATATTGACTATAAACATTTTGTTCCTCTATCAATAAGCTTTCGTTCGAGGTATAATATATATCTGTAATTAGAGGCTGAAGGGTCCTGCCAGTCCATTCCATTATTCAAAATTTCCATTTCATTATTCAAAATTGGCTATTTCTCAATGTTGACGCGTATTTTGATATTTAAGTCCTTTGTTACTCCTCTAATATGCGTTGCGAAACACATTAACTATATACATTTTGTTCCTCTATGAATAAGCTTTCGATCGAGGTATAATATATATCTGAAATTAGGGGCTGAAGGGTCCTGCCAGTCCATTCCATTATTCAAAATTTCCATTTCATTATTCAAAATTGGCTATTTCTCAATGTTCACGCGTATTTTGATATTTAAGTCCTTCGTTACTCCTCTATTATGCGTTGCGGAACTTATTGACTTGATACATTTTGTTCCTCTTTTGATAAGCTTTCGATTGAGGTATAATATATATCTGTAATTAGAGGCTGAAGTGTCCTGCCAGTCCATTCCATTATTCAAAATATCCATTTCATTATTCAAAATTGGCTATTTCTCAATGTTCACGCGTATTTCGATATTTAGGTCTTTCTTTACTCTTTTAATTTGCGTTGCGAAACATATTGACTATAAACATTTTGTTCCTCTATCAATAAGCTTTCGTTCGAGGTATAATATATATCTGTTATTAGAGGCTGAAGGGTCCTGCCAGTCCATTCCATTATTCAAAATTTCCATTTCATTATTCAAAATTGGCTATTTCTCAATGTTGACGCGTATTTTGATATTTAAGTCCTTTGTTACTCCTCTAATATGCGTTGCGAAACACATTAACTATATACATTTTGTTCCTCTATCAATAAACTTTCGATCGAGGTATAATATATATCTGTTGTTAGGGGCTGAAAGGTCCTGCCAGTTCATTTCATTATTCAAAATATCCATTTAATTATTCAAAATTGGATATTTCTCAATGTTCACGCGTATTTTGATATTTAAGTCCTTTGTAACTCCTCTTATATGCTTTGCGGAACACATTGACTATATACATTTTGTTCCTGTATTAATAAGCTTTCGATCGAGGTATGATATATATCTGTGATTAGGGGCTGAAGGGTCCTGCCAGTCCATTCCATTATTCAAAATTTCCATTTCATTATTCAAAATTGGCTATTTCTCAATGTTCACGCGTATTTCGATATTTAAGTCCATTGTCACTCCTCTAATATGCGTTGCGGAACTTATTGACTTGATACATTTTGTTCCTCTTTTGATAAGCTTTCGATTGAGGTATAATATATATCTGTAATTAGAGGCTGAAGTGTCCTGCCAGTCCATTCCATTATTCAAAATTTCCATTTCATTATTCAAAATTGGCTATTTCTCAATGTTCACGCGTATTTCGATATTTAGGTCTTTCTTTACTCCTTTAATTTGGGTTGCGAAACATATTGACTATAAACATTTTGTTCCTCTATCAATAAGCTTTCGTTCGAGGTATAATATTTATCTGTTATTAGAGGCTGAAGGGTCCTGCCAGTCCATTCCATTATTCAAAATTTCCATTTCATTATTCAAAATTGGCTATTTCTCAATGTTCACGCGTATTTCGATATTAAGGTCCTTCGTTACTCCTTTAATTTGCGTTGCGGAACATATTGACTAAAAACATTTTGTTCCTCTATCAATAAGCTTTCGTTCGAGGTATAATATATATCTGTTATTAGAGGCTGAGGGGTCCTGCCAGTCCATTCCATTATTCAAAATTTCCATTTCATTATTCAAAATTGGCTATTTCTCAATGTTCACGCGTATTTTGATATTTAAGTCCTTTGTTTCTCCTCTAATATGCGTTGCGGAACATATTGACTATATACATTTTGTTACTCTATTAATAAGCTTTCGATCGGGGTATAATATATATCTGAAATTAGGGGCTGAAGGGTCCTGCCAGTCCATTCCATTATTCAAAATTTCCATTTCATTATTCAAAATTGGCTATTTCTCAATGTTCACGCGTATTTCGATATTTAGGTCCTTCGTTACTGCTTTAATTTGCGTTGCGGAATATATTGACTATAAACATTTTGTTCCTCTATCAATAAGCTTTCGATCGAGGTATAATATATATCTGTTATTAGAGGCTGAGGGGTCCTGCCAGTCCATTCCATTATTCAAAATTTCCATTTCATTATTCAAAATTCAGTTTTTTTTATATTTATTTCACTATTCACCGCTTCAATTTGAATAATGAAACATAAACTATTTCATTATTCATTATTCATTTTTTAATATTGAATAGTGAATAGTGAACTATTTCATTATTCATTATTGAATAATGAATAATGAACTATGAATAATGGACGTACATCAGCGCGGTTGACCAAGGTCCATCTGCCAGTATTTTACGAACTACGAGGACGATAATGTATTTTGCTTGATCAAATTTTTAAAATTTCCGCAATTTCACAATTAAAACTGGGATATAAAAGCCTTCAATTGGTTTGCCATTAAGAGCCTATAAGGTTTTAATGTAGCTTATATGTGAAGACCATATGGTGACATTAACTAGAGGCCGTTGATGGGGGATTATGGAATTGAGAATAGTGGACAAAAAATATAAATAATAGAGACAATGGACCAAGAAATAAATAAAATAGCTAGAATAATGGTGTTAAAATGTAATGATAAGAGAATAATTGTCAAAAAGTATAAAGAATGGAGAAATATGGTCTAACATATCAAAGAATACAGAAATTAAGAACCCCGAATCCAGACCATCATACTAGTTGCCTTAATGAACGTAAGTTTGTCTCTGGGAGATTGTTATTGGTTATAATACGGTTTCTCTTTATTGTTATGTCTATTAATTAAGAAGCGTGCATTCATTATTTGCCAACATTTTACATATCTCATTATAAAAAAAAGACTATTATTTTGCATACTACCATAGATTTCCGGTAATTGTTCTGCATAGACCACACCACATTGGAGTCCCTGTAATTTTTTTTCAAGTGAACCTCAGTTACCCACCCTTCCCCATCATTACATAAAAGTTAATAAACAAATATCTACGGAAATACTTCTGTCCGCACAATGTGTAAAGGAGAGCTGGGTAGCTGATGTCTGCTGGAGAAAAAAAAATCAAGGTTGCTCTTTAGCTGATTTTTTTTCAAATATAGGTCCACAGTTGGGATCGAACACCCAACCCCACCCTTACCGAAAATGTAATAAAAATTGTTCACACAAGATGCGAAGGGAAGCTGTGTAGCTGGGGTCTACAGTAGAAAAATCCAGGGTGTTGTTCTGCTTAGTTTTTTTTTTTAAAGTAGATCTAAAGTTGAGGTCGTATACCCTACCCAACCCTTACCGGACAGTTAATAAAAAAAATCTGCGGCCATACTTTTATCTGCACTAGGTGAGAACGTAAGCTAGAGATCTAGGGCCTACTTGATCAAAATTACAACTTAATTTATAGCACGGATCAATCTTTTTAAGGTAATAAATAATTTACTTGCCCACCATACTTATAATACAAAAAATAAACTTTTTGTCCAGTCATATTTAGGCGAAATCCACTAGTTCAGATGTAGAATGTTTTGTCACAGTTTTGTGTGGCACAAAAAAAAGTTAAAGCACGAGTGCAACTTTCTTTTCTTTTAATGCAGAATTATTATTACTTTTCATGAACTATTTGACAGGATGCCGATAATATTGAAAGCTATTTCACCCAATAGTGCAATTTTGCCTTCATTAAAAAAAATCATAAGTATTTACGATTCTATAAACACTCAAAGTGTTGACTATTTAAAATGTAAAGCGGGCAGTACGCTGTGTAATATATCGAAAGCGATTGATTTTGCCTTTATATAACTAATAATTACATAAGATGTATTTTTCATTATTTATTCGTTATTCTGATTGGCTAACTGCTCATCTCATGTTATTCCTTACGCAATTGCATTACACAATGAAATTCATCATTCATGATGACACGAGGTTCAACACTAAAGTACAAAGGTGAATTTAATAAAAATTTGATAAAAATCGTGTTTTCATGATCCTAGTTAAAAATGTAATTATAAATATTAAATGCTTCTTTTTGTAACTTCATAGGGTTGTAAAAGCGTTGACCGTACGCACATTTTCAGAATGAAGCGCCAAAATGAATTTTGGTCAACGCCTTACACCTCAATGAAGCCACGGTAACAAAAAATTTAGCATTCAATTCTTAAATGAACCAGAAATTAAATTTAAATATTCATTAAATGTGTCTTTGACTGCTTAGTTATATATGTAAAACTGATGATATAGTGGTTATATATTAATAAAAACATTTGAAGAACGTTTGAGTCTTATGCAATATTTGTGTTTATATATTTGAAAACTGGCTGCTACCGACTGGCTGCTTGAGCCTGGTCTCACAAACTCCGCATTTTAATTACAGCCGATTACATTGAGTGTGTAGACAAAGGTAATATCTTTGGATCGCTTGTTTGTTAGCTGAACTACGAAGTAACTAGGTAAGGTATACCACCCTCCTGTAGAAGGAGCCTAGTCCTACAGACAGATTGATTAGTCTAGTCTTAAAGGAGGGTAGTTTACCTAACCTAATAATACAAGCAAGCTAACCAAGGATATTATACTGTTGCCTACACACACAATGCAATCGGCTGTAACTTCTTTACATTACAGGTTGCAACACATTGCCAAATCATTGGGTTCCAATAAACGTTTGGAAAAAAAGTCAATGTGCTTTACCATAGGGTTTAATGCAGAACAATTACAAGAAATCTATTATGGAAACTTTCAAAAACAATATCAAAATCGAAATCTAACTGAACAATGAAGTTACTCACATTAAAAAAGGTTGAGACATTGAAGGCCATTTTTTTTTTTATTCTTGCGTGTCTTATTATAATCAGACGGTAATTTTAGAGTTTACAAAGAAATTTAATATTAAGACAAAAATCAATGTAGAGTTTCATTGGTGAAATTAACATTACATTACAAATAAAGGATTCTCAAATGATCATGACTTTTGCTTGTATTAAAATGATCAATCAATCAATCAATCAATCGATTGATCAATCAATAAAATTGAGAATGGAAATAGAAAATGTGTCAAAGAAACAACGGCCTAACCAAAGAGCACAGCCGAAGGCCACTGATGAGTCTTCAACACAACGAGAAAATTCCACAACCAAAGGCGGACTTCAGCTGGTCTCCAAATAAAAATATGTACTACTTAGTGAAAATGGACATCACACTTAACTTAGATATAAAAAAAAAACATAAAAAAAAACTAACAAAGATCAGAATCTCCTGTCTTGGGAGAGGCGCAAAAATACGGCGGGGCTAAACATGCTTTGTGAGATCTCAACTCTCCCGCTATACAACTATATGTAGGTCATGTAGAATAAACATACACACAACAATATGCACAGAAAAACTCAGTTTAAAAGAAATCCGAGTCCGATGACAAAATAGTAGACAAAAGAAACTACACAAAATGAATATGATTCATAAATTAACAAAAAACTACTAGCAGTAACTGACATGCCAGCTCCAGACCACAATTAAACATATCGAAAGAATATATAGATATAACAAGATGTGGTATGAGTGCCAATGAGACAACTCTCCATCGAAGTCACAGTGTGTAGAAGGAAACAATTATAGGTTAAAGTACCCTCTTCAACACGAATCCTTGGCTCACACCGAATAGCAAGTTATAAGGATCCCCCAAAATGACTAGTGCAGAACCATTCAAACGAGAAAACCAAAGGTCTAAACTATATATATAACTAGAGGCTCTAAAGAGCCTGTGTCGCTCACCTTGGTCTATGTGTTTTGTGTATGGTGATGTGTTCGTAAAATCTTACTTTACTAAACATTTTTGATACTTACAATGATCTCTATCTAAAATGAACTTAGCCTAGTAGTTTCAGTGGAAAATATTTTGTAAAAATGTACAAATTTATGAAAATTGTTAAACATTGACTATAAAGGGCAATAACTCCTTAAGGGGTCAATTGACCATTTTGGTCATGTTGACTTATTTGTAGGTCTTACTTTGCTGTACATTATTGTTGTTTACAGTTTATCTCTATCTATAATAACATTCAAGCTAAGAACCAAAAGCTGCAAAATTTTCTGTAAATTACCGATTCAGGGGCAGCAACCTAACAACAGGTTGTCTGATTCATCTGAAAATTTCAGGGCAGATAGATAATGACCTAATAAACAATTTTACCCCGTCATATTTGCTCTTAATGCTTTGGTTTCTGAGATATAAGCCAAAATCTACATTTTACTCCATTGTTCTATTTTTATCCATGGCGACCATCTTGGTTAGTTGACCAGGTCACCGGACACATTTTTATACTAGATACCCTAATGATGGTGGTGGCCAAGTTTGGTTGGCTCAGTAGTTTCAGAGGAGAAGATTTTTGTAAAAGTTACGACGACGGACGACGGACGCCAAATTATGAGAAAAGCTCACTTGACCCTTCGGGCCAGGTGAGCTAAAAAACGAGAACGAGAACGACATCAACAAAACGACAACTACTGTTTTTTTTGTGTGATTTTTTTATTACTAGACCAAATATTTCATGATTTTTTATTATCTAGGACTGTATTTTTGATTAATAATTGATTACCAAGTTTAATAAAAACATATGTGTGTATAGCAAACATATTAACTTTGGCTTGAATGACGTCTATTTAATTGTTTTCGACTCGCTCTGCTCGGAAAAATTGATAAGAATAAAATCCTAAGATTGAACGCGTTCGTTCAACAATCTTATTAAACATGTTAAAATTAATATATAATATATTAATTTTCTCATACACATAAGTATAACGAAATCAGAGATATACCTTTTAATTAGATAAGTTCGTCTAATTTACAAATGTAGTATTATCTGTAGTAAATTTACTGACTTCTTTGATAAAGGATTTGAATAAGAATGTGTCCATACCACATGAATGCCCCACTCGCACTATCATATTTCCATGTCTAGTGGACCGTGGAATTGAGGGTCAGAACTCTATATTTGGCATTAAAATTAAAAAGATCATATGATATAGAATATGTGTACTGAGTTTCAAAAAAAATATATCTGTACAATAACCTCACTTTCAGGTATAGAGATGTGATTTTTTTCTGAGACAAGTGCTTGTGACAATTCAAAAGAACTTGCAGTCATTCGATGTTCAGTACTTCAGTACTTTGATTGTTTGAAAACGAAGTAAAAATACCCTGCCACATTCGGTATGTGTTTTTGTTAGACCTTTTTCTTTTTTTCTGTTTTCTATCGATCTCATGCGTTAAGCCCATTTCCACTGATTTGTATAGTTTGTTCTTATGCTGTGCTGTAAAAAAAACTGTCCCAGCTGTTAACAAGCATGTTAATTGTAATTCATGTTGTTTTAAAACAGGCCGTTATTTTTCTCAATAGAACTGTTTCATATTTTTCAATTCATGGACTATTGTAGCCGACAATACCGTATGTTTTTTTTTCTCATTGTTGAAGATTATATGGTTGCCTATATATAATTGCTTACATCCACTACATTTGAACTTTGTGGGATAGTTGACTCATTTGCATTAATACCAAATATCCTTATTAAAAGTTGAGGGGTGTGTGTATTTCTGTGGAAAAATTCAACGTTTTTATCCCAGGTCGGTCACCGAAGACTAAAGAACGTTCATGTGTGGTTTGGCAATCGTACATGCCCACGACACCAATGTCCAGATATTGTTCGGAAGATGTTTTGAGAAGTTACAATGCTACCGGATATGTAAAATTAAACTCTAACCGTATATTACAAAACACAAAACTGGCTATCTTTGTTAAAAAGTTAAAAACCGAACATGGTTTACATTAAAGCTAAAAATCCCAATCCCACGGCATCAAATAATTAAAAAAAAACATATGACCTTTAACATTGGAGGGCTTAACTAGCATTGAGCCGTGTCCAGGTCCTAAATAGAAAATAAAGAGATCGGAGTAAATGTACACGGGACAAAATCGCACACAATATATATAAAAAAAAAAATATTAATGAACAGGGCTTTTATTCCTGTTCTTCATCTTGAAAGGAGCTGGAGGGTCTTCAACGATGAACTAGACCATTGATCTTCATTATACAAAAGTATCATAGGTTAGTGTATCGGACTACAAAACATAAGTTCCTGGTTCGATCCACGTTCCGGGGAGAAAATTTCCCAACCACTATTAATAAATATGTTTAAACTAACAATAGCCACACACGCTTGACTTTGTGGATTACATAATTTTTTTCTTCGTCCTACATATGTGTCTTTTGATATTGTTCATACATGTAAATACTAAAAGTCTTACACTGTATCTATATATTTTGCTCCGAGACCAGAACATAATAAAATAGATAAAACAAAACTTGCGCTTTAGATTAAGAAAGGGTCTGAAAGATTTTGTATAATTTTTTCCAGTTCTTTCTGGGGTCCTTGAGCCTTTCCCTCGCCAACAATATAAAATTTTAGAATAAGTTGTTAACGTAAATATAATTTGGACTTTTTATCAGCCTTTTTGGATCCAAAGGTTATACTTGCATGCAAGTAACAATGCTGATTTATAATTTTGTTCAAACATGTTTGTACATACGAAAAGATATTTTTCTTAGTTTTAGTAACAATGCTTACCAGTGATAGAAATGCATGAAAAATATGTCTGTTTTCGTAATTTTTGATTGATTTGATATTTGAAACTTCATTATTGTAATTTACCTAAGAATTGAATGATTTGTAACTTTATTGGGGTATAAAAGCGTTGACCGAAGTACATTTTGTATCAAGCGCGGAAGCAGACATAAATATGGTTAATTAAAAATGCAAGCATGGAAAAATTAACAATCGCAAAAGAAATAATAAAATAAAATAAAAAAAAATAAAAAAAAACCCTAACCAAAAAAAAAAAAGATAATCTGTAATAGGAGCAGCAATTGTTTGTTGTTCTTTTCAGTCAGAATAAGTAGAAGATTATTTGCCTTTAACCAAACAGTTATTCTTCAAATTTTCTTTTCCATCAAAGATTTCCTATTTTTTTTCAAAATTTAAAAGTAGCAATATCCTACACATTGACTCACGAAGTTGTCCAGGTATAATATTAACATAATTGAAAGTATTATAACGATCCAAAACAAAATCACTGGCAATGTTTCAGTTTGATGTAAGTGATTCCGTCTACAATATTCAACAATCAAAGTCTCTATGTCAGTATAACCTTTCATGCTGGCAATTTGTTTAGGTGATATAAGAGAACCACCATAACTGACACATTTACTGTGATCTGCTCCTTTTTCTAATAATATTTTAACTATAGCTCTGTGACCTTTCTGACACGCAACAAATAACGGGGAGGCATCATACCTGCTACACAAATTAATTTCTGCCTTGAAATCTAACAACAACGTCACTACATCAGCATGTTTATTTTGACAAGCAATAAACAGTGGGGACTTTTTATCCGCTTGACACTTATTGATGTCTGCATTGTTGTCCAGTAACAATTTTACCATGTGAATATTACCCTTTTCACAAGCAATAATAAGTGGAGATACTTCATCTTTTCTACACTTATTTATGTCTGCCGTGTTGGCCAATAGCAGTTTAACTACATCAACATGATTATACTGACAAGCAATACACAAGGGAGATGTTCCATTGTTTGCGCACTTATTTATGTTTGCCTGGTTGTCAATTAACAATTCTATCATTTTTATGTTTCGACTACGACAGGCAAAAAAGAGGGGAGATATTCCATCTTCTGAACACTTATTTACATCTGCCTTTTTATCAAGTAATAGCTTTACTATTTCTAATTGTCCTCCTAGACAAGCAATAAACAGAGGAGATTCTTCGTCATCTGTACACTTAACAATGTCTGCTTTGTAGTCTATTAATAGCTTTACTATATCTTTATGTCCCTTTCGACAAGCTATAGACATGGGCGATGTTCCTTTACGTGTACATTTATTTATGTCTACTTTGTATTCCACTAAAAGTTTTACAATATCTGTATATCCGTTTTTGCTAGCTGTAAACAGGGCAGATTTGTTATCAGTTGCACACTTATTTACGTCTGCATTATTTTCCAGTAGCATTTTTGATATATTTAAATATCGCCTTTCACAAGTGATAATCAGTAGAGATGATCCGTTTTGACTACACTTATTGACGTCTGCTTTATTTTCGAGTAAGATCTTGACTACACCTTCATAATTATTTAGACAAGAAACATACAATGGAGATGCTTCATCATCTGTACACTTATTAACGTCTGCCTTGTTGTGCAGTAACAGTTCTACAATATCTACATAATTATTCTGACAAGCAATAAACAATGGAGAAGCTCCTTCATTTCCACGCTTATTAATGTCTGCTTTCTTGTCGAGTAACACCTTTACGATATTTTTACATCCTGTCTGGCAGGCACAGAACAGTGGAGATATTCCTTTATCACTACACATATTGACATCTGCCTTGTTGCTTAGTAACTGCTCTACGATATCTATACGCTTATTCTGACAGGCAATAAGCAAGGGAGAAATTCCTCCTTTTTTACACTTATTAATGTCTGGCTGATAGTTCATGAACAGCTTTATGATATCTACATAATTATTCTGACAAGCAATAAACAATGGAGATGCGTCGTCATGGTCACATGTATTAATGTCCGCCTTCTTGTCCAGTAACATCTTTGTGATATCTGTACATCCTTTATGACAAGTAATGGACAATGGAGATGTCCCGTTAGCAGTACACTTATTGATGTCTGCCTTGTTTTCCAATAGAAGCTTAACGATATAATAATTGGTATTTTGACAAGCAACAAACAATGGGGATATTCCGTTATTATCACATTTATTAATATCTGCATTATTGTCCAGTAACATCTTAATGATAACTTTACATCCTTTCTGACAAGCAATGAACAACGGAGAAGTTCCATTATCTGTACACATATTCATGTCAGCCTTGTTGTCCAGTAACAGCTTTACTACATCTTTATGACAGTTTTCACAAGCACTAAACAAAGGGGATATTTTACTATTTGTACTCTTATTAATGTTTGCTTTGTTTTCCAGTAACAGCTTAACTATATCTATCATTCCATTCTGACAAGCCACATACAGGGAGGATGATCCAGAACTATGACACTTATTAGCGTCTGCTTTGTATTTAAGTAACAGCCTAACTATATCTATCATTCCATTCTGACAGGCCACATACAAGGGGGGTGCTCCAGTATTATGACACTTATTAGCGTCTGCTTTGTTTTCCAGTAACAGCTTAACTATATCTATCATCCCATTGTGACAAGCAATAAACAGGGGTGACGCTCCATTCTCTATACAGTTATTAATGTCAGCTTTGTTATTTAGTAACATATTCACTAAATCTAAATTATGATTGTTTTGACAAGCATTACACAATGGGGATTCCCCTTTAAGTGTGCACGCATTAACATTAGCTCTATTGTTCAATAACAGGTTGACTATATCTATATATCCCTCACGACAAACCACATGAAGTGCAGATGATCCATCAAGTCTACACTTATTAATATCCGCCTTGTTTTTCAGCAGCAGCTTTATTATATCTATGTATCCTAACTGACAGGCCATTAACAGGGGAAAATCTTCTTTTGTAGTATTATTGATGTCCGCTTTGTTGCCAAGTAAAAGGGTAACAATATCAACATCTTTATTTTGACAAGCAATAAATAGTGGAGACATTCCATCAGCTGTACATTTATTTATGTCTGCCTTATTGTCCAGTAACAGCTTTACGATTTCTTTGAATCCATTCTTACATGCAATAAACAGTGGACTTGTTTCATGTTCTGCGCACTGATTTATATCTGCATTGTTTGCTAATAGCATCTTTAGTATTTCAATACGCCCTGTTTGTGACGAAGCAAAAACAGGACTCAAACCATTGTTTGCGCAAAGATTTACATCAACTTTGTGTTTAAGACACCACTGAATAAAAGGGATATATCCTCGAAGGCAACAGTATAAAAGAACAGTACTCTTTTCATTGACATCATATATATCTGCTAAATGACTTTGATACTTAATATCAAGTGTATTCAAATAATTGAGAAAAGTTCGTCTGAACTCTGACAAGCCCATATTTATATTATTGAATACAGAAAATACTTGACCGTCAAACCAGTCAGCAATCAGTCGTCGCATGTATAGTTGATGGTATTTGGATGGAACAATAGTAATAAACTGGTCCGTGTCATCTTTTTTTTCTAATAAAAACCGTTTCATGATGAAATGGCTTTGTGCATGCTTAATTAAACACCAAATAATCTTCTTTCCAAAATAAAAAGATAAGAAATCAAAATCTTTATCATGTAAAGTTTTGTACACACCTTTTTCTTTCTTTATGAATGTATCTTCAAGCGAACGAAGTTCGCCTAATAAGGTTGACCTTGGTGTTTCTTTATCAAGTCTACATGCTTCACATGTATCTTCTATGATTGTTCTGTTTACGAAACTTCTGTCTTTTGTCAAAAATGTTTCAGGCAACGCATTATTGAAAATGACACACAACGCTAACGCACAGTATTTACCAAAAAGTCTCTCCTTATGAAGATTTTCAATCTCCTCTTCGTACAATGAACATTTATTCTGGAGGAAATCACTACAAGTAAGTTGGGGATTATCATGATACAATTTACAGAGAAGAAGAAAAGAATCATATTTATCACAATATTTGCTAATTTCTGAAGCTTTTGTTTCCATATATGACTCCGCTATTAACTTCTTTTCGGGTTGTGAAAGGCATATATTGTCCGATGACAGGTTACATACTTTGGTTCTGAAAATTTGTAAAGATTCAAATTCTATAGCTTTATAAACTTGTAATTTACAGGCTACAACGATTTTTATAAGTTTATTTTCAACTAGTATATTTGTATACTTAATAACTTGTTTCCAATTGTTTACATCAGATTGGTTTATGGTATATGTTCCACAAAAGTCATCAATAACAAATAGTGTCTTCTGATTTGGGTTATCAAACTGAACAATGTCATGTGGATGGGTAACCAACAGTACATCATATCCTTCTTCTTCCATTTTCAAAGCCACATGACGAAGAGTTGCCGTTTTTCCACCATCAGAACTAGCTGTGATAGTTACACAACTATTCTCCTGAACACTTTTGAACACGTGTTTTGCGGCCCTGGTCTCTATAAAGTTGATATCATCCTTACGCCACTGATCCATTATCTGAATGATTTGTACTGAAATAGAAGCTCGCCTATGATATTAAACATGATAATTTTGGATTATTTAACGTCATTGAACACTATTTTATACGAACTGAATTCAGCAAAATTTATTTTTTATATTGTATTTTGATAGCGTGTTTTGGATTTACGAAAAAGACTAGAACAGAAGTAATGATATACAACTATTGACTTTTGATGAGGTTTATACAATGATTGATGAACCCCAGATATATGTTATTGAGCGAGGCCGATGGTAAATTGCATATCTCTGGCGTTGTCAAATCATTGTAACAACTAAAATCAATAGTCAACATTTGTTTTATTATATTACTTTTTATCCTTCTCAAATTGATTAGTATTTAATCAAGATACTTTTAAACTGTCCTCTGTGTTTATTCTAAATATATCATGTGCGTTTGCTGTCGCTAATTTTCATATTGAAATATTCTAAAGTAAAATTACAAAAATACTGAACTCAGAGGGAAATCAATAATCACATGGCAAAATCAAATAACAAAACGCATCAAAAACGAATGGACAAGAACTGTCATATTCCTGACTTGGTGCAAGCATTTTCAAATGTAGAAAATGGTGGATTGAACATGGTTTTATAGCTAGATAAACCTCTCACTTGTATGACAGTCGCATCAAATTCCATTATATTGTCACCGATGCGTGAACAAAACAGACACAATAGGTAAAAAGGTAAAAAAATAGTCAATAAACCTTTTATGAAAGAAGATTTCCTATGCTTTTACAGTTTTTAGTGAATGAGAAAACGGAACCTTTACAGTCATTTAATAAATAAAATTGAAATTAAGATAGATCATAAGTAATAAAATAGGTAAGAGGTAAAGGAAGGACTTTAGGTCCTCCATTCAGATGCGAACTACATCGCAGCAGTCAAAGCCTTAAACTAAATACTCCCGTTCTCGTTTAAAAGAAAAAGCCTGCTCTAATTCGTTCAACAGTTAAACATAAACAATGAATGCTTTTTTTCTTTATTTGATTTGATTATAATATGTTGTTTGAGTACTGATTTTTACTTCAGAATGCATCTTTATAGGTGTTTTGTCAATTCAATTGTGTGCAGTTTCTGAAATATACGTTTGAATCTAAAGATAACCAAGGTAAATCTCGACACATACACCACTACAGGTCAATGAACTATGCAATGTATATAATTTTACCTATCCATGTGGGTCTGGCCCAAATACAAAATTTCAATACGGATCTGCTTTTTTAGGTACAAACAAGTACATATTAGATAATGAGAGATGTTCAAATGTCATAAATTGAATAGAAAAAAACCCAAACCAAGGTTATTTAATTGTTTGAATGGCATAGACCTAAAGAAGGTAAATTGAGAAACGTTCTTCGGACGCATGCAGCTTATAATGTATTGATATCACTTTTCACACATCGACCCATATATATACACATACATAGCAGTTTCATGATAATAAGTTATCAAAAGGCAGAAACGAAAGTGCATAAACTATGTAAGGATTCATAGAATAATATCAATTCCTCTCTTTCGTTATGAATACAAGAAAACACAAAGCATCTTGCAGAAATGTCAATGAAATATTCGCTCCAGTACCAATTATCTTGTGGTAGTTTTTATATATCACGACACACTATTCACATAAATATGTAGCTTCAAACTTGTATCAAGGGAAATCAAACGTTTCACAATCTGTCTAAAACATATAGTAAAGATTACCATCATCAAGATTGAGTAAATAAGAGGGAAATTGTGCCTTTGAAATCAACTTGTATAACCCTAGAGGTTCCAGGGTTTAAAAAAGGCGATGCATAAATGCGGATTCTTTTTTAAATTTGAATAAAATCTGTGAATCCCTTAGTCACATACAAGCATCATATACATTTTGAATTGTGGTAAAAATAGTAAAGACGTAGTACCAACTTAATGTATATAACTGCCTACATACGTCAACTTTATCTTAATTGCAGCTAATAAAGAAGAAAACTCGAGCTGCATTTAATTATTAAATGAAATATTTAAATTTTAAACGCCATCGTTCATGTTGTTTTAACAACTTTGTTCGTACTGTTAACTGAAACTTATCAGGAAATCATATTTAGTACTTAACTTTATATAGTTATTCCCACAAAATTGAAAAGAGAACTCGACTTATATTTTCATGGAAGTCTGAAATGCTTCAGTGCTTTAAAATATAATCTTGTTGTATAATAGACGTGTTTTTGAAATTTAGTGTCAAAAGGGGAAAAAAACACTCTTGAATATTATTTCAACTTGATAATTTACAATCATAATGGAAGTACCAAAGAAAATCAGATCAAACGTTTCCAAGAAAAAAGATACGTTCATACAGAAAAAAAATCGCATACTTTTTATACAATAGTGATAAAAATCACTTTTTTTCTATTCAACATTTCAAGAGGTACACTATGATAATTGCACTTACGGTTGATGGATATATAAGCAGGATTTAATACGGCTCAACAAGACCTCCAGATTACTTACTTCATAATTTTACTTGATTTGAAAAAAAATACATTGATTGATGTTGAACGATATGACTTGTGAACTTTACCATTCAATACAAAGGAAGATTATGTAGAATAAACAAAAAGAACAGATACATCTACATGTAGGCGCCATGATGAAACCCAGAATGACATAAAGCGTCAGTTGAAAAGAGAGTAACTTTTCTCCCTGGAAAAGAACTGATAGAACACATGTGTATGTTTTTACCTCTGATGTTCCAAGGTACAATTGATTGGTCTAAAGGCTTTGTTCTTAGTTCAATACATTTCTCATTCATATCTGGACCACCTAGTCGTCCGACAGCCTACGTAGAATGATCAAAATTTAATGTTATTCATGAACCATACACTATCAACTATAAATAAGTATAAGCTAATCATAAATGTAGATTTACTCCAAAAACAAATGATTTAAATGAGTACTGGAATATATCGATATGGATTAAGACAGACATTTTCCTAGGTAAGTTATTTGCGTTACGTGCAATTTCCAAAATATATATTTGCGTTATAGGTTTGACAATTCTGAAATAAAACGCTTAACAAGCTTGCGTTTTGATTTTAAAATTTTAAAATTGAACTAAATCGAGCGAATAAATATTGTATCACATTTAATGCAGTGGTAGAGTCTTTATGTGTATACAAGTAGGATGTTATCTTTTCTTTATAGCGGATGTACTTGAGTGGTCTATTGAGCTAAACATAAGGCTAAGCGATTGATTTTGTAGTGCATCAAAAGTGTGGGCTAAAATTCAGTTGATGGACAAAATTGTCAGCATAGAACTATACCTCTACTACAGTTAGGTTTATTTTTCAGACTCATATAAGAATCCCGGCGAGAGAGTGAAACAAAAATTGATTTTCGCAAATTTGCTGATTTAAAATTGTGATGCTGATATTTAAACATTGTTAAAGTAATTACGAAAATAATATGTGTTTTCAGTCGTGTATCATTTTTACCGGTGATCTAATGTAAAGATCTGACGCTGAGTTGTCACTTGTTTAGACGTACTTACAATGTATATAATTATTTCTGTGACGGCATCTTAAGATCCTTTATGACAGACAATTTAACTAATCTGCAATCGTCATACCTTATATATCATGTACATTTACTGTGCTAGATTTTTCTGACGAGGAAAGGTAACACTAGGTAACCGAAAGTTGAATATTTAGTTAAAGTCTAGGTCCCCGAGTGTTCTAGAACGCTGGACAAGCGCGGGTGTTTTTGGCATTATATCATAATAGCATGAGTTCGAATCCTGGCGAGGGAAGAACAAAATTTTCTTCCGCAAATTCAAAATTTAATGCGCTTTCAGTCGTCTGACACCTTCACTGGTGATCTAATGGATGGATCCATCGTAGAGTTGTCACTTGTTTTGATTTATGTATATCTTTATACCTCGTCTCAAATTGAGTTCGCAAATTTTTGGTCTTTCCTCAACAGGAATCGAACCCATACTTTAATGGCATTATGGCAATCCCACCTGCACCGTGTCAAGCGCACAAGACAACTATTCCACCTAGCTATAGGCTATTAAAAATTAAAGCTTTCGGTGATGGACGAAATGCCTTTCCTCGTTGGATTTGTCAAGGGTTGTAACACAGTACATGATCTATAGTAGGGAAAGTAAATGTGGTAATTTTGAAAAGTATACTAATGTTAATATCCTTGCCGCCACATCAACGTTTAATTGTTATTACCACATCGAAACATGTGACAACTGTATGACAGCCTTTATCCCTCAGATAACACGTGGAAAAACAAGGCTAAACCATAATATATATATGATTCGTCTCAAATTTAGCACAACAATGTTAGATCTTCAATTTTGCATTAGCAAATTTTTATTCTTTCCTCAGTGGGATTTGACCCCTTGCTTCTGTGTATCATGTACAGCGCCGAAAACCTCTCGACTACCTATAGACTACAAAAAATAGCCTTCGGCGGTCGATGTGATACTTTTCCCCGTCGGCTTTATTTAGGATTGTAACAGACAGACAAAATAGCTGATCTGAGAGGTGCACTATATAATTACCATTATACAACATGTACTGTGATTGAAATAGCAATCAATTACCTTACACTTTCTCAAAACATATAACAAAAATCTGCATTCCTTTTATTTTGAACTTTTTTTAAAAGGAATATTGTTGCTTACTATGTTCTTTCACATCCATTTCATTTAACAACAAATGTAAGTGATAAGTGATATCCCTACCCCAGTAATATCCTCCCATGCAGTAGTAAATAGTGCTGTCCTTATCTTTCCATCTGCAAAATGAGTTAAATGGTTTCTGTAGTGTTTGATTCTGGCTAAGTCAGCAATGGGTGAAAAATCTGTACTTGATGGTATGCTGTCATATCCACCTGCTGGTGGAGGTCCATCAGTAAGATGCCTGATCAAAACTACCATTAATGTGACATCAAAGGTCTTAGAACTTGGAGCAACTGTAAATACATTATCTAAAGGCAATAAAACATAAAAATAAGAATGGAAACATGTGGAATGGGGAATGGTTGTTGCAGAAAATAACAAAATATTGCGGGAGATATTTTTTTTTTCAGTACTTCAATAATTTCCTCCGACTTATATTCTAGTTCGAAAAAGTAGTCTTTTTAATATCTACTAAATTATATGTCCTTCAAACATATTTTTGTTGTTGTTGTTGTTGTTTGAACTGTTGAATATGTAATGTGTCTCTTTTGCTTATACTGAAACTGAGATGCCTTCTTATACGGAGAGAGGGGTTTTTTCATTACACAGAAATAGTTTAATTTGGTTTGTTTCTTATAGTGTATAATATCATAATGAAAAGTAGTATTTTTTTTTTATTATTTTAACATCTATTACATAAACGGTCTCAATTGTTTTGAACCAGATGCACATTTCGACCATAAATGTCTCTTCAGTGTTGCAAGAGAACAAAATATTTGAAAATCAAAAGTTTATTGATATAATGAATAGTTTATGAGTTTATGTAGACGACACGCGCGTCTGGCGTACTAAATTATAATCCTGGTACTTTTGATAACTATTTACAACACTGGGTCGATGCCTGTGCTGGTGGACATTTCGTCGCTGACGGTATCACCAGCTCAGTAGTCAGCACTTCGGTGTTGACATGAATGTCAATTATGTTGTCTATTTTATAAATTTCTTGTTTACAAAACTTTTGAATTTTTCGAAAAAGTAAGGATTTTCTTGTCCCAGGAATAGATTACCTCAACCGTATTTGGCACAACCTTTTGAAATTTTAGATCCTCAATGCTCTTCAACTTTGTACTTGTTTGCTTTTATAAATATTTTGATATGAGCGTCACTGATGAGTCTTATGTAGACGAAACGCGCGTAAGTCGTACTAAATTATAATCCTGGTACTTTTGATAACTATTATCAACAAAAAAGACAAAAAAAACATAGTCAAAATCGAGCATGGATTGTGAGCTTTGCATCAGGAAGATGTTTTTCTTTCTTTTAAAATAATTTAAAGAATTTTGTAACAGCAAATTTTAATAGCAATATCCGTATTCTCATGTCAGTTCCTAAGTAATGACTCCTGCGCTTATGATTCCCTCAGCGAGGAACAGTCCATTAGCTGAGGTGTCGATCCAGTGGTAGTTCTAACATTAACGCTACCAATGTTGCTTTACTAGAACGTTTTTCGGCAATAAATGTCTTTTTAATGATTCTTTAATTTGAAACGTCCAAAATATTTGAAAATTAGTAGCTAGTTAAAAATAGAGTTTTAATAGATCCTATGTCGCACACTCAAGTCTATGTTCATAATCAACAATTGACTCTCTTCAAGTTTGTAGACAGGAATAAAGTTCATGACAGAAGAAATGTCTTTGTTGATTTTGTCTGTTTAGTTCTTTCTATCTTATTTATGTTCTGCCCAAAACGCAAAAGAGGCTACAAAAAATTCATCCAAGGGCTAATATTCACATGAAGAGTGCCAATCTACTAACTATATCGGTAACATTTCACTTGATGATCAGAATTGTTATATGATGCTTCTAATTATCTATTATATTGTTTATCATTTAAGGCAAAATGTGAAACAATTGTAAAAACCGTCATATAACTCAAGTAAGGAGCCCAAGACGATTTCTTCCTAGGGTTTGAAAGGAGATCTTGTCTTTTTGCATATTAAACTTTCTATCGATTATTATTTTACGATTAGAGGCAAAATACAAAATAAAAATGGAAAAAATGTCATCAAAAGGCAATAACTCAGAATTGACCGACGATTTTCATCACTAATCTTGCTGATAATTTTTGCAACCTAGAAGATTGGTTAAATTTGACATTTAAGGGCATTAATTCTCATTAGAAGTCATCTGACAGTTTTGAAGCCAATGAACAATTGTTAGTGCTCATGAACATTCTTAGAATTTTCTCTATAAATAATTTTTTTCAAAACAAAACAAAACATGCATTTTACCCTACGTTCTATTTAAGTCTTGGTCTTGGTTTTGCAGGAGGGGTCATCGGACACATTTTAAACCAGATACCTTAAAACGGTTGTAGTAAAGTGTGGTTAAATGTGGCTTGTAAGTTGCAGAGGAGATGACTTTTATAAAAGGTGGCGACGACGAATGACGGACGCAAAGTGACGTGAAAAGGACACTTGGCACTTTGGTCCTGTTGAGCTAAAACTGAAAATCTTTTTATCAAAAGGGACAAAATGTATAGACCAAATCGGATCTGCAAAAAGGGAATTATCTGGTTAAAATACAATTTTACAAAGCTATCCCTAGAAAACAACATGCATCATATCATTTTATTTAAATTAGATCAGATCAGATATTATCATAACGTATATCTACCTTTTCGGGGAAACAGTAATTTCCACTGAGCTGCATTAATGACACGCTTACGTTTTAAGTCAAACAGTTGTTCATATTCCTTTTTAATGCAGGTCTCTAATTTAGACGGATGGAACTCTTTGTCAAAATATACACGCACAGCCCTTCGTGAAATTCCACTCAGCAACAAAATCATTCTCAAATAATTCTCTTCTTCCTCTGAAACATGTGATACATAGGTAGCTGCCATTTTGTGATTTTCTGTTTTTAATTCTAAAGTTGTTACACAAGATTATGGTCGAAATAGTCTCTATCGAGGTCTTCTAGTTACAGTGTTGTCTGTAAATTCAATGATAGGAATGTTACTGCACTTCTTTTGTTATCGGTACTTTAATTTTGTCATTGAAACACAAGACTCTTGGTGTAAGCTTGTTCAAGATCGATATATTTACATTGAATTATGTACTTTGTTGTTTGTTTTGCCTATATTTGAACTTCCTAAAACTAAGATGGGTCATCATCGTTGTCTGTTGTTTCAAGAAGGTATTGTCATACTTGATTGTCTTTTTTATCCTATGAGTAATGTATCACTTGCTTGTTTCAGTGTTTGATAATACGTGGGGATTATCTTTCTTGATGCCTGATAGTTAACAATGAGTCTTAGAATTATTTCCTTACAGTCTTGTAATTCAACTATTTATCAGATTATCTATAGTGCATGTCCGATAATAAAGTATTTATCATCTAATTTTCAACAACAATATCTATTCTGACGTGCCTTTTAAACAAGTTCCTTAAAGAATTTTACATAATCGTCCGCACTGTCTGTTAATCCACAATTACCTGTAAATTACAAAAGTAGATTCCTAAAATGCAAATAAATTTAATAGACAATTAAACTTATATTTTCTAAAGTCTTTGGCAGAACTATGACACATTGATACTAACATACAAAATATAAAAAAAAGATCTATTTCACATTGATACTAACATACAAAATATATAAAAAAAAAAAAAATCTTAGTTGTCCATGTTGTCCTTAATTTATGATTTTCTCCAAAGAGAAGAAAATAGAAAAGGTTCATTTAACAAACAATTAAAAGTAAAACCCAAAGTAAAACAAAATACCAAACAAATTATAGTCGGACAACACAATGGTATGCAACATATGCATGAACCCTACCAAAAACCAGGATGAACGTAGTGACTTCTAGATGAAGAGCGTATGCATGTACCCACATCATTTTGTATCTGGTGGTTAGTTGTCATGTTTTCCTATAAAGTAAATTATGTTGGTTGGGGGGATGGGTTTTTTTTTTCGAGAAATGTCAACATCATACTTTTACCAATAAATGTATTTGTTTTGCTTTACTAACTTAAATGATGGTAACTTGTCTGTTGGGAAAACATCATGTTAAAAATGGATGGAAGTAGAACAAGTGCGCAAAAACATTCGAAATTTTAAAGGCAGACGTAGAATAAGCGCTCAGAGACCAACTAATGTCTTATCCTAATTTTGGGCAATGATCTCACAGTCCCAACACATTTTCATGTAGATTGCACATCCATGGTTTTCAAATGTTTCGATGTGGGAGTTAATGATGATGATGATCAATCTAGATTAAATATTTTTTGTCATATGTATTTAAATAGGTCAATACTGATAAATATCTATGTTTTTTTACTTTACTGGTTGCATTACTTTTTAAAGACACATTATGTTTTATCCTCATTTTCATCAAAAAGGTCACACAATAATCAATATTTTCACAATATGTTTTTTCAAAGATTTTTTCTAAATCGAGGTAAATATAGAAAGACATCGGAAAGACATCGGATTCACAAATTTATTACGTGGAATTTTCGTTCACCTTTTATAAAGACATGTCATGCCCATACACTTTGTCAACTATCTGGGATCATGTCCGACCGAATCTGTTAGTATTTCAAAGTTGTTATTAATTGTTATGGTCTCAGTTAATCAAACATGTTGCTAACAAGTTTTGTAGATAAGCATTGTTAGCAATGTTAATGTCGCTAGGAGTTAAAATAAAAAAAGCTTGATAAGTTTTTTATAGTTTCAAGAGACGTTTGATAAATACTTTTCTATAGAACAGGAATGTGCTTTTTTGTGTTTAATTCATTATTATATAAGATTATATAAAAAACTTGGATGAAGATTTCATGTCTTACTTTCGCCCTTTCTAAAATCAAGCTGTCATATGATATGTCTTAAATAAAACATTAATTAAATATCTTCTCCGTAAAAATATCTGTTCGATAAATTGTAAAGATAAATACACAGAGAGGTATTGTAATTGGTGCATGAATTTGTTCATTTGAATCCGGTAAATTCTTTAAATCTAGGGAAATGTTGCTTGCGGAAATAAGTGTTTACTCATATACGTTCATATTCGTAAAATAATAAAATTCATTGAATGTTTAAAACTTCTTTTGTATACTATCTTGAATGAGAAACAAAATGGATATACGGATATTGTTTTATTGATGTTTGCTATTACAAATTTTGGGAATCATTTTATCTAAAGAATATATCTCATTATACATAACTCTGATTCCTTGTTCGAATTTGACCTTACCAGTTTGATCTCTTTCGATTTTAAAAGGTCTTCATCGTTTGATTTTTATTTTGTATTTCAAAAATCTTTATTTCGAGAGTAATCGTAAGCACGACAACATAATGTGCTGCCACTAGTTACGTTTTTAAAAAAAAAAAGATTGTTGAAGGATGAAAAGTCATTTAGAATCCATACCACGTCGTTGGAGGTTTATAAAACCGATTAATGATTTACTATAAACGCATAATAGTGTAATGTAATGAAAAGCATAGACAATAATTTTAGATAAACTATATTTTCCTATCAAATGAATATGTTTTAATAATAAGAATGGCCGATTGGCGTTAAAGCTTATCGTATGAATGTGGCACAATAGCTTACGATTGTTATTTGTCTTCAATTTCATTTGATATATAGTGGACTCTCGTTACCTCGAAGTCAGTTGGACCAGACAAATATTTAAAGATACCCTGTTTTCTTCAGTTAATGTTAAGGTCTTTATGTTTTTGAAGTGTACTGATATTTCTATATGAATATAACTTTAAATGCAAAATATTCTTGGCTTAAAAACGTGTTTGTTTTGAGAAAAATCATCTGAAAAGTTGGAGTAAAGGGTGTTTGAAATTTCCTGATTTTTTGTCAACGGGGGACACATATTCGCCGTTTTTACACATCTATTTAAAACCAAATAACTGCAGCTTTAAACAATATTTATCAAACAAATTTCATTGTAGATGAATAGCAGACATTTGAAAAAGTGTAAAAAACTGAAATTTGGGGCAATCAGTCAAAGAATTACTGAGAAATACCTCTTTGAATTTTTTTTTTCATTCAGGAAATTGGCTGAAGATCGAACTCCGTTTTTCGGTCCTTTGCGGTAAGTGCCGAAATGGTCTCATTTTTTCAAAAATTATCATATTTGTTATAAAAATATAATTTATCCGCATATTTCTGCCATTTCAGCCATCCTTTGAAGTTTTTACATCTCAAAATCATAAAACGGCGAAATTGTGTCCACGGCGAATATGAACACCCCACTCTATATGTTATGGTCTTTTAATATTATAATAGCATTTTATGTTTTTGTCTCTAATTCATTCTTCATATGTTTTGATATTTTTGTCGACGAGAGAGTAATTTTCAATCGATCTTAGCGTTATGTAAAGTTAACAAAAATGTTTTTTTTTATACAAGAGATGTTAGAAGATTATGTTTCCTTTGAGCTTTTCTGCAAGAGAAATACCAAAAAAAATTACAAACGCTGATTGAGCAGTTTTTAGTTAAAACCAACGAAAATCTTAAATCCTACTTTATACACAACCAATCTCATTAGTGCTAACGGTTAAAGTGGTAAACTATTTTTAAAAAACATTAAATATTTTTCGTAAGCTTTAACAATATATCACTAACTATTTTGTCAAAGATAACATTTTTCCTTTAATTTCTCTTGTAAATTTGAAATAACTTTTAATACGTTAAAATAGAATAAGACTCTGTTAAATAGTTTATTACAGACACTTTGTAATACACATGATTTACTTACTTTTCATGTTTCTCTTACTTTATTAATCCGATGTGTTTGCCGAAAAGATTTTAAATGATTTGGATTATCGAAGTAAATACGTTATATGGTATTCCTAGTGTCAAGATATGAAAATGTCACATGAGAACAATTATGTTGCCAGTATATCAACTCTCACCTTGGCACAGTTTTACTTAATATATGGATTTTATAGATAAATGCTATCAACCAAAGTTTAATATATACGACACACAGTGGTATTGATGTTAGTTTACAGATATCAAATTTTAAAATAAGTCACCTTCGTTCTCGTGATACTCACATGACGGGCACATGTTCATAAAGTTTAGGGACTGTATAATTTTTAGATGTTTGATTAAGCTTAGTTTCCAGAGCTGTATTAATGCAAACACGGTTTACGGTGCCATTTATACAAATATGAACTACTTTGGTATGGGTATATACAATAAATTTTGGCAAAAAAAAGAGAGACGAAAGATACCATAGGGACAGTCAAACTTATAATTCGAAAATAAAATGACAACGTCATTTCTAAAAATGAAAAAGAAAAACAGACAAACACTAGAACACATGATAAAACATATAAAAATAGGTCGCATTTATAAAAGGGAAGGAGATTGTAGTTACGACATAAGGAACATATCCGATATCATCTGTGAAACGGTAATTCCATAACTGTCAAACAACTCGTGATGGCGTCCGTAAAATTTACGAAGGGATGATTTCAACTTCACCATTTGGAACTCCTGGTTTAATAGTTTACTTGTGAGCAGCAACCCTCTGTCAAGAAAGTCATCATAGGAAACACAAGTACAGGAATATCGATCGTATAAATTGGGAGATATATACCCCGTATTCAGGTGCTGCTGGAATGTTGCTACATAGAAATAGAAAGTTCACAATTGGAAAGCTGAAATCATCTCTTTTACCGACTTACCTATATCTGTTGTATCCTTTATCTCTAGTTCGATTGGATAGATGCGTTCAACATAGTCACCAACTTTTGAATTATTTAGTGAAAAAACATCATATATATAGCGGAAAGTAAAGTTAAAGGATATTGCTAACTTCTTATTTTTCTTCCTAAGAAGTTCCCGTATGAGGTTAGCCTCATAATGATATAAAAAAAACAAGTCGGCAAGAAGAGGGGCACAATTGGTTCCGATTGGAATGCCGACAGTCTGTTGTAAAACATGTCCTCCGAACATAGCAAATATGTTTTCAATGACTTATAATTCAGTTCGACATATAATAAACTCATCATAGATACCAGGACTAAATTTTGTATATACGCCAGACGCGCGTTTCGTCTACAAACGACTCATCAGTGACGCTCGAATCAAAAAGTAAATAGGCCAAATAAAGTACGAAGTTGATAAGCATTGAAGACCAAAATTCCTAAAAGTTTTGCCAAATACGGCTAAGGTAATCTATGCCTGAGGTAAAAAAAGCCTTAGTATTTTAGAAATTCAAAATTTTGTGAACAGTAAATTTATAAATATAACCATATCAATGATATATCATGTCAGCACAAGTGCTGACTACTGGGATGGTGATATCCTCGGGATATAAATCTCCATCAACAGTGGCATCGAACCAGTGATAGTAAATAAACTCATCATAGATACCAGGACTAAATTTTGTATATACGCGAGACGCGCGTTTCGTCTACAATAAGAGATTTGTTCTGTTACGATCCAATCAAGCCGAATGAAGGAAAATTTGATAAATAATTTGTTGAGATCCAAAATTACAAAACGTTGGGCCATTCGTGATTTTTTTATACGTAGATTGATTCTGATGTAGATTTCAATGTTCAAATATCTTAAAATTAATTGAGAAATCAGCAATGTTTGAAAATAAAAGGATCACCTGCGTAGTCAGTGCTAACGCCATGACAGTTTTTAATACAACTGGACGCTGGAGTGGGAAGTGTCAATCCTAAATTATAGGATAAACCATATAAAATATAAAATATATTTTATAATTATGTCATACAATTAGACATCAGATGCAATAATCGCGCGAAATAGAGAATAGTAAAATCACAAAAAAATACTGAACTCCGAGGAAAATTAATCAAAAAAAGTCCTTAAACAAATGGCAAAATCGAAAGCTCAAACACATTAAACGAATAGATAACAGCTGTCATATACCGGACTCGTAACAGGTATTTTCGTATGTAGAAAATGGTGGATTAAAACTGGGTTAACCTCTGCCTTGCATGACAGTTTCCTAAAATTCCATTATATTGACCACGATGTGTGACAAAACAAACATACAATGCTCTTTTTTTCAATCTTGAGGTTCTAAAAGCATGTATTCTTCGACTGATAACTAATTACATTATCATGAATTTTTTTATAATACAGCTATTTAATGAAATGATACAAAAAGATATCAACACAAGAGGCACTTCCGAACTACAAATAAATATAGTTCCAATGCCTTAAACTGCGAGTTAATGCTGTTTCGTTTTCATAATTTCGCCATTCATTAGGAAGTTACAAAGTAATAAACAAAGATACTATGGTGAAGTTCGAATTAACCCATTACCTTAGTAAGTTTTGAAAAGTCATAGATAATCTTTAACTTAAATTTGGACGTTTGAGATGTCAGAATTTCACAATGTTAAATTAAAATATTTTCAGAAAAAGGTAACAAGCTAACTAATCGTCGCAATTTTAACATTTTAATGTAAAAAAGAAGATGTGGTATGACTACCAATGAGACAACGCTCCAAAATGACCAACTAGAGGTGAATGGTTTATTTATATGGAAATCTACTGTATAACAATATGCGTCGCCGAGTCCGAATACAACTGATTGAGACACCACAAAAAAAAAACGTAAACAATGTCATTAGAAAAAGAAAAAAAAACTATAAATCAAAATCTATAATTGTATTTCATAGAGTCCGAAATACACGTTTTACCTGTTTACTTAAATTCGATTCGTCGTATATTTTTCATCATAATACAGTATTTTTCATCAACTGAAATCACCGTGCAGTAGATCTTATTGGTTATTTAATGTAATTTTGCTCTTAACGTTTCAAAAGGATCACTTGACAAGCTTGATTCTTAAGACAATTGTAACCCCACATTTTTTCTCGACCAATGTGCGGTCGTGTAGCCGAATACGTATAATGGTCAACATTTGTATGGTTTTATGCCTTCAGTAGAGTAATAATTGAATATTTTTTTGTAAGCTTACTTATTCAGATTTACATTAATTCTTACATAAAAAACCAATGGCAAATATCGAGAGTATGAAGTTTTCAGAAATTTATAGACATCTGTTAAAAGAAAACATACAGATCATATCTGGAACCCAAAAGAATCGTAATTTGTGTAGCAGCTGTATTTACGAAGAGTAACCTATTATATTTCTGTTTCAATGTAACGGTACAACTCATTTATTTATTAAATGAAGAATTTTGCTGTTGTGCACAATATCAAGGACTAGGTAATGGCTCGTAATGTGTTTCATTTATGTAATCGTTTTAAATATCTGCCAGTCGCTTTTGTTCAATGTTTTTTTAACTCTCTTTAACTGGACAGGTAATTCGAAAACTCAAATAGTCATGGGAAAGTGATTATTGAACATCATTTATGTTTGAATTTCATATCATGGCTTTCTTATATTATTTGAATTTCTTTATAAAGACGGATCTCCAATTGTCTTATTGTTAACGATTATAATCATATGATATATTCATTTACAAAAATACAATTACTTTAGACAGAATGCTCGACAGGACACTACATCATTACCCCTTTGATATTCTCCCATGCAAACAAAAATAAAGGAGATGGGATTTTCATGTCTTTGATATTTTGATATGAGCTAGCTTGTTTCGGTAGTATTTAATTCTTGCCAGGTCGTCTGTCTCTGTGATATCTGTTGGCGATGGTAAATGGTCATATCCCCCTGCAGGTTGAGGTAAGTTTGTCAAGTTCCTGATTAATGCTACCATTAATGTCACATCAAACGTGTCAGATGTTATAGAACCTATAAATACACTTAGCTTTTAGTTTAATGAATCCATGAAATGATTTATAAATCATCATAGATTAAAACAATGAAAAAAGGAGGATTATATTCATGATAACTATTTTGAGAAAAAAAAAACACACATTCAAATAATAGAATTTACAAAAAATCCAGTAAGGCAATTCATGATTTTTTTTGGTGGAAATAGAAATGGAAACAGAATTCTCAATAGCTTTTTCCCAATTTGTTTAGTGTTTCGATGGTGCCCATTTTGATTGATTTGCAGGAACAACAAAATTAGGTAATTCATACTAGATAGAAGAAGGTTAACTCAATATCTGTTAATTGTGATTAGTGGTTTCTTTCATTCTAATTTTGCCCTTCAAATTTCATTAAAATAAGTCCGATAAAAAAGGGTACATTAGCTGTACGTTTGACACTTTGTTTTCACTCACCATATTTTGGTTAAGAATTCATTTAATAAATGTCTAACAAGTAAACTCTTAATATCTGCAGAATGGTTAAAAATGTTTAATATTTTTCGTCTCAAAGTTTTAAGAGAGAAACGAAGAGACAACACACAACAGACGAAAGAATATGTTGGACCTTTGGACTATGGATCTTCATCTTTTATATAAGCTTTGGATTTTACATATTTTGGTCATAAGCATCATTGAAGAGACATGTCTTGTCGAAATGCGCATCTGGTGCAGAAAAATTGGTACCGTTAATGTTATTCCAAACGAGAGGCGAAAGATACCATAGTTTTATGGAAACTAATAAATCAAATATAAACTGACAACACAATGGCTACCAAACGGACTTGCTGTTTACTGCTTTTTTAGTTTGTTCTGATTATTTATGTAGCAGAGAGAAGACAAAAAGACAGTTTGTCTACTCCTGTTAATTGTCGTTTTCGTGTTTTTTTTTATTGCTAACTATAAATCATGAATTTTCTCATTATTTAAAAGTGTACGGTGATCATGATTTGTTGTTATGAAACATCCAAATATGCATGTGAACAAATGCAAATTATCACGAAATTTTTCATTTATCTTACTGACTGACAATTTCCTTTCTAAGCACAGTAGAGTTATATGAAAAAATATCACTAGAAACTAAGGGTGCACGTGCCCGTTGTCGACGAAATTAACAACGTCGTTATAGGTAGTATAGGTTACAACGATACACAGATCAATATTGTCATTTCAAATCGATTGCTTTTCTCACTTTTGCCATACCTGCGAAAGCAAGAAAACCATTATCGTTGAAATGATCAACGACAATCTATAATTATATTTGAATATTC
This sequence comes from Mytilus edulis, assembly GCA_019925275.1. NCBI lineage: Eukaryota > Metazoa > Mollusca > Bivalvia > Mytilida > Mytilidae > Mytilus > Mytilus edulis. The sequence goes on from CM034359.1 coordinate 16,433,964, forward strand.
GTATAATAAGTTTGGGCATTTAATATTCGTTGTGAAAAAGTATCCTTCTTCAAAACATGTAGATTTGCTTATTTTATATATCTGTTTATAAAAAAAACAGGACGGCATTGATTTCAATATTGAAAGAATATTTAAGTAAAAATGTATCATCATCTTGTAAGACGTTGTTTGATTGAGCCAGCAAAAAAACTCATCCATAAACAGGTCGCATGAAAGCTGATTATTAGTATAAATTATAAAATAAACAGATAAATCATCAGTTAAGAAAAATGTAACTCTTGGACGTAATATTTCATACTCGCTGTTTTATTGATCTTACTTTAAACATGGGAATAAAATGCATTGAAATAAAATCCCTGGAGTTAATGTCGATGGTTAATTTGATGGCGTGCAGTCCAAAAATGCTGATATTTTTAATAATGCGAAAAATTGCACAGCATCTTGGGTCTACTGTATTCTTAGCAAATAATAGAAACTTTTTGCCAAAAGTAAAATAACTAAAAAACCGAAGCTAGCCAACTCGTTAAACCTCTCAATTTTATGACCGTCGCATGAAATTCCATTATATCGTTAACGATGTGTGAACAAAACGAACAGACTTAACAGGTAAAAATGTCAAAAAAGGGGAACAACAGTCTATATGGTGTTATAATCTTAATCAATATAAAAACAAACATCTATGGCAACAAAGATAAACGAAAAGGCATACAGACAAAGCATATTATCAAAAACGAAAGACAAGAATTCAGAATTCAACATTTTTACGTTATACTACTGTTGCCTTTATTTAACATAGCAGAATAACACAATGATGGGATGTACTAGTGATTTGAAGTATATTATACCAACTTCCACGGGGAAATAGTAACTTCCACTGCTCTGCGTTAATAATATGCTTTTTTTTTTAAGTCATTCAGTTTTTTATGTTCCTTTTTAATTGAAGAAGATAAGCAAGAAGGGTAAAATTCTCTATCAAATAGTACACGCACAGCCCTCGGAGAAATACCAGTTAGCAACAAATGCAATCTGAAATAATTTTCCTCTTCCTCTGAAACATGTGATACTGATATGACATTGCCAGTGGTCATTTTGCCTATAATCTTGTAAAATCGTAAGCAGTTTCTTCAAATTTATTATCAAAAAAATCCTGTTGTTGTCACTCTATTCATGAAAGGTATATTCTTTGTCACTTATTTCGAATTTCATTAAAGTGTGTTGTCTGCAGTTGCCTCCTTTGCAGTTAGTAGTTTCACCTTACACTACTACTTAAAACTGTATTCTTTTCTATCCAGTAATTGAAGATTTACTGGTCCAATGATATACCGTCTTTCTTGTTTGATTGTATGTCACTTTTAATTTATTCTGAATAATTTATTGTTATCCTTTCTGTCTGAAGTTTCTAGAATTTGATTAAAATTTTTAATACCTTTCTTGGCAATGTTAGTGTTGATGGATTATGGTGCTTGTCTCCCTTGCCTATTGTGACATTTGCAAGTGTATATATAAAATGTCTAGCTGTGGGGTTCACATATTATGCGATGATTAGATCCGCACAGTTTGTGAAGTCAGTATTTCAACTGTAAGTCCATGCTATGTCTACAATTGTCTTGCGTACTATTTTCCGATTGTAGATCTAATATCCACTTATAATCTGTAAGTAAAATTGAATTTCAGTTTTAATCGGTTAAATGGATTTAGCGATACTGATGTTTTAAAAAAAAGCGAATAAAACATTTGCCAATGACCTAAATTAATATGTTATTTTATTGTTTTGATTACAAGTTTAGTTAACTATTTTACAGTTTCTATTTATCCATAAAAAAAAAGTTAGTTTAAACAAAAGATAGAAGTGTTAAAAACTCCTGTTTAAACTAATGGTTCTATTTTTTTGCTATCAAAATTTTTTGTTCAGATGGGATTCATAAACAATGAAGGAGAAATATTTAGATTTGATATCGAGTTGACAGAAGATCATCCAATTCAAGATCAATAGAAGTTTCAATACACTTTAACGTGTTGTTTAACTTGTATTTTTGAAATGGCGACAACTACATGTCATATCAGGGTTCTGACCACGTTGTTAATGAGATAAAAGAGGCGCGTGATCCCTTTTTTTAGATAACCTTACATACACAATTTCTTCATATATTGTCTAAATAAATCCTACATACTCATTTCAGGGAAATGGCGACCAAGATTTATTTTTATTGATCCAGACACAGATATACCACCACTGTTTCTGATTGGTTCATCAATGCATTTGTTTAAGATTAACACATAATAAAATGGCCCAATTATACTACAAATTATGGAGAACATTTTTTTTAGTATTTCTTCCGTATCCGTCCTTACAAGAGTGAGGAGTAACACACACAATTGATTATTTATTATTTTTGCCTAACCTTAATTTGAAAAGCAATATCTGATATGGTAAACATGAATTCTTATTGCGACCTCTTTGCAGCTTTCTATACTAGATGGTTGCTGTCTCATTGAAGTACATGTATACCCTTTATTACTTACCTAATTATGGTGGCATTTTTTATATATTCTACGGTATATGAAAATATCTTGACCAGTGCACAAGGAAACGAATTTTGCATTAAGATAGCTGTTACTCTATTTATTTTATGAAACACAAGGATTGTTATTATTTTTGTGTAGCCCATTTATTTTGACATCCATTTAATCTTGACTGAGATCGTTTATCGAATGTTTGCATAGCAAACGAATGCTTTGGCATTAAGAGCGAGATGAATTGTCCAGGGTTTAGGAAATGTCATTATTTCATGAATCTTATCATTACAACACAAATACTTTAACGTGTGTGAGTAAGTTACCTATTATAATGTAATCAGTTCCTTTAAAACTTACACGGATTTGGCTATACTTTTTGGACCTTTTCGATTATAGCTCCTCATTTTTTATATAAGCTTTGGATTTCAAATATTTAGGCTACAAGCATCACTGACGAGACCTGTATTGTCGAAATGCGCATTTGGGGCCGTTAATGTTATTACAAAGCTATAAAGAAAACATATATTAGTAAGCACAAGCTAGTTATTATTTTTGTATTTTGAAAATGATTATGTGACTGCTTATTCATCCTTTGAGATAATTATGTAAGTTTCATATAAATTCCATTCTATTCAAATATTCAATATCGTATAAAAAGTTAAATCACAAAAATATTGAACTCCGAGGAAAATTCAAAACGTCCCTAATCGAAAGGCAAAATCAAATGATAAAACACATAAAACAAACAGACAACATATTCGTGTCATATTCTTGATTTAGACCGTGTTCTCATTGACCTAAACTCGGTGTTGTGTTAGTGAAATTTACATGTAAACTAAAGACAATAACGTTTCCATTGATAAAACTCAATGTTTACATGTAGTTTAAATCATGTTTTGTCTAAATGCAATCAATAGTCAATGAAGAACTTGTATGGTTCAGTACGTGTACACAAAACAAGGTATTTAGAACATGCAGTCTACCATGTTTATTTATAAAAGAAAAGTTTTTTGAGTAAAATTTGTATCTGTAACAACTACATGCGGGAAGGTTATGGTTTTTATGTTCGACACATAATTTTTTTTTTCACGCATAGCACGAACAATTTATACAGTTTTTGAAAGCCATCAATCAAATAATTGTGTTTAAAATTAAACACTATAAGGTATGGCAAAAAATCTGAATTCAGAATTTTTTTCCCTCATTGAACAGAATATTTTTTCATCAATTTTAGAATCAAATTTTTTTTTTTTTTTAAATAACAACCCCTTTTTTTTACTTGAATGGTCATTACCTTAGTCCCTTATTCAGACTTCAAGCATCATCATTGTCGAACAAATAGTTCATATGAAAATGTTTTCCTGACTTGGACGTACACAGAAATATTTTTCACACACAATCAACGATTCACTCATAAATGCATTACTAAAACAACCTAAACATTTCAATCCTTCTTCGTTTGTAACCTACGTGATGTATTGTGTGATAAGTGGCGGATTGAGATTGGGGCGGGTTCTGGGGATCAGAACCCTCTTTTACGGACGATCAATGTTTGGAACCCCCTTCATTTTAAAAATGCCTTTATCCGCCTCTTGTAATCGCGACATCTTTAGTATGGCTTTTATCACTGCTAGAAAAGTTGTTCAAGAAACTTTATTTCGATTCTATGTAATGAACATTTAAATGAAATATAGTTTATAAGTATGAACAAAAGTTATGCATATGTACCTAAACCAGGTGTAAAGATGTAAACAAATTTAATGTGAAACTAGTTTACATTACATTAAACTAATTGTAAACCTGTTTACTGTCTTTATAATATAGTTAATTGCTGTCTTAGTTAAATATTGAAATGTGCATTTTTATTAAGTGCAATATCAGTATTTAGTTCAAATGTAATTTTGGGTCAGTCCTAGTTCTATCTTATTCATTCAAATGACGTCATTTTTCATTTTTTAATGATCTGTTTTACAAATTCAAATGACGTCATCATTTTTTGTCATTTTTTACAATTTCAAATATGACGTTCATTGGCGTTGAGATTTAAACATATTCGGATGTGTCTACATATTGTTTTGCAAATGTCTGGTTATGTAATGTATTTCAGTTGTTTCCTGTAATTAGTTAATATTTCAGTTCTATCATGTACAGCTTTTGTTTATTAATTTTATAAATTTACTGTTTGCTAAAGTATAAATTATTCTAAATGATAAGGATGTTCTGGTAACTAACAGAAAGCCCTAGCGTTTTTTTAGCACAACTTTTTTGATCTTCTGGTCATCGATGCTGTTCGACTTTGTGCTTGTTTCGGCTTTCAAACTTTTTATATCTGGGCATCACTAGTAGATCTTGTGTGGATAAAATGCACTTCTGGCGTATTAAAATTTTCAACTTGTTGCTTTTGTTGCTGTTGTTCGTGTGTTTCTTTGTCTTTGTATTCTCCAATTTATTTATATTGTAGTCCTGTGGTTTTGAGTTGTGATCTTAATGATATATTTCACATGGCTATAAAAGGGGAGGTTTGGCATGCCACAAAACCAGGTTCAACCCGCCATTTTTTTCTTTAAAAATGTCCTGTACCAAGTCAGGAATATGGCCATTGTTATATTATAGTTCGTTTCTGTATGTGTTACATTTTAACGTTGCGTCGTTTGTTTTCTCTTATTTTTTAGTGTAAATTCACATTGCGATAAGACGTGTCACGGTACTTGTCTATCCCGAATATATGTATTTGGTTTTGATGTTATATTCGTTATCCTCGTGGGATTTTGCCTGTTGCTTGGTCTGTTTCTGTGTGTGTTACATTGTAGTGTTGTGTCGTTGTTCTCCTCTTATATTTAATGCGTTTCCCTCAGTTTTAGTTTGTTACCCCGATTTTGTTTTTTGTCCATGGATTTATGAGTTTGAACAGCGGTATACTACTGTTGCCTTTATTTACTTACATGGCGTTCAGTGTGAACACGGCCTTAGTACCGGCATTTCAAATGTAGAAAATGGTGGATTGGACCTTGTTTTATAGGGCTAAACCTGTCACTTGTATGACAGTCGCATCAAATTTCGTAATATTCACAACGATGCGTAAACAAAACAGACATAATCGGTAAACTAGTCAAAATATGGATACAGCAGACATCACTGTTCACAATCTCAAAACAAACAAACATTTACAAAACAGCACAAAAAACATCTATCATATTAAAAAACACATTCATTGTTTCGCGTGTTTGGTGACAAAAAATGTAAACGTCACATAGGAAGAAATTTTGTCGTTCAATGTATATTCAAAACAATTTTGATTTCACATGGGGAATGGTGGTATGCAGGGTTAAAAAAATCTAAATTTATGCTAGAATTAATTTCAGAAACAGACTGAGATTTAAAATTATACAGAAGTTCTTTCGAATATAAATCTGTAACAATAAGTTTGTGGGAAATTATTTCAATATAAACATACACAAATAACATTTTAAAAACAAACCCATGGAAAACATACCCAATAAAACATATACAAGTCAAAAAGCAAAACAATTTATCAAGAATCCCCTGTCTTCAGTTCTAATATAAAAAAAGAAGATGTATTATGATTGCTAATTAGACAACTATTCAACAGAGACCGAAATGATACAGAAATTAGCAATTATAGGTCACCGTACAGCCTTTAACAATGAGCAAATATAAAAAGGAAGATGTGGTATGATTGCCAATGAGAAAACCCCATACTGTTTAGTCAGCTATAAAAGGCCCCAAAATGACAATGTAAAACAATTCAAACGAGAAAACTAACGGCTTAATTTATGTATGTTTCAAAAATGGTTAATTTACACGATACACTTGAAAGTATATTCATTTAGCTCTACTGGAATAAATATGATTTATATATTTCGCAATGGAGAGGAAGAGTACATTGAATTAATCTTATCTATAAAGAAATAGTAAAATATGAACTATTAATTAAAACATTTTTTGTTTACTTTTCTATCGACTTCATCTCGTTACTCACCTGAAACTGTACAACTTGTTTTTCGTGGTTACGATAATCACTATTGCATACAAGTAACATGGTTATATTAGCAACGACTAAAAAATTTTGTTTGAATATAGAACATCCGATCTAAAATGCAGATTTTGGGTTGTCAAATATTATACATACTCGTTTTTAAATTGATCTTTTCATTGTAAAAGGGAGGCCTTTAAAGGTAAATATAACAATTTAAAATTTAATACTTGAATGCCAATCACTACATGCGATGATGCGTTTCAAAATTTGTAAGTAACTTCAGGTATAGAATAAAATTTAAATTGACAACATTTTTTCCTTGTTTAAATCCTTATTCACACTGATCTTTATAGAACGACATTGTTCCTTATTGAATGGTTTTTAAATATTCGTCACAGGATAGTACAAATAGATATAAATATATCCAATCTCGTTTACAAAAATTCTATAAATACATGATTCATATTTTCATATGTTTATATAGATAATTATGAGGCTTCAGTCCACATTTCTTTTGAACTTACTTTTCTGTCAAAATTATACCTTTTTCACTTTGTCTTATCTTCGATAATCAGGTACATAACCTCGTTTTTTCCGAACATGTAAACATCATATTCTAATGCAATTATTCAGTAACTAGGGTTCTGATTGGAAGACACTTAGCATAAACTTCTTTATCATTTGATTAGGGACTTTCCGTTATGAATTTTCATCGGAATTCAGTATTTTTGTGATTTTACTGTCTACCTCCTTGTCTGTAACTGAAAAAGCCGACATTTTTAATTCTGGAATGTATTGACAGGTAATATCTCCAATAAAAACATGAATAAGCAAAACAACTCAAATTGTGCACCTAGGAATCTTCTTTATCTAGTTTTATTACGTTCTGAAGCTGCTAAGAAGCTTGAAATTGTCCGGTGTTTACGTTTGACGCCAAAGAATACCTGTAACGTCACCTAGTTTAGGTCCAGACATCATTTTGCGTTTTTTTTCGTTCGATGAATGCTTCCATCTCCTCAGAAATTTATTTGAATTGATAACAACCGAAAATTCGTCATAGACCATAATATTTTTAATGGTCCTGTTCTTTTTATAATTGCATTTTTTTCTGTAACATGAATGACCTTGCTTCTTATCAAAAGGAAAATCACAAAAATACTGAACTCCGAGGTAATTTCAAAACAGAAAATCCCTTATGAAATGGCAAAATCAAACGAATAGACAATAACTGTCATATTCCTTACTTTGTACTGGCATTTTCAAATGTAAAAAACGGTGGATTGAACCTGGTTTAATAGCGTTAAACCTCTCACTTGTACGACATTCGCATCAAATTCCATTGTATTGACAATGATGCGTGAACAAAATGTCACAAATAGGGGTACAAGAACAACACGAACCCCCATAAAAGTCTTATTCGGTAGGTCACATTCGTGAAAAGGGAACGGGATTTTAGTGACGACAAAGAGAACATATCCGATACCATATGTATAACGGATATTCTATAACGGTCAACCAACTCGTGATTGCGTCTGTAAGATTAACGAAGAGATGATTTTGACTTCACCGTTTGCAATAATTTGAAACTCTTGCTTAAAATCCCTGTTTATCTAACATGGCACCGTAGTGATGCCCTGTTAGCTGTAATGGATACGTTTCACTTATATTAATTTACATACTCAGCGGGCTGTGTCAGACATAACACACTAAACTGGTGAATTAACAACTGTTACATATCATCGATTTTTATTTCACTCCGTGTTTTATGGTCGCAAACTTTCAAGTGTTATTAGTAAAAGTATGGTAAGTGGTTACGTCATTTCACCGGGGAAATAAATAATTCCAGAACCATCTGGATTAATACCATCAATGAGGCTTTCACATGTGCATTGATGTTGCACAACAGCAATTGTATACAACTGAGCAAGTTTAGTCACTTGTATTGATTTGCAAAGCAGACAGTATTCAATTTTTTTTATTTTAAAACTAAGAATTTATTAAAAAATATATTTTCCATAGAACGTTTTGCGTTAAATAAGGGAGTTGGTACCTCGAAAAAAACGGGGTAAACCAAATTATAAAAAATGAATCTTCAATCGTACCCCGAAAATGTTTCCACATAATTATGTGAAAACGTCTCCGGTTCATATGTATCAAATATGGATCGAGGAATCTAAAAGCCCCCCACTATCACCTTCCTGTAATGAATAACGTCTAATAACCAAGCTAAAACAATCCACTGGATCCCTACCATTATCACCTTCCTGTAATGAATGACGTCTATTAACCAATCTAAAACAATCCACTGGATCCCTACCATTATCACCTACCTGTAATCAATAACGTCGTTTAACCTATCTTAAACAATTCACTGGAACCCAACCATTATCACCTACCTGTAATGAATAACGTCTATTTACCAATATAAAACAATCCACTGGACGCCCACCATGATCACTCACCTGTAATGAATAACGTGTAATTACCAATCTAAAACAATTCACTAGACGATTATCATTTAAAAGAACCTAACAATCATTTTTTACGCAAACTTCATATTTTACATCAGATTATAAGGTATGGTTTTACACATTTTTAAGAGTTGTACAGTTGCCTACAATTGCTTACATCCACTTCAATTGAACTTTGATAGATAGTTTTCTAAGTGGCAATTATATCTCATCGTCTTATATATATAATAGAAAAACAAACAGGATGATGGGCTTTCTGTATTCGCTTCCTTGGCTTACAGATGCACATAAAATATGACAGGCAAACCAGAATAATGATGGCAAAAGAAAAAAGTATTTTTCTGGGAGGAAATTGCAATGTGTTTTAGTATTTATTAAATCAATCAATATTTACAAAGACAATTTGATAAATTGGAATGATTCGGTAAGTGTAAATACAGTTTACATTTATCATGTTTATTATTGATCACATTTCTTTTGAAACCAAGTGTATTGCCAAGATAATTAAGGTTACCTTATATACAAAATTTAAAATGCAGTTGAAACCTTTACTTTTTGACAACAAAATTATATTCATTTACTTGTGTATAATATGACGTAATTATTTTACCAAGTTGATGTTTTTCTAAAAATTGTTTAACATTTCACAACGGTTTTATGCTTTAAACTTAGTTTAAACTTTGTATTTACTCTTTACCTTAATGATTAATCCCTCATTTTCATTACCTATGCAATTGCATTGTATCACAGATGAAATTTATTCGTCCATTGTGTGTCGATTTCTGTAGTTACTTCGTTTTTTGATTGAGTTAAGCCTTCCAATTAATATGTTATGGTGTGTCTTTCTGTGTTATGATGTTAAAATATTGTTTCGTAAAAGGGAAAAGGTTTGGTACCATAAAAACGTTTAATTCCGCTGCAATTATTTGCACCTGTCATTAGTCTGGACTGGAATCTGATGTTAATTGGTTGTTGTCTATTTATGTGGTTCATAAGTGTTTCTTGTTTCTCGTTTTATATAGATTAGACCGTTGATTTTCCCGTTTTAATGGTTTAACGTTAGTATTTGTTAGCGCCCTTTATATCTTGCTGTTCGGCGTGAGCTAAGGCTCCGTATTCAATGCCGTGATCTATAATTGCTTACTTAATAGTTACTTGGACGGAAATTTGTCTCATTGGCACTCATAAGTAGGCTATTTTTTTTTATATAAATGAGGCCGTTAGTTTTCTCGTTTTTTTACATTGTCATTTCGGGGCCTTTTATAGCTGACTATGCGGTATGGGCTTGGTTCATTGTTGAATGCCGTACGGTGACCTTTAGTTGTAAATTTCTGTGTCATTGTGGTCTCTTGTTGAGAGTTGTCTCATTGGCAATTATACCACATCTTCCTTTATATTTTTGATAACATAAATGAATTTCTCTCACAAGAAAGTCAACGTTTAATTAGTTTATATTTTAACTTAACTATTCAAGTTTATAACAAGTAATAAACTTGTTAAAGTGTTAGGTATCAAATAATAAAATATTTTGCTGACAACAGAAAACAGCCGACATTGTGAAGATGAATATCTTCAAAGGTTCACATTGCTTCTAGAAAGCAAACTTTGAAAAATCTTTCTGACAATCTGATGTATGCAAATCTAGAAAGACAAGACACTTTTGCTTAAAGCATGATGTTTTACTTGTTAAAGCCAAATTGCCTATTTGTATACATTTATAAGGTTTGTTAAGTTCGGCAAAAACATTGGCGACACGCTCCGATCAAAATAAATTTGTAACAAAAAGATAGATCATATACACATTCTAAGAAATCATATGAGGATAGTGATTTCACCAGAGTGCACGATTTTGACACCTAAGCTTGGTAAAATTGTATTAGACAATTTTTTTTCTTCATATTTTGTCTTATCTAATCATTAAATTAATACTCAATGTCACTTTCACATGATGTAATGGACAACATTGACCTTCTTGAACCTACTTCTTTGTGTAAAGCGAAACATATCGTTATCAGAAAAAGTATAGTAGGTGGTGATTTCTATCACTTTGGAATTTCATAATTCGAAAACCATCTAGGTCAATACCGTTAACGAGAGGCTCATTTACGAGATGAGATTTCCCTCTAAAACATTTCACAGTATAGTTTTCCCTTGTTGATGAATATTATGTCTCAACTTCAAAAAAATACATAATACTCTTGAAGTATAGTTTATAGGTATTGACGTTGTTTATTATTTTAAATCTACTTTATACATGTTATAGTATTCTTTCATTTGTCTTTGTACAGCATTAACTTTTACTGTACTATTATTTCTATTATTTTTTAATATCCTTTTGACGTGGGTCGGTACTTATACATACCACCATTGTGTTAATGTTCTATGTTATTTATTTTGTATTCTTCTTCTTCATTTTCGCTTCTGTGCCTCGTCTGTATGCCAAATTTGGTCAATGTTGTCTGCTGTACCCATATTTATGACTGTATTACCTATTATCAATCGTAATTATTATGTCAGTTACACATAATCGTCAATTAAATTGAATAATATGCCGCTGGTATACAAGCGAGAGGTTTAGCTAGCTACGAAACCAGGTTTAATCCACGATTTTATGCATAAGAAAATGCAGGTACCAAGTCAGAAATGTGATAGTTCTTTTCCATCGTTTGATTGTTTGATTTTGCCAATTAATAAGTGATCTTCCGATTTGGTTTTCCTTGAAGTTCGGTAATTTTTGTTACTTTCTTTGATTTAAGTTCATGCGATAAAATACCGCAGGCCAGTCATACTAGGCCACGATCGTATTACGATCTCTAAAACAAATGCAAATTTTGACGATCGTTTTGATCGCAGTAAGGTCTTGGTACGGTCGTGCTGAGGTCTTTATGATCGTGTATGTTGCAGTAATTAAGGTCTTGGTACGGTCGTGATGAAGCCTTTATGATCGTGTAGATCGCAGTAAGGTCTTGGTACGGTTGTAATGAGGTATTTATGATCATATAGATCGCAGTAAGGTCTTGGTACAGTCGTGCTGAGGTCTTTATTATCGTGTAGATCACAGTAAGGTCTAGGTAGGGTCGTAAAGAGGTCCTTATGATCGTGTAGATCGCAGTAAGTTCTTGGTACGATCGTGTAGATTGCAGTAAGGTCTTGGTACGGTCGTAATGAGGTATTTATGATCATATAGATCGCAGTAAGGTCTTGGTACAGTCGTGCTGAGGTCTTTATTATCGTGTAGATCGCAGTAAGGTTTAGGTACGGTCGTGATGAAGTCCTTATGATCGTGTAAATCGCAGTAAGTTCTTGGTACGATCGTGATGAGGTCTTTATTATCGTGTATATCGTAGTAAGGTCTAGGTACGGTCGTGATGAAGTCTGAAGTCTTTATGATCATGTAGATCGCAGTAATTAGGTCTTGGTACGGTCGTGATGAGGTTTTAATGATCGTAATCGCAGTAAGGTCTTGGTACGGTCGTGATGAGGTCTTTATGATCGTGCAGATCGCATTAAGGTCTAGGTATTGTCGTGATGAGGTCTTTATGATCGTGATGAGCGTGGTCAATTTTGAACATATTCAAATCTGTTGAAATCAGGTCGTAGTAGAAGCATAGCGAGAGAGCAGTATGGTCGTGGTAATATCGCAAAAGTCGCTGTACTATTGTACCGAGAGCGTAGCGAAAGCGCGAGTCTAGTCGGCGATATTGTGCTACGATCTCACAACGACCTTACTACGACCTCACAACGACCATCACCCTCTCATAATGACCCAACAACGCTTCTACTACGACTATACTACTCTGTTTAAAACCAAAGTACCATTCTAGCACGCTCATGTCTCATTATCATATATATACTCTTTTTACGACCTGACAACGTTCATACTTCGACCATTTCGAGTTCAAGTCATGCTCCTTGTCATTGTCATATAAAATATATTAAAAAGTTTTTGTTTGTCTGTATGTTATTTGGACCTCATGTCCCTAATTTTCACGTCTGTATCATTCCCACTTTTTTTCAATAGAAGATCGTAATTTAATCTTGCTAGATCAGCAATGCGTTGTGATTCAGGTTGAATCGGTTGATCCAACATGTCAACTGAATCAGGATTCGTATTAGCGACCCCTTTGATTCTACATCTACCTCTATCCCAACGCCCACGAGTTCTGGTACATTTTGGTGGTATGCCTGTGTGCTTTTGATAATTCTACGTATAAAGGACAATAAGAAGAAATGGAACAGTATTTATATAGAAATTGATGTTGACGTTATTGCTGAGAGCGTACATGTAGTTAGATCGCGGTTTGAACGTGGAAATATCGTTAAATGGTCGTGGTAAGAGCGTGCTATAATCACAGAAGAAGCGTGGTAAGATCGGGTTACAATCGGATGCATCGTGTTATGGTCGTAATGAGAACGTGATGAGCGTAGTAAGATAGCGATAATCGTAGTGAGGTCGCAGAATATGCGTGGTGAGAACGTGGTATAATCGTAGCGTAATGATGACGTAGTAGCATAGTGAAAACAACGAAAATCTGCAATTTTATGCCGCTTTTACTGCGACCTCAATACGATCTGAATTTATTTTAGATCGCGGTGAGCGTGGTGCGATTGTGGTCTAGTGCATCAGGCTATAAACAGTTGAATAACGAACCTATTAGTTTAAAAAAAACCTTTAAATAACAAGTCACAGATGATGTCATTTATGTATTCAGAAAAAAATCAAAGGATATGAGGTATCAATCAAAGACTCAATATCTGTACATGTACAGCTAAAACAAAATCGCAAAACACAAATAAAGAACGCGTTTACACTTGTTCAAATCAACAGCATTTAAAAAACATCACTGAATATCAGAAATATCACAAATGAAATAATAGTTATCAAAGGTACCAGGATTATAATTTAGTACGCCAGACGCGCGTTTCGTCTACATAAGACTCATCAGTGACGCTCATATCGAAATAGTTATAAACCAAACAAATACAAAGTTGAAGAGCATTGAGGATCCAAAATTCCAAAAAGTTGTGCCAAATACGGCTAAGGTAATCTATGCCTGGGATTAGAAATCCTTAGTTTTTCGAAAAATTCAAAGTTTTGTAAACAGGAAATTTATAAAAATGACCACATAATTGATATTCATGTCAACACCGAAGTGCTGACTACTGGGCTGGTGATACCCTCGGGGACGAAACGTCCACCAGCAAATATAACACTGTTACAGGACTGTTTCTTTTTTCTAGTTGCTGAATTTGTGTATTTTGTACATTTTGTAGTTTCATAGTTTTGAATTTTCCTCGAAGTTTAGTATTTTTGTGATTTTACTTTCTACACGTCTTTGGCAAACATATTATCATCTGCAAAATCATTGTTGTTGCGTCTGTACTTTAATTGTATGTTTGTTTGAATATTTTAGTCAGTCGTGTTGACTATCTGTAAAAGTGTAATATAATTATGTTACACAATACTGGCAGCGTGATCCCATGAATTGTACCATTAATCTAGTATGTTTGTTTTGGTTGCTCGCTCTACTTTGTGAATATAATGGAACTTAAAAACATGTTATAAAAGGAAGATGTTTAGCTAGTTTTAAATTTAGTTCTGAAAATGCATGTGCCAAGTCAGAAATATGACAGTTGTTTTCCATTGTTGATAAAGTCCAGTATTTGATTTTTTTTTCAATTTTTATTAATCTCTCTATTTTTTTTATTTGCCTTGAAGTTCAGTATTTTTCTTGAAACTTTTATTGAAATAGTACTTCCATAATCATTCTTCTTTTTTTCGATTGTGACATCACTGTACAAAACTGTTTACCGAATTTATTCTAACAATCAGATTTTATAGAGTTGGTGTTTCTCAAACTATAGTTGTCTGTGTATTGTTTTTGTACGTTTTTTTTTTTTTATCATATCCCGATGTTTGCATTGGCGTTGTCAGTTTGTATGAACAAGTGAGTTTTTAATGAGCATTTGTATTGTTCACCAAGTTTTAAACTCTTCCCCTTCATCTTAAGGTAGATCATAAGTAAATATTTTTTGTTAGACAGAATTTTCTTATACTTAAACAAAATGAAGATTTTAATATGATCTTTTCAAAAATATAATAAAAAGTAGAGGTCACCGTGCTATTTTCAAGCTATGAGTCGTTAAAAATTGCCTAAAATTTGGTTAGGTGGTTCATGGAAAAAACTCTTTTGTGTGCATAAAAAAAAATCTATGAGATAGAATTTTGAAATAAATTGTGAAAAGATAGGTTTTGTTATATGTTTTAAGAAAATAAAAAGAAAAAATGGTGTCCCCGAACTTGTTTTCTTGCTACAAGTAAAATGAAAAAAATTCCCTATCTGTCCAGTATAATTTGTTTTACTAAAGGAGTTATCTTCCCTTAGATGGCTCGTTTGAAAAAAATAATTCTTTAAGCAAGAAAAATGATATGTGTTTAAATATTTTGAATTATACAATAAATTGCAAAGTTTTCTTTATATTATTGAACAGTCGTACCATTAAATTGCAAATCTGTCTCCAAATTTGCAAATTTAGGCAAATAACTAGACCGATTTTTTACTGTGATTGTTCAATCCAAGATGGCGGTATACCATGAATCTACCTTAATTCATCTGCAACTGATTCACACCAATAAGCATTGAACTGTAAGAGATGTATAACAAAAACTTTCAATTTTGCAATTATTCGATCAAAACATCTTTCAAAGAATATTTAACACAAAGTCTTTTATTCATTACGTATGATTATTTATTTTCATTTATATCGTAACACTATTCTATATTTAGACAAAAATTACAACGTATTAGTTGATTCATTACCAGCAAATATATCAATATACAACAACTTAAAATCATTCAATGTAAAACATGTACGAATTCATGCTTAAAATCTATAAGAAAGTGTGTTGTTGTACCATGGAAAAAAAACATTGATTTCAGTTATATAAAAATAAGGTTATAACATTGGCTACCATAAAATATTACATAAACAAAAAATATATAACTGCAAAAGATGACAAATCAAGAAAATGAATGCTGTTCAGTGAATGATTTGGTTCAAGCTTACTTAATTGATTATCAAGGAAACTTAGTTTTTCGATCTTTCAATATAGCATTGGGCTAATATCTTGATCAGAGTTCATAAGATACTTTAAACTCAATATAAATATAGGTTAACACAACAACAAATTGTAGAACGCCACATGGTCTTTTTTGCGCAGAAATAAAGACGCATTTGATTTAATAAAAAAAAAGTGAGAAGTTGGTAAAATTCTGCATCTAGATATTCCGAACATTATAACCAAATGTTCGTCCACAAAAAAAACGAAAAATGGAAAAAAATACAAAATTGTTTGCTATTCAAAGAAAATAAATTTGTAAAGTCAACAGTAATGACATAACCAATCTGTTCTGACTTGTACGTCATGTCAAATGATTTGGAAGAAGCTTAATTAAGTTATCAGATCTATTAGTAGTCATGTTTATACTGATACAAGTTTCGCAGATTGAAACAGACATATCACGTTATTTTTCGGAAACCAACAAAAGACAATGGTATATTTCCAGCTATACATGTAGCAAGGGATTAACACATTTAACCTTGTAAAGGCAAACAAACGACATTCATCTTATGCGGACTGGATCTGTTATTAGAGGATCACATAATGAAATAACAAATGATTTAAGAAGATTACTCAATTGGTGGAAACAAATTGGGATATATCTGCAAACATACTAACAAAGAGATACGGACATATACAAGGGTAAACTATATGCCAGTGTGATTAAGGGTCCATCATTGACGTTAGCATCAGCATGTGCTTTATTTCCATGCTTATGTGTATCTGAAATATCTGAAACTCTAGCAGAATAGTAATCTAATCATTTTCAAAATATCACAATGAACTGGTTCACTTCTGATTAAGATAATACATTTATAAAATTGTTTACTTTATTTATATGTTATATCTTTTAATGACATTCAAATTTTTATGAGCCATTCAAAAGAAACAATACACTCATATATGAGTGGCTTATTAATAATTATACCATATTTACGGTAATTCGGATTCAATAAAACCGGCAATTATGCAATTTGTACATCATAGCTATTGTAATAAATTTCGCTTCCTTTTTTATATTAATTGTCCATATAACCTTCTCTATTAGCTGCACTATATAAGTGATGCTCCCTAATGTCAAAATTCATTAAAAATTGCCAAGTTCCACATTAAGAGCTTCGCTAAATCTACGTTTACTATACCATGTATAATTACATTACAAGTTATAAAAAAACCGGAGAGGGTTCATTTTCGATGAACTAATTGTTTTCCTACTTGGTTTCCACTAACAGTTTAATTATATTTTAATTATTATCAAAAGAAGATGGTTTATCTTGAAACTTTTTGATGTCTCTCTTGTTTTCCAGGAACAATATTGCTTATATATTATTTCATTCTAGACAGGCGATAAACATGCGACTTTTGCGTCATTATCCTTACACGTTTCAATGTCCTCTTTGTAGTTCACAAATATATGTATTTTATATGAAACAAAAATCTGACGAGCAATTATTACGGGATATTGGTCCTTGTTCATGAACCAATTAATATCTGCCTTTTAAACAGCTTTAAACAAATCTGCACGATTCCCTTTACACGAAATCTACAAGGAAAATAATCCATTGGTCAAAAGAACACTTATGAATATTTATCCTTATTATCGTGCAAAATCTGGACTATATCATCATATCCTTCCTGACAAGCCACAAACAAGGGAGATGATTCATTATCCATACACATATCAATGTCTGCATTGTTGTCTAGCAATATCTGTACTATATCTTTATGTCCTTCCTGACAAGCTATAAATAAGGGAGAGGCTTCATCGTCGTTACACTTATCAATGTCTGCCTTGTTGTCTAGCAATATCTGAACTATATCTCCATGTCCTTCCTGACAAGCAATAAATAAGGGAGAGGCTTCATCGTCTTTACACTTATCAATGTCTGCCTTGTTGTCTAGCAATATCTGAACTATATCTCCATGTCCTTCCTGACAAGCAATAAATAAGGGAGAGGCTTCATCATCGTTACACTTATCAATGTCTGCCTTGTTGTCTAGCAATATCTGAACTATATCTCCATGTCCTTCCTGACAAGCAATAAATAAGGGAGAGGCTTCATCATCGTTACACTTATCAATGTCTGCCTTGTTGTCTAGCAATATCTGAACTATATCTCCATGTCCTTCCTGACGAGCAATAAATAAGGGAGAGGCTTCATCATCGTTACACTTATCAATGTCTGCCTTGTTGTCTAGCAATATCTGAACTATATCTCCATGTCCTTCCTGACAAGCTATATACAAGGGAGATACTTTATCATTCTTACATTTATTAATATCTGCGTTCTTGTTCAATAACAGCTGAACAATTTCTGAATGTCCTTCTTGACAAGCAACAAACAAGGGGGACGCTTTTTCATTGTTACATTTGTTAAAATCCGCTTTGTTGTTCAATAATAATTGAACTATGTCTAAATATCCTTTCTGACAAGCAATGAAAAAAGGAGAAGCTTCATCAACAGTATAATTATAAATGTCAGCCCCATTGTCTAGTAACATTTTGACTATATCTTTATGTCCTTTATGACAAGCTATCCACAAGGGAGATGCTCCTTCATCGTTGTATTTATTAACATCTGCTTTATTCTTTAGTAACAACTGTACTATACGTTTACATCCGTGTTTACAAGCAATGAATAAAGGAGAAGCTTCAACAGCACAAATATAAATGTCTGCCTTGTTGTCTAGTAACATATTGACTATATCTGTATTTCTTTCTTGGCAAGCTATCCACAAGGGAGATACGTTTACGTCGTTATGTTTATTAATGTCTGCTTTGTTGTCTATTAACAACTGCACTATATCTATATATCCTTTCTTACAAGCAATAAATAAAGGTGATGCTTCATCATCGTTACAAATATTAATGTCTGCCTTATTGTCTAGTAACATCTTGACTATATCTTCATATCCTTCTTCGCAAGCCATAAATAAGGGAGTTGCTCCTCCATTGTTACATTTATTTATACCTGCATTGTTGTTCAGCAACAGCTGAACTATATCTACATATTCTTTCTGACAAGCAATAAATAATGGTGATATCTCTTTATCAGTATACCTATTTATGTCTGCATTATTATCTAGTAACAGTTGTACTATATCATAATATCCTGCCTGACAAGCCACAAACAACGGTGATGTGTTATCATCCATGCACTTATCAATGTCTGCCTTATTATCAATTAATAATTTTACTATATCAACCTGTCCTTCCATACAAGCAAGACACAAGGGTGATGCTTCATTTTCATCACACTTATTAATGTCTGCTTTAAAATATAGCAACAGCTGTACTATGTTTATATGTCTTTGTTCACAAGCAATAGATAAAGGGGAAACTTCGTTATCTCTGCATTTGTTAACATTTGCTTTGCTGTCTAGTAACAATTGTACTATATCAACATGACCTTCCTGACAGGCCACGAACAAGGGAGTTGCTTCATTAAACTTAGATTTATTAATGTCTGCCTTGTTGACAAGCAACATTTGTACGATACCAATATGTCCCTTTTGACAAGCAATATATAATGGAGAAGCTGCATCATACTTGCAGATGTTAATATCTGCCTTGTTGTCTAACAACTGCTGCACTATCTCAATGTGTCCTTCTTGACAAGCGATATACAATGGGGATCCATCAGTATACCGACACGTATTAATATCTGCCTTGTTGTCCAGCAACAGCTTTACTATATCAATATGTCCTTTTTCGCATGCAATAAACAAGGGAGATGCTTCATTCCCCTTATTGATATCCGCATTGTTATTCAGTAAAAGTAACACTATATCTTTATATCCTTTCGAACAAGCAATAATAAAGGGGGATTCTCCACTATTTTTACACCGATATATGTCTGCATTGTTGTCTAGTAACAACTGTACTATATCTATCAGTCCATACTGACAGGCAATATACAAGGGTGATGCGTTACCATTCCTACATTTATTTATGTCTGCTTTTTTATCCAGTAACAGTTGTACTATATCTTTCTGATTTTTTTTACAAGCAATAAACAAGGGCGATTCTTCATCGTCGTTACACTTATTTAAATCTGCATTGTTATTAAACAACATCTGTACTATATCAATATGACCTTCTTTACAAGCCATAAACAAGGGAGATGATTCGTCATCCTTACATTTGTTAATGTCTGCCTCATAGTCTATTAAGAGCTGTACTATTTCTGTATATCCTTCCTGACAAGCAATACACAGGGGAGATATATTTTCATCGTTCCTCATATTAATGGCTGCCTCATTGTCTAGTAACAGCTTTATAATATCTATATGTCCTTCCTGACAAGCAATGAACAGAGGAGATTGATCTTCGTCACAGCACTTGTTAATATCTGCATTGTTGTCTAGTAACAGCTGTACTATATCTTTGTATCCTTCCTGGCAAGCCATAAATAAGGGAGAGACTTCTTCATCATCGCATTTATCAATGTCTGCATTATTTGTCAGAAGCATCAGTACTATATTTATGTGACCTTCCTGACAGGCCGCAAACAAGGGAGATGCGCCATATGTGTTACATTTGTTAATGTGCGCCTCGTTGTCTAGTAATAGCTGTACACTATCTTTATGTCCTTCCCGACAAGCAATGAACAAGGGAGATTGATCTTCGTCACAGCACTTGTTCATATCTGCATTGTTGTCTAGTAACAGCTGTGCTATATCTTTATATCCTTCCTGACAAGCCACAAACAAAGGAGATGCGCCATAATCGTTACATTTATTAATGTCTGCCTCATTTTCTAGTAATAATTGTACTATCTTTAAATGACCTTTCCGACAAGCAATATGAAAGGGTGATTGATCATCATCACAACACTTATTAATGTCTACATTGTTGTCCAGGAACAGCTGTACTATATCTATATGTCCTTCTTGACAAGCAATAAATAACGGATATCCTTCTTCATTCTTACAGTTTTGACTGTCTCTCTGGTTAACAAGCAACAGCTTCACTACATCTACATGTCCTTCTCGACAAGCAATATACAAGGGTGAATTCTCATCATCGGTACATGTATTGATGTCGGCCTTGTTTTCCAGTAGCAGCATCATTATATCTTGATGATTATGTATACAGGCGACATACAAGGGGGATGTTCTGTTACTTGTACTTTTATTAACATCTGCTTTGTTGTCAAGTAGCAACTGTACTATATCTATCCGTCCTTCCCGACAAGCAATATACAAGGGAGATCTTTTATCATCCTTAAACGTATTAATTTCTGCATTATTATTCAGCAGGAGCAATACTATATCTTTATATCCCTTCCGACATGCAATAAACAAGGGGGATTCTCCTTTATTTGTACACTGACTTATGTTTACCTTTTCATTCAGTAGCAATTGTACTATATCTCTGTGCCCTTCCTGACAAGCCATAAACAATGGGGATGCGTTATTATTCATACTCTTATTAATGTCTGCTTTGTTTTTCAGTAACAGCTGAACTATATCTACAAGACCTTCCCGACAGGCAATTAAGAAGGGAGATGACTCATCATCCTTACACTTATTTATGCTTGCCTTGTTGTCAAGTAACACCTTTACTATATCTACATGATTATGCAGACAACTTATATAAAGCGGTGACATTTCATCATCCATGCACATATTTATGTCTGCTCGATTGTTTAGTAACAGCTTTACTATATCACTATGTCCTTTCTTACAAGCTGTAAATAAGGGAGATGATTTGTTATCATTTCGTTTACATATCGTGTTTGTGTTGGCTTTGTTTGCCAGTAATAGCTTTAATATATCCATATGATTCTTCTGACAAGCGATAAACAGAGGAGAAACTTCATTTTGCATACACTTATCAACGTCTGCTTTGTTGTCTAGTAATAGCTTTACGGTTTTAACATGGTTTTTGTAACAAGCCATCATCAGGGGAGATGTTTCATCATTTCTACACTTATTAATGTCTGCCTTGTGGTTTAATAATAATTTTACTACTTCAGTATGACCATTTTGTGATGCTATATGTAAAGGACTCACACCATCATATCTACACAGATTGATATCTACGCCATTATCACAACACCACTGAACAAAAGAAATATCTCCTTGAAAACAACATCGTAACAGTACAGTTTCTTTTTTATTGACATCACTGGTTTGTGCTAATTGTCTCTGCAATAGTTTATCAAAAGTATTCAAATAACATAGGAACCGTCGTCTGAACTTTGGTTTGTCCATGTTAATATTACAGAACACAGCTCTTACATTACCATTAGACCAGTCATCAACCATTCGCTGCATGTACATTTGGTGATACTCAGGGGGGACTACCGTGATGAACTGGTTCATATCGGTTTCTTTTTCTAATAAAAAACGTTCCATGATAAATTCTTCATGTGCATTCTTGATTAAACACTGAATTTTCCTTTTTCCAAAATAATACGATAAAAAGTCAAATAGTTTATTATGTATAGCTCTATAAATACCATCCTTTTTTGTCAAAAACGTTTGGTCAAGCAAATTCAGTTCATTCAGTAAAATTAATTTGGAGGTACTTCTGTCTAGTTTACATGCTTCACACGTGTTCTCTATGATATTTTTGGTTTTTTCATCTACATCTTCTGTCAGTACTTTCTCCTGTAGTCTGTTATTGAACATGACACACAACGCCAAAGCACAGTATTTACCAACATTTTCGTTTTTCTCCAGTTTTTCTATCTCTGTTTCATAAACTGAAAATGGATTCTGGAAGAAATCTTTAATATCGAGTTTAGAGTTATCATGATACAGTTTACAAAGTAGTGGGAAACTGTCAAATAAATTACAATACTTAATAATCTGTGTTGCCTTTTGTCCCAAATAACACTTTGCAATTGACTGTTTTTCCGATTGTGAGAAACTAAAATCATCTGATTGCAAGTTACAAACGTTGGTTCTAAAAATTGATAAAGACTCAAATTTTGTATCTTTGTAAATTTGTAAACGACAGGCTACAATAATTTTTGTTAGTTTGTTATGAAGTATTTCTTCAATCAGCTTAATAACTGATTCCCAGTTGTTAAGGTCAGACTGATTTATGGAATATGTTCCACAAAAATCATCGATAACAAATAATGTCTTCTGATGTTGGTTATGAAAATTCACAATGTCCTGTGGATTTGTTACCAGAAGTACATCATACCCGTCTTCTGCCATTTTAACAACCACATGTTGTAGGGTTGCTGTCTTTCCCACACCAGAACTACCAGTGATTGTTACACAACTGTTTTCTTTGACAGATGCTAACACATAATTTGCAGCTCGAGTTTCTACAAAGTTATCTGTATTCTTTTGCCACAGATCCAATCTCTGTTTAATATGTTCTGAAATGTAAATTCATCACTTTATTGATTTTCTTGGCGCTGAACTATCTATATTGAAGTAGCCACATTATTTGTTCGTGTATGGGTGCTTACAAGAAGGAAACACTTATCCGGGATTTATTTGTTCAATGTCTGTATGAAGTTACAATTATCATGATTATGTACTGTTGACACTGATTCTTAAAATGTTTTGCATATTGTCAAATCAAAAATTGACGTGCCGAACCTGGCCATTTAAACCAGCTTGCATTGGATCATTTTTGTTATATATGTTTAAATATGTCATGTTCCAATCAGTTTTTGGTTAACTGAGCTGTTAGGTTGACTTTGGAATCATTATGATACTTAATAAGAAGTGATGCCATGACAGGAACAGTGAATGAGTGGCAAAAATGTTGTTTTACAAAATGTCATTTTTCTATGGTATTTCATTACATTTCATGTTATGTTTACCCTGTAGTTAACTTCACAAGTTATCAGGGTAATACTGATGTCATGGTTAGCTAACATACTTTGCATATGAGTACACTACTGATTGGTACGTGTACAGAAAATCAAATGTAACTATACATGTTATATAAGAAAACACATTGAACTGTAAGCTATTGCTTACTAAGTAAGCCTCTATTTTAAGAAGTCCCTTATTTGTTAATCTGTAGAGATATACGACAAACATTACATACATGGCCAGTGTGTGTAAGAATAAAATATAAATATTTGGTAAGCAGGAATTGTTTAGCGATTAATCTGAAACTGCTCAATACGTTTTATCATATTTCATGAACCCTAATTCAGTCATAAGTTGTGTATTTTCGTTAAAATATGCCAGGAAATTCAATGACACAGCCAGACAGAGAAAACAGTTTTGCACCAATCATTCGGAATAATGGTCAATGTATATATTTTTTTATCCATAACTGTATTGATAACAACCATTGGAATTCCATTTAAAGGATACCGATTTAAAACTCTTCTAATCCGTTTGGTTTCATAATATAGCAAAAACTGCTTATTAAGGAAACTCCTATTAAATAAAGTATAGTTTGTTATTGGAATATTTAGTCTATAGCAAACAAAAGTTATCATCTAGTCTCCGTCTGGTTTCCAAGTTTTGATCATTATTCCAAATGCTTTACTCACTTTAACATGGTTCAAAGAATCTGATATCAATTTTTTTTACCCATTAACTATAGAATTTTATTTCCCAACTATGTACATATATTAAAAAAAATATATGATAAAAACTGTTAGCCGCAACTAATTTATACAGTTTTATTTTTTTTTCTAGCACAGGTTGGACACCATAGCTTAAAAAAATCTCTTCTTTATTCATGTCGGGTTATCTTTTTTTTGTGTTGTTCTTAATTCTTAAAAGTTTGAGTTAAAGTGATTTGATGAACATTTATTTAAAAACAACACTTCAAACAGAACTATTTTCATTTACTTGTTCGATCTGGTAAAGTTTTCTTCTTCCATTTGCAACATGGAGACATACTGACTATCGCAGGAATCAATATTATCCATTGATAACCACACCACTGACAAATTGAATGTGTTATATATTTTCGTTCCATATTTTTCACTTGGAAGAGGCATTTCTAAACGAAATGTTATAGTGAATTGGAATGGACTTGTGTGGCAGTATTATTGACCAATTTTGCGCTGATATCCTTCAAAGTATTCAAAAGTCAAGAACAAGACAGACCTCCAACAAACAAACACATTTGACAAACTATGATGCCTATCTCTACCTGGTGGCTTATCATTATGATATATTGTGGAGTCATATTAGGAATAAAATTAATAAAAATGTTTTCACATAACTTAAGCATTTGAATGGCATATTTCTGGAACATCAATTGTTCAAACAGTTATGTGTCAATGGTTTCTGTCTTTACCTCTAATGTTCCAGGGTACGGTTGATTCGTTTAAGTATTTTTTTCTCAGTTCTTCACACTCTTCGGCCATGTCTTTACCACCTAATCTTCCTACAGCCTATGGAAATAAAACAAACATCATAAAGGATATACTCAGGCGAAATTAAAAAAAAATAATTTAAAATTGATACTATATATACTATGACAAACGAGACGACTTTAATTTTGAAATTATCAATTTCCCCCACCTTAGTAGTAATCTACCAACTTCACCTACATATGGAATATACATTTCCCAACTTATTAGGTATTCAAGAGCTTGCAGCTCCTATTCAGACTTTGTAAAACGTCACCAGTGTCTGAGCAGAAAATTGATGAACCAGGGGTATGTCAAAGAACGTCTCGTCTTTTTTCTAAAAAAGTTCATCGGAAGATACCCAGAACTTGTTGATAAATATTCCGTATCAACTTCACAAATAATACAAGATGGTCTTGAAGTATAGATTGTGCGTACTGACGTTTGTTATCATCTTAATTACGTATTATAGTATTCTTTTATATGTCTTTTTTAGATATTCATTTGAAGTGACTCTGTGGTTACGTAAAACCACATACTTTGAACGGCAAAATTATTTCATTTATTGATATTACTTTTACTTAAGGATCTTGACATACTATGAATGACTAAACTATTTTATTCAATAAGACTACTTTTTCTGTTTAGTCTGTTTTTTATGATATACATTTGACGTGAAACTGTACTTATGTATCCCGTCATACTTTGAACCACACCATTATTTTATTTATTATTATTACTTTTACTGTTAAATCTGGTTTTTGTTATATCTACTTTACGTGAGTCTGCATTTATGTATGCCGTCATACGACAAAATTATTTTTATGTCTACCTGTGCGAATTTCAAACGCGCAATTTTACACCAGTAATGAAAACCTTCTATCATTTATGGGTAGACTTTACATAGATAAATTCAGCCGTATTTGACGTGAAACTGTACTTATGTGTCCCGTCATACTTTGAACCACACCATTATTTTATTTATTATTTTTACTGTAAGTCTGTTTTTTGTTATATCTACTTTACGTGAGTCTGCATTTATGTATGCCGTCATACGACAAAATTATTTTTATGTCTACCTGTGCGAATTTCAAACGCGCAATTTTACACCAGTAATGAAAACTTTCTTTCATTTATGGGTAGACTTTACATAGATAAATTCAGCCGTATAAGAAAAGCAAAATGAGAATGTTAAATTTGATGTATGCCTTTTTGTGCTACTTTGTTACATTTGTTGTTTATGTAGTGATATTAAGATGATAACACAATATTGACTGTTGTACCCCTATTTTTGACATTTTTACTCATTGAGTATGTTTGTTTTGTTCGTGCATCGTTGACAATGTAATGGAATTTGATGCGACTGTCATACAAGTGAGAGGTTTAGCTAGCTATAAAACCAGGTTCAATCCACCATTTTCTACATTAGAAAATGCCTGTACCAAGTCAGGAATATGACAGTTGTTATCCATTCGTTTGATGTGTTTGGACTTTTGATTTTGCCTTTTGATTTTTGATTTTCCTTTTTGAATTTTCCTCGGAGTTCAGTATTTTTGTGTTTTTACTTTTTTTTTTTAATCAGAAGATGTAATACCACTATTTGTTTTACCCTATTAGTCTTTGTAAAATTTGCTCTTTTCAAATAATTGTGCAGAATTTATCTGTGTTACAAATAAAGAAATACTTTATTGTACTTTGCATAATTCAAGTTTAATCCTGTCCTGTACTAAAAACAACATTTCACATAAAATTTCATTGCATATTAGAAAATAACCATCACTGGAAATTAACTAATCACATGTTCATCTCTTGTTTTACCTGTGTACAAGATTTAGTAACCATGTAACCTTAAGTTTCCAAAACTAATTTGCGACTTTGAAACACAATATTTAGATCCATATGAAACTTCAAATTTAATATTAAAAAAAAGGGGAACAGGTTTTATATACTTGAAAGGCTAAGTTTCACTCTGAAAGAAGATAATGTAAACTTTTCTTTTATATTATCAAAATCTTCATAAATGTACTGATATTGAACTATTAACTTCCAAGACACTGATTCGCCATTTATCAATGTCACGATCTGGTTAAGTTGAGAGGTACGTAAATGTACGCCTCTAGCGGAAAACGGGAAAATCGACGTCTGTTGTTATGGGAGTTATCTCCCGTACACCAGAAAAAGAGTTTTCAAGATGTCGGAATATGTTCCGCTTCGTCGGAATAATGGTCAATTTGGTGGAAGAGTATTGAATGCACCTCATCAAAATATATCCAAAATTGAAGTATGTAAATGAAATATCTTGTCACAGTTAAACAGTGCTTCACTCCCATGAAAATAAAAGTAACTTGGCTTGTCGTAATAGTCGGAGAGTGGGTTTACTAGCTGACCAACTTAAAGCTTTCAAGAACTGCTATTCACCATAATGTTTCTACAAAACTGTTTAAAAGAACAAAGCATGGGTCTCGGAAGTATTTTGTATATGCATTGGGGTAACTGTAAATACATTAACTTACTACACGCTGGTAATCGACACAGATCAGAGACATAACTTCAAAATCGTGAATGTTGATATGGGACGTGAAAACGAAATGTAATATTGATGATAGTATAAACATGTACATGCATTACACACATACACTCACACAATAACAAATTAAAGCATACAATATATATTGTCATTTTATTATTTTGAAATTCCATTGCTAAAGTACCGGTAGTCACAGACTTACATTTAGTCTAGTCCAAATAATTATGACGTCTGCCAACAGACCCGTAGCCAGGACTTTCCAAGGGAAAAAGGGGGGGGTATTTGGACTCACAAACTCGACTTTAACAGTCACAATTCGAACAAAACGTTGACTTTAACAGTGCTTATTTGTTTGAAAGGAGGGGTTCGTCCGCACCCCCGAACCCCGCTGGCCACGGGTATGGGCAAGGCATCACAGAAAAAAAATTAAAATAGCCTTGCCAGACGTCATAATTATTTTGACTACATTCAGTCATGCATTTGCATTCAAAGAAATAAATTAATTTCTCAAAACAATTGTGAAAACGTCTATGACGTATCCAATCCTCGACAAAAATGAGGTTAAATCTGATACTCTTGATTTGATATTCCTGTTGTATAACTATTTTCGCAATTAAATATAAACATGGATGTTCATACAAACAAAAAATCTTTCTTTACAGTGCTTCCTTTCACGTCCGCGATATCGTCTATAAAAAGAATTTGAAAAAGAAAGTACTTGTAAAAAAATGTTAAACATTGCTTTTAGTCTAGTTGAATTAAATTGAACATTGGGAATTACAAGCTTCCAGCATGACAATGCGATAAAGGAACAATAAAGATCCGCAGCATGAAAATTACTCTTTACCTCCATTTGAAAAATAAAATAATTTGCAAAGTAAATTATGCTGATGATTTAGAAATTTCTGCGTGCATCAATCAATTCATTTTAAAAAGCGCAAAATTTCGTAATTACTTATTTCGATTTAAGTTGATGCTGTTTGTATACATGTGCAAAAGCTGCTATATGAGTTTTTAATTTTGCTATACATATTTCTTCTCACTTTTCACAATAATTAAAACTTTGCAAAAGATTCTCAAGTACGAACAGGAGTATTGTTGGCATAAATTACGAGGCACATAATGCAGTTGGCGATAGTACATTTATCAGAACGTCACCTTATGTGTGTTCAAAACCCGCGTTGAACAATATATAAATAACACATAGCTGAGAGGGGGATAGAGCAGACTGTTACCCCGAGAAAACAGTGTCAACCGTGGAAAAGCCAAGGTTGACAATGCTTTTTCAAAGGGTATTATTTTGCAAGATCTAATCCTTCCATGATAAAGGAGGTGTTGATGGTGTTCACGAATAGCGAACATAACAGTTTGACGGAAACGCGACTAACAAAAATATCGAAAGAAACATAAGTTGGAATTTATATACATTTGTTTTTGAATATTCACATCTATGCATTGCTGTAACTATAATATTGGACCAAAACCAACGATAGGGGAAAAAAGTAGTGATAATATGCATCAAACTTTAAAAATTATTTTTGTTCGGCTTTTGCCTATAATTCAAATTTATCGCACATCTCCTTTCGCGTCATAAACACATAAATTAAGTTTGCAAATGACCAGTAATATTGTGATTGAAGTATGTGTTCATGTTTGTGTTCCGTTCTCGTGCCATTGAAACATAATTTTATATTTTTTATATGCATGACCTTCTGTAAGTATCGGTTGAATAAGATTTTACTGTTGTGTTTATTATGCACCCGCCGTAGCGGAGGGGGCATTAAGTTTTACACTTGTCTGTCCGTCCGTCCGTCCCAAAATTGATTTCTGTTCTCTAACTTTACTTTGCCTCAATCAAATGTTAGGAAACTTATACACAATGCTTAACACAGATTTAGTTTAAATTAAAAATAATAAAATAGTTTCAACTAGTCATAAATAAATAGGGTCTTGTATAATCACTGACAAATTAATAATAGGTAATTCTTCCTTTTTTCAGACATGATAAAATGCTCTATAGCGCATTAGTAGTGCTGAAAAAAATATAATGAAGCGGTCGATGTTTTGACATTTCTGCTGATATAACCTTGACGTTGCGTAATCCTTTCGGCGACGTCATGATTTTTTCCCTTTTTTCCCGTCAGCAGCACCCTTTCAACGGCTGATATATGAAAAAGGAGTTCGGTGACCCCTTAGAAATTATATATCAACAGAAAGGAAAATAATTACCTTAAAAACATTTAATTTTTATAGAAAAATGGTAGAATTGGTTTCAACTGGAGAATAAAATTAAGCTTGAAATTTCTTATTTTTGGTTCAAATTTGACGTTATATCTATGTACTTTATGTTGTTTCCTTTCCATTTTCAAATGTCTGGAACTCGGAAGCTAGATCGGTTACCGACTTAAATTTTTCGATTTTTCATTATCTTTTTAAAAGTTCTACGTGCTTATAAATTCTTTTAAAAATCGCCGGACAAGCCATTTACGTACTTGTTACCTTAACGTTGGCTAAAAACTCGAAAGGTAATTAGCTTGTGATCAACAACCACTGACTGAAAATAAATTTGTCGATAATACGTTATAGATGAGCAATAGATGATAAAAAAAAAACAAATATGCAATACTCGATCTAGTATAAAGACATGAATTGACACAATGATTTCGATAAATAAGGGCAACAGTAGTATACCGCTGTTCAAAACTCATAAATCCATGGACAAAAAACAAAATCGGGGTAACAAACTAAAACCGAGGCACAATATTGATATAATTTTATGAGTGTAACATGTAATTTTTATTTCAATATTATGATCGATAACATTGAAATATCTAGAAACTCGTTTCATATGCTTTTAAAGACATTGGTATCCTGTGTTTCAGTATTTTACATATATTATAGGTTGCACTTTGTACATACAGCTGTTTCACACACCACGCCACTAGTTGGAAGATATATTATATTCATAGATATTTTGTTCTGATTGCATAGTGGTTCCCAGATGAGCTCTATGTTGCATATCATATATAACTTGGGAATGTTACCAGTTTAATACACATGAATAACGGCGAAATTTAATTTTGAGAAAACTCATTGTTAAGGAAAAGGCAGTACAAAATTTGAGTGTAAGTTTAAACTATTAGAAGTGTTCGAGGCATATACTTGTTGACAATATGCCGCGTAGCCATATAAGTTGACTTTTAAAATAGAAGGGCATATCAATCAATTTTTTATTCTAGGATATAGTTTTTTACAATACTTCATAGTAAAGTGGAATAGTTGTAGCTGTAAAAAAAGTTCTTTAGAGAAATTCCATTGACTATATATACAGAAGTGCAATCTATAATTTTATGAGTGTAACATGTAATTTTTATTTCAATATTATGTGAATGTCAATGTTCATTGAATAATACTAGATTAAGGATTATGCCGTATTTGTCCTTTACCAAAAACGTTAACCTTATTCCGGATAGACAAGTTGACAGACGCACAGACAAACATAAAAATCGCTCCATTTAAAGCGTATATGGTTGTTCAACAACATTCAGAAGCTTATCATTATGATTATTCAAATAAATAAAAGGACCACCTCATAGACCTCTTCATATCGTGCCCAGTTTACCTTGGGATTAGTTTTTGATTTAGCTAGGAAGGGATGAGTCGTACATGTAAGTTGAGAACCGACTAAGTCATTTGAACAATAGTGGACATGATTCCTGTACGTACTGAATTTATATTGTGACATAAATATTATAGATTCATATGCGATGTATTCATGGAATAAGGATATCGATAGATATCAGATCGGGGGCAATACATATCCTGTTTATGAATATTCAAAGCAGTACATCCGCCATAGTTCAATAAGCCAACCCGAGTTTCTTCAACACAATTGTCTGCATTAGTGAAACATCCACTTCCGAAAGCTTTAGATATAAGAGTTTAAATGATGTAGTAGACACCTAGATCATAAAGATAGCAGGATGTTATCGTTAATAAGACTTCCTAAGGGATTTCGATAGATATTCAAATGAATGTAAGAATTCAACGATGATATCAATGCGTACTAACCAAATATTTGGTATAGCTTTTCGACAAAATTTCTGTTCATAAAAAAAAAATATTTAAGCTCACCACGCTTTAAAATGTGCTTGTTATGTTTTAAATAGTGTTACATACTATATGCGAGTCAATAACAAATTCATACCTTTTATTTATTGTACAAGTATGCCTTGAACTCTGAGTTCTGTCCTGACCCATAATTTTGTTAAATTTAGAGTTCTGGTATTAAGCAGCTTTGGCTGCCTAAAGTTATTAATTAAGTTGACAATTAAAAGTTAACAAATGTTGTACATTAGACCACAACACTTGTTTGTGTTGAATCATGTACAAATTTACCTTAAATACACATTAACTGATAACAAACCATACTAATTCAGATACAATGAAATTGCAAATGTGAAGTCAAAGATTTATCTAGTTTTCTTTAAGTAAGTTGTTTAATATATTCTGATTACTTATTTCAATGTTAGCTGATCAGCATATTATAAGTTGACCAACAACTTAAAATGGTAGACTTACCCTATTGTCATTACTAGGCACTAAATTATAATCTTACCCCACTAACATCATTCCATGCAGTAATGAAAAATGCGGAATCGATTTTCCCGTCTTTGACATGAGACATCTTGTTTCTGTAGTATTTAATTCTTGCCAAGTCATCCGTACTTGTTATATCCTTATTTTCAGGTATGTTGTCATATCCATGTACAGGTGGAGAAATTTTTGTTAAATTCCTGATTAATGCTACCATCAATGTGACATCAAAAGTCTCAGATTTCGGGTCAACTGTAAATAAATATCCTTTCTTAAATAAATCCGGCATATTTAATAAAGTAATCATATATGTATCATATCTCTATTTGTAGATAAACTCATCATAAATACCAGGATTGAAATTTTGTACTTGTGCCAGACGCGCGTTTCGTCTACAAAATACTCAGCAGTGACATTAGTGCATCTGGTAAACAATTTGAAATTAAGGCTTTAATTGGAATACTTTCATCAAAAATTATAATAATCTTATGACAAGACTTAGATAGTTAAGTTATAATATTACTGTCCGTTGGAAAATCATTTATTCAGGGTGCGTATATAGGCTATAATAAGAAACAATTGATCTTTTTTTATATAGGTATGTGTCAATGGAGGAAATATTTTGTTTGCCGTTAAAATTTTAACAGTAATAAAATCAATCCAAAACACCGAAATATATAAAAATGTATTGCTTTATTTATTTGATCTGTTGCTTCATTTGCGACCGAGTTTCGCATAGCAGAAAATTGAAACTGATGGAGACTACTGAATAAGTTTCTAACCCTGAACTTGAATCTCGAGATTATTCATGGTGATACACCTTTGTGTTTTTCGACATAGTCAAACGTCTCATAAATTTGAAACGAAAATGCTGATGATATTAAACAGATATAAAGTATGATTATGAACCTATGTAGGTTATATAATGAATAACGTTTAAATGCGTTTGAGAGTTTGATCTTATTGCGATATGAATTATCTCCCAAAAAACTTGATGATAGTGGTAAATACTGCATAAATAATCAACTTAGAGAGTAGCTTACACGATTTATGAAAACAAATCAACAGACAGGAAACTTTTTCTTTTTTTACGACATTTGCCACATTGATACATATATAAATTTTGTGATATACTTTATGTATGTAGTGTGCCGGGATTCCCCTGGATAAATTTCCATTTAGTCACCCCTTTCGCCAAAAAATATTTCTTTCGCAACTCCCATTTTTTCCAATTTTTTTTTGTTTCTTTGCGGATAGGTAAGTTTCAATTTGCAGCGCTTTCGTCTCATGTCCAATTGAGTGTAATATTAAGTCCAAGTGTACATCCATCCCACATCTCTATTTCAAAATCAACATTTTGATAATAAGAACTGAATTAAAACAATATCTGTAGTCAATGATACGGTAAAATTACATTGCAAATGACATACATTTTTCTAACTGAACCCTTTTCGTAGTTATCGTAGTACCTATATTTGTCTTGGTAACGAAAAAATCAGCATCTTCAATCCATTTATCGGTTTGTTTCTATTTAGCTGATGTGCTTCATATATAATTAGTTTTTTCGTAATTTTGTAGAATTTTTTAACAACTTTACTTTAATGTTCATCGACGCAAGTTTAAAAATCGTAAAATTATTTGCGCTAAAAGGATTTCGAAAGGTTAACTATTATTTTATTAAAGTTGTAATGTCAACGTATCTAACAGACGTGTTTGTATATACAGTTTTGTTTACACCTTTCATTATAATTTTTTTTAGATATCTATCAAATTCTTGTACCTGTGTCCCGTTAGCTGATGATGATTAATATTCTGTCAAGATCGAAACATGTTACAAAGTTAATGAAAAAAAAGTCATGATGTCTTATAGCTTAAAACAAAAACATTATAGACAATGTTGCAACGCTTTTTTTTTCGTTCGCCAATCATATTGTTTGGTTTGTAAAATGCACGACCGCCAGTTGAAACACTGCTAGTCAGCAATCATAACAAGTAATGTATAGTTGAATATAAAATTTATTTAAACGCTGCATAACACTGCAGAAAGAAAAGCATACATAACCGTTTAGTTTCAATTAATATACATTCTGTCGATATAATCAGATAATCAGATATTCAGATTTAAAAACCAAAGGTCAATTGCAAGTGGTTTTCTATATTTTAAGTTCAATTTGAAAGTCTCATTTATTTCAAACTTAATACCTAAATATATTCGATCGTCTAGTACATGTTTATTATGACCCTTATATTTAAAAAACTAAATATCGGACTAATAGAAAGGTTACACACGGTAAACTCTATACAAACACTTACGGCAATAGTCACGATACATCGTTCGCTTTTTAATGTTCCTATTTTGGAAGGTAATGTTCATTTTGACCTATCATACGGTGTTAATACATCCCAGAATATTCGATTGGTTGCAAATTTAAACATTTCAAAGAACTCAATCTATGTTTCACTGTTAAATTATAAATACTTACCGTACATAAATATCAATTTGGTTTGGAAGTCTCATGAGTGTTGCTGACCCTAATTGACCCTTTGTAGTGAAAGGTTGAATCACTTCTATTTTATCTTGAATTGAATTCAATCAGAAAATTCATCAATACGCTTTTACACTTGCTTTTTAATTTTTGTTTATATATAACTATTTCTTCCTTCCTATATCGAACATTTGTTACTTTGATATATGTTTCATTTTCTTATAGAGCAAATGGGTATGGCAAGAAATTCTTAATTTTGCCCTAGACTATAGCTTTGTAATATGATATATCGCAGCCTATATTTATTTTCCATCCAAGTTTAAATAAATTTGCCTAAAACATTTCAAAAATATTATTAAAATATGAACAATCAAATGAATCAAATGTTGTTTTTTTTCTGAATATTGAAGGTAGTACGGTTATCTATAATTGCTTACATCTACTTCATTTGAATATTTGTGGATAATTTTGGTTCCGATATTAATCCGGGTAAACAAATAACCACATACAGGTCATTATCTTACATCCTATACTCTCTATGAATATTATGTGTTAAAAGTAGGGATGGCAACGAGTACTTGAGTACTCGGGTACTCGCTCGGAAGGCCGAGTACTCGAGTACAGTATTATCCATCTTGAGATATGTCTAGTCACATTTCCACTCACATAAGTTCCGTTGAAAAATCCCCTTCGAAATACTAAAAAAAAATCAATTAATAGCATAAATATTTTTATCCTAAGGCTACTTTTTGTTATAGCAGTATTGACAACGTCCTTTCCTTCCGAGGGAATGTTTTCATGTGCACTACTTGTAAAAAAAAAATAGAAAATCAAACAGACTTTCGTCTGAAATTGTTGACCAGATCAAATTCCTAAACAAGAACAAAATCAAAGTGACCTGCGGTGAACCCTACGTAACTGATTACAGACATTTAAACGGTGTTTGTACACCGATCAACACTTTCATGGATTAATAATTAACTCATTACAAGCCGAAACACTTACCTTTCCTTGTTAATCAAAACTTCTATGTAAACGTGATTGGTATGAAATTTACATTTAAAAGTACTTTAATCAAACTGTATTTGAAACTTATCTAAAATTGTTAAATTTACAATTTTAACCGTGTGCTTCCTTTAATTACCGCAGCTCGGAATTCAAGGGTGTATATTGACCATTTGTTTACCTACTTTTACTTCTTTTAATGTTGTCTTATAAAGGGATAATTTTGGATATTAAGAAGTGTCATTTTGATTCAACTTTGTTATTATCTAGCTATCAAATTGGCGAATATCGCAACATATTCTTTTAATTCAAATTAAGAAATGACATACCCTGGTTGTGACCAGGTACATTTAAGCGAAATTGCATTATGCCTACCTTTACTGGGATATAGTAATTTCCACTGCTCTGTGTTTATAGCACGCTTCTTTTTCATGTCTATCAGTGTATTGTAGTTCTGTTTAATTGTAGAATATAAGCAGGAAGGATGAAATTCGTTATCAAATAAAACACGCACAGCCCTCGTAGAAATTCCAGTCAACAATAATTGCATTCTCAAATAGTTCTCTTCTTCCTCTAAAACATGTGATACAGTTGTCATTTTGAAAGTTATCTTTTTTAAATCTTGAAGTAGTTCCGTAAAGCTTGTGGTAAAACTAGCCCTTCTTCTGCCAGCCTATTCAAGCATTTACTAAGTATTTTATTCATCATTTAATATATGTATACTAATGTCTTCACTTGTCTCCATTGCTATAAGAATGTCTACTCTATAATGTTAACAACGGCTGTTTTCCGTTCTGTCCATTAATACAAGATGTACAGGTTAAGCTTTTTGTCTTTCTGATTGTTATTCATTTATGAATTTCACCTTTGTTTTTTATATTCTTTATAATAAAATGTCAGTTTTGACAGATTCTCACGATTGTTTCACTTGCTTATTTAACCATTTGGCAGTGTGGAGATGATATGTCCTATTATCTGCCCGTTCAAATGGTACATGTATACGCTGCTCAGATCGTCACAGATTGCGTAAATAGTATTCCAGTGTTTATCCAACGTGCTGATAAATCATGAAGTAGTTTTATTTATTTTCTTCATGGCTACACGAGTAGAGACTACTTTTCTTTCTAGCTTATCAACTTTAAATTGACGCGTACAATTTTCGTTGAACATACTTGTTGAATCTAATATATTTATAAACTGGATTATCGCCCTGCTCGTTCCAATATTACCTGTAAATAAAGATGAAATTTTGAGAAAAATACAATATATTTGTTAATTGTAGAATAATAATAGTAGATCGTTGATACTAATTCTATGTTCTATCTACGGAACGGAGAACGTTCGGTATGAGCCATAATTGGCTTTGTTTATTTAGTTTAAAGTTTCAGGATAAAAAATGTTTTAAGCTAAAAAAAAAAAAAAAGACATGTGAGGAAGTTAAATATTAGTACTCTTGCCAAAGTTTTATTCTTACGCGTTGATTATCACATCCCAAATAGGTCAAAAATAGAGATTTTTACAAATTCGACAAATCGTACTGATTTTAACCATAATTATGCTAGGAAACATAGAGTGCAGGTATCGTCGACAAACTAAATATTTTTTGTCAAATATGTAAAATGTCATAACAAAGATTATGCTGAAAGATTGGTTTTGTCGACGCCTTCGCTCCATGTTTTTATCCAAAACAATAATGGAAATGTATTCATTTACATTGTATTTTCGTGGAAAATTAAAATTAGTGCTATTTGTGAC
The DNA here is from genome assembly GCA_019925275.1 of Mytilus edulis. Taxonomy (NCBI): domain Eukaryota; kingdom Metazoa; phylum Mollusca; class Bivalvia; order Mytilida; family Mytilidae; genus Mytilus; species Mytilus edulis. The sequence continues at coordinate 16,471,737 of CM034359.1, forward strand.
GTCATGAACAAAGCGCAAGCTTGTAAATTATCATAAAGATAAAATATTTCCAATATTGTCATATTGTTAGCTATGATTTATTTTTGTATTGGTCAATATCTCCCTATTTTAAATTTTAGCAATATATATGAGCCATTTTATGGCCTTATCGAACCTGTTTAGAAACATTAGCTTGGATTTAATTCTATTTTTATGAATTTGTTGATTGGATTTTAGATCATTCAAAAATACAAATAGTAGCACTTTCTATCCTCGAATTTGACTTATATTCTCATATAGATTCATAGCATACTAATACGTATATATATATATATATATGAAGCTTATTTTATAAAATATATGTTTACAATAAGCATAAACATCAGCACAACAATGTTAGATCTGTAAATTTGCTATCGTAATTTTTTTGTTTTTCCCTCGCCGGAATTCGAACTCCTGCTGCTGAGATATCGTGGCACCTAATCGGCTGCATTGTGTTCGACGCGCTAAACCACTCGACCAAAAAAAGAGCTTTCGGTTACCGGGTGTTACCTTTCAGCGTCAGATTTAATCTAGAACAGTAACATAGTACATTATATATAAGGCATGAAGATGGAATTGTTACAGATCAGCTGAATTATCTATTTACAGGTTCATACACTTAAATGTAAAATGCAGTCACAGGAATAATTATATTATAAGTACGTCTGAACCAGTGACTCTACAACAGATTCTATCCATCGGATCACCAGCAGTTATTGTGATGTTACAAGGCTAAAAATACATTATGTATATATAATTCGTCTAAACATCAGCCCAACACTATTAGATCTGTCAATTTTCTTCCGCAAATTTTGTGTCTGCTCTCGCCGGGATTCAAACTGATATATCGTGGTACCAAATCGACTGCAGTGTGTCTGACACGCTAGACAACTCGACCACATAGGCTCTTAATAAATAGCTTTCGGTGGCCGGGTGTTACCTTTCCTCGTCAGTTTTAATATATAGTTATATAAATATATAATTGAATACCAACTAGCAGATGAACAAATGGGAACATACATTATGCAGGGATCACATGTACCATATGAAAAGCTATACCCAAGTCTTAGAAAGAGAAAATTTTATTCCAAGAAATAAATACTATTATATTCAGATCCACTTAAGAGCTTCCAATAGGGTTTTGTGTATTGACAAATTATTTCACTTTTGAAAAAAATACCTTTTTTTACAAACAAAAACTTTTCCATTACATTCCGTTTTTTAAAAGATAATAGAATGAAAATATAGAGATGGACACTCAGAATGTAATTACAATTACCATTTATTTCCACTGAATGCAAATAGGTTAAAGATTATTGGTCAATATTATATGTATTTTAATTTTGATTAAACATGTGTTTTGTCTTAAAAATCTTGTACTTGGATACACAATTCAAGATATTGAATATAAAACACTTAATTCTGTTTTATCAGTCCTAAAACATGAAATTGAAACCCAAACCATCCATATAGTCTACTATTGAGAAAAGGTTTGAGAAAAATATTAGAACTTTGATTACATTTATCTTTTTTGTGAGAATTATACTATAGATATGTACTAAAGTATGTAAGTTACAAACAATTAGTCAAGGGGAATCAATGGCTCCTACCTTCATTCAATTTATGTACGTACCAGAAATATTCGATCATCTAATGTTAACACACATTTCTTTCATGTCCGAATTCTTTGAGTAATGAGATATTAATATGGAATAGACAATCATAATAAATGCAATAACTACTTGCCATTTCTAGAAATTATTTTTAGCCCTTTTGACCAACCCTGCTTATTTGATTATTTCTACTTTCGGTTTTAACTCGAACTTATAATCAACACAAATGACGGACAAAAACCCAGTATGTTTTCTCTTATAACTTTGTAAAGGATCTCTCTGATTCAAACAAAAATTATCTGAAACTGATATCATCAAGATGCTTGGTTTCTTGGTTGTCAACATATGTTTTACATTAGGAGGACTATTGGCATTCCAATGGGAACGAATTGTACACCTCTTCTTGCCGACTTGTTTCTTTATTATTATTAGGCTGACTTCATACAGGATTTTCTTAGGAAGAAAGATAAGAAGTTAGCAATATCCTTTAACTCTACTTTCCGCTATATAGATGACGTTCTTTCACTAAATAATTCAAAATTTGGTGACTATGTGGAACGCATCTATCCCATTGAACTAGAGATAAAGGATACACAGATACAGTTAGTCGGCCTCATATCTTGACTTACGTCTAGATATTGACAATGAGGGTCGATTGAAAACAAAACTTTACGACAAAAGAGATAAGTTCAGCTTTCCAATTGTGAACTTTCCATTTCTAAGTAGTAACATTCCAGCAGCACCAGCATACGGTGTATATATCTCCCAATTGATAGATATTCCAGTGCTTGCATTTCCAAATGGTGAAGTTGAAATCATCACTTCGTAAATTTTACGGACGCCATCACGAGTAGGTTGACCGTTATGGAATAACCGTTTCACAAATGATATCGGATAAGTTCCTAACGTCGTAACTACAGTCCCTTTTATGAATGTGACCTACCAAATTTTACTATTTACCTGATTTGTTATCTAATAAGAAACACGACGGGTGCCACATGTGGAGCAGGATCTGCTAACCCTTCCAGAGTACCTGAGATCACCCCAAGTTTTTGGTGGGGTTCGTGTTGTTTATTCTTTAGTTTTCTATGTTGTGTCATGTGTACTATTGTTTCTCTGTTTGTCCTTTTCATTTTTAGCCATGGCGTTATCAGTTTATTTGCGATTTATGAGTTTGACTGTCCCTCTGGTATCTTTCTTCCCTCTTTTAAGTATCACTGAATAGTGTATATGCATTTTGTGCTCGTATAAATACTTTGTAAAATGCAACAAGCACAGAATATAAATGTATGATATGTTTGGCTAATTAAATCCCCTGGTGTCCTTAGAAGTTAACCTCACAGGAATGAACCTAGGCGTTATTGTACATGTTGTAGCGCTATGGGACATTGTTCACGACTAGTTGTGCAATAAATTATTGGAATTAAGAAACAAAAGAGGTCATCAGTACAGTGATATATAACTTTCAAAAATCAACAATAATCTGTTGAATATATTATATGACTGTGTTCGCAATTTAATAAAGAGCTGCGCCATGAGCGTATGATATGCCAGTTGCTTTTTTCTATGAATAAACTTCCATAACTCCTCAGTGTCACATCAGAAATGTATTTGAAAACTAAAGTGAGCTGATTTTAATAGATATAACCCATCACTAAAGCATTTTGAAGCTATTGTTTGAAAACTAGGACCCACTTTTTATGTATGAAATCCAATAACTCAGAAACACAAAATCAAAAATTTATGAAAATCAAAACTGAGCTAACCTCTATTAATATAAACAATTCACCAAAGTTTAATGAAAATGGTTAAAGCGTATTTTAGTTATTGTCCAACATGTTGGCGACGGACGACCAGACGGACAAAGGTATATCATAAAACGTCAACATTTGTCAACAGGCGTATAAAAATGCCTACGGCAACGGCTTCTTCTGATTGCTGATTTTAAAAAATGTTGTAAATATCGGACAAGTTACCGGGGTCCACTTTATTAAATCACTACAGTTATCTGCACCACACCCTAATCTTGTGGGTAAAATATATGGAAGAAAAAACTACAGTTTACGATTTTACTCATGATGTTCAATTTGTGGATATCAATTTAACAATTAAAAATGGGTTAAATAATTGTTTGAGTATTTAGTGTTGTATACGAATGAATTAAGAAAAAAATCTGTAATGTCAACACAACTGTCTAGTTTGTCTAATTGTGAAGTCAATCACGCGCAGACGATGTTTTATTAAAATTTCAACATGGCTTTGTTTTAAAAGCGGTAGACAAACTTTATATTATAACAGAATATATATGGAATTTCTGTTAATATTGAATTGAATTATATTCAAATAGCAACCACCAAATATAAACTAAAATGATCGTTCAATCAAATATTAAGGGTCTGTCGAAAATATCTATTCTATCACGTAAAATGTCTTGTATGATACCGTTTGAAATAGCTACAGTAGCTACGTTATGTAAAACAAACTGTTTCTATAAGGATATCATTCTTGAACAGCTGGATGATTATACATGAATAAATATGAATAAATATAGACCATCCGGTTCAAAAGGCAATTATGCAGTTAACAAACGACATACTTATTCATCTTTAAATTCTTCTTTTCATTCTACATTCATGCGTAAGATTTAAAGGTATATTTAACCAATAATACTCAATTGATAACATATAACAGGCTTCAACTAGTTGCAGGTATATCAAATAGTAAAAGAAAGGTTGATATCTAGATTACTAACATTTTCAAAAAAGTAAATCTTATATTATCCACCAATGTATGTACATTGTTATTACCTTACAAGCTACACCCGTCACTTGAAACTTTTGTTTAAACATGGACCTCTACGCATAAAGACAATTCGTATTATCGCTTGCTCAAAATATATAAGTCTTATGAAAGTAAGTTGTACATTTTTGACTTCTGCAAAATGTCATATAACATTGACCTCATTATCATGCATCATTTGGCAATGTTCGTTTTATGTTGTTTTGCCTGTTGTTTACATACCTGTGTGCTATATCGCCACGGTATTTGGTGTATGGTGTCTGTCTGCATGTTTCATATATGACGTCAATTGTATTTGATATATTGAATGATAGTAAGATGTCTATGTTTGACTGTCGGTCAGGGTTCATATACTTTCGACCTTATGTTCCGTATTAATTGGCCAAACAGAACTTTTACATTTGTCAGTTTCTCAGGTACTGTGAAGATCGGAACACCTATTTGTGGTGTACGGGATATTTGCAGAGATTGTATGGCATGGTTTCGTTGACCTTGAACCTTTTCATGAACCATTGATAATCTTTAAGTGTATTTGACACTTCTAGTAAAAAACCTGATATTACAGACGCTCAACAAATATACTATCATAAGTAAAGCAGACGAGACATTTCAGCATTTGCACTCTGGTATTCTTAGCCTGTAGTATATAGTTATATCATTGGAAATCATTCCACGTCTGCAACGTTGTATTTAAAGGTACATAGAACTTGTCTTTTTGTTGTTAGGATGTACAACAAGTGATTTATTTAAATATCGTTCATTAAGCTGTTATGGATCTGCCCAGCAGCTAGAAATTGTTATGCATTTACTGTTGGTTTTCCTTCAGTGACCAATTGTCATCAAGTTTTAACTTGTTGGCCAGTTTGTTGATGTTGGTTGTTTGTTGGTTTATATTGTTGAATATTGTTGAATAAATGCCATGACAAATAATCAGCCAAATTTCAAATTTAATTGTTTGTTTGTTGTCTATATTGTTCTTGGGAAAGAATGGAACATAACACATCTGCAGTTGTATATTCATTGCGCACATTGAATATGCAATAAACAGATTCTGTACTAATATTTACATTAATGGTCTTTCACGATCCGGTACCAGAGCTTTCACGATCGTCTCGCAATACTTGACCACCGTTAGATATTCTTTCACGATCATTTCTCTCGTTAAACCGAATGACACCCGTTATATCGTATGGATCTTTATAAGATTTTGTTATTTTACTGTTTGATATGATAGGAAAATAATTATAAAATGACTTATTAAAACGTACAAAAATAAACATTAAAGAAATATTTTTACTTGTGTCAATCGAAATATCTCATCAGATTCAGTACATTAGTCTACATATATGTAACAAGATGTTTTCATTTTATCCTTAAATTGTTTCCGCTTATTTACCAGTTTTCATAAGCTTGCATTTATTTAAGTCCAGCATGAAATGAAATGTGTTCAACAAAGCGTGTAAATATAGTTAAAATCGTAAAAAAGATTAAATCCAAATGATGATTTAAGAAACTTTCAAACAATACAAACAATTGATATTTTTTTATAAATTTAAAGCATCGTTTGGACTGAATTTAGATCTATTTTCAAACAAATGTAAAAATGTACTTGTTAGGTTCCGCAAAATAGACATTTTCAAGTAGAAGGATCACATTTTATGCATAGAACACGACGAAGGCATCATTTTATATTGTATCTGTTTTGTGGTATTATAAACCATTGGTGATACTATGAAATGCTAATTACTTATACATAGAACATCAAACAAAAAATCAGAAACTAATTCAGTCTTTGTTGACATGGGTCTATTTTCAAATTTTCAAACAAATGTAAACAATGAAATGATAGTCATAATTTTGAAAGGTGTACCTGCATTAATTTTGTCATATATTAGGAGCATGACTTTCAAATATAAATTAATCAGATCGTAGAAAAGGTGCTCACTTGTACAACAAATAATACGAGAAAGATTGGTTGGTTTATCCTTTAATGACAATCGAAGACAAGAAAAAAAAACTTTTTTTTTTGCTTAGCTTGTAATTTAAAGTGCAAGAAGTCACTTTTCAACATCAATAAAAGATGGTCCGTCATACAATACCAAGCTGTTTCTATGAACGGACATTTTGAAGTTCTGTTTTACCTTTTTACAGAATGAAACCAACTATTTCTTACGTGAGTTAGAGCTTGACAAATTGTACGATCATTTCAAATTTTGTATATCTTTGAAATGCCGTCTTATTTTGATATACACCAACTCTCTTTCCTATATTCATATAGGAAAATGAATTGCATTCCAGTCAATGAACTTTAAATGGTTTCCCTTGTTAACCAGGTGAAGTCTGTTTATTTTCGTGTAAAAAATTAGTTTATATAAAGTCAACTAGAAGTAGTAAGATGTTGATAATAGGGCAGCAGTTTTAATATTAAGCATTATCTAAAATGAGAATTAAATTTAATATAAAACATATTCAAATCCATTTTCTATATGAACTAAAGGAAATGGAGCTTAAATATCATTATTATACATAATTTCATTGTCCTTGATAGTTTATGCTTTTTTCATCCATTTATGAAAAGGACGAGTGTCACACGTAGTTTCAAAACATTTATCTTTCATACTGTGGCACTGATATTTCGAAATATTATCTTCATATTTATATGATAGCGATAATACTTTGTTATATCATTTTTTTGAATACCTTTAGTGTTGCGTTGCTGCATATTGTTTTATATTTACAATATACCAAGTATTGATCAATTAATTGCTCACATAGTGTGCATATTGTTCTGATTGTAAAAAAAATTAACAGTTATATTTTATCATTTTATATTTTAGAGTGTTGAGCAAATTTAGAATCATGATGACTTTGTGTTTAAGCAACAAAATGCACAAAACATGCAATTCAGGCCTTGATCACTCGTATTTCGAAAAAACTAAACAACAAAACAGTCTTTAATACATGTTTTATTTCTGCATTTTTTTCTAAATAAACTAATTCCCAATACATCAATTCATGGATTTTCCTCGTTGTTGAAGGCCCGTATGATGATTTGTTGTGACTTTCATCTACTTCATTGGATCTCTGGTGGACAATTGTCTGATTAAAAGCAAAAACAGTCTCTGACGTTGCATCACTGGAAAAAACTTATAATTGTATACCCATCTTAAATATGTCACTGGGAGCGTGTCATTCTTATCCTTGTGAATGTGGTTTTTTTTCAAAAATTTAAAACAATCTTTTGGCATTGCATTTTTTTTCTTCAAGAAACAGAAAATTGCTATGCAACTGCTGTATTCCCTTAACTGATGTTAATTTAAGGTTTTATCTATATGGAAACAATACTTAAATAGTAATTATTTGTTTCAACGAAAAAACATTTTGTTGTTTAATAGGATAACTTTGTTAGAATATTTACATTTTATTTGTTCATTCGAAGATAACATGAGTAAGTACAGTTCGTTTATGAAACTAGAATATAATCGTTGTGACTGTTTTTACAAATTTCAAATACACAAACTGTGGACACTTTTAGGAGTGAACATCAATTTTGCACTATAACACGAATAGTGCATCTATAAAAAAAAAACAATTGAAAATGGAAATGGGGAATTGTCAAAAATCTCATCATAGATACCAGGATTGACATTTTACATTTAAGTCAGACTCGTATTTCGTCTACAAAAGACTCATTAGACGCTCGATTAAAAAAGGTTGAAAAGGCCAAATAAAGTACGAAATTAAAGAGCATTGAGGACCGAAAATTCCTAAAAAGTTTGCCAAATACAGTTAAGGTAATCTATTCCTGAGGTAGAAACAAGAAACAATTTGACCAAACAGCAGAAAACAGCCGTAACTGTCCCGAAACTGATAACCAAATATTGGTTTTTTTCGGTAAAAATTACAGTAAAAACATAAAGAAATTGACAAATTATTTTTTATCTATTGTAATAACACCCTAAAAGAGTAAGTTCACTGCTTCTGTCGTTATTTCATTTGAATATCATGGTTTTGGGGTGTAAAAGCGTTGACCGAAGTACATTTTGTTTGAAGCGCGGAAACACGATTTTTTTCAATTTTTTATTTAATTTACCTGTGCACTTTATTGTGGGACCTCGTGTTAAATTTTAAAGTGTAATGAAGTTGATTAAGAAATAACGCGAGATTGCAGTGTAGCCAATCATAATATAGTATTATAATGAACACAATTGAGAAAAGAAATGGGTAATGTGTCAGAGCGACAACAACCCGACCATAGAGCAGACAACAGCCGAAGGCCACCAATGGGTCTTCAATGTAGCGAGAATTCCCGCACCCGTAGGTGTCCTTCAGCTAGCCCCTAAATAAATATGTATACTAGCACAGTGATAATGGACATCATACTAAACTCCGAATTATACACAAGAAACGAAAATTAAAAATCATACAAGACTAACAAAGACCAGAGGCTCCTGACTTGGGACAGGCGCAAAATTGCGGCGGGGTTAAACATGTTTATGAGATCTCAACCCTCCTCCTATACCACTAGCCAATGCAGAAAAGTAAACGCATAGCAATAAACATTAAAATTCAGTTCAAGAGAAGTCCGAGTCCGATGTCAAAAGATGTAACAAAAGAAAATAAATAAAACGACAATAATACATAAATAACAACAGACTACTAGCAGTTAACTGACATGCCAGCTCCAGACGGTCACCTCAATTTAACCGATTGAAGGATCATGTCTTCAACATATGAATATCAGGCACAATCCCTCCCGTTATGGGTTAAGTATCATACTATCATAAAATATATGAGAAGAACATAACCCGTGTCGTGCCAACAACTTTTTTTTTTTTAAATAAATGTGTTTAGTTCCGATGCAAAGACCCTATAAGTGAATCAATATTTAAACCAAAATATGCAATCTTTAATGACCTGACAATAGTATCATAACTATATCCCTTCTTAATAAGTCTGTTTAAAGGTTTTGTAAGCTTTTGAGGTGAATACTGACATTTTTGTGCTTTGTAAAGAATATTACCATAAAAGATTGGATGTGACATGAAACATACATCTCATGTAATTATTTTGTGTAATACTTATTCTATAGCCGTCTTGAAAAGGATAACATTCAATCAAACTAATGCATTAAGAGGAACAATTAACATTAGAAGTCGACAGGTGAAATTTTTCAATACGACCTTTTGAGAAATAAACATTTTTGAAGTTATGTGTCTAATTTGATGTTCATTATTAATGATCATCCTTATATTTTACCTTGTTTATTTGATAGCCTGACCAATCCTGCTGGTTGAATAAAGGGACTAAAACAACAAAGAGTCACAACATTTACTTGGCTATGAGTGATCCTGATGAAGATAAATCCAGAAAAGCGCTTCGGACGCAAGACATTATTAAACGTGTTGTTTTTAGTTTTTTACTACAGATTGTTCATGCACATCTATTAAAAAAAATCTGCCTTCATCGACATGGGTCTTTTAAACAAATATTTGCAATCAAATTTTAGTAACCATTTTTACAGGTGAACCTGAAGTTATGGTATCATACATAAAGAGTATGAATTTTAAATATTAATAAACAAATATTTAGAAAAGGTTCTTGATTTTACAATGAACTATCCCAGAAAAGCTGACTGATATTACCTTTTTACTGACGAGCGGTCAGTAGCGCAAACAGGTTATTGACTATTTTGTTGTAGTTTTTATTTTAGATGCATGAAGTCACACTTCGACATCACATTGGGTTGTGACTTCATACACTGTCAGGTTTCTTCCCTAATGATTTAGAGCTCGTCAAATCGTACATTTAATTTATATTAATGAAACTTGCTCTTTTATCACTTTAAGGTTTTGTATATTATTTGGAATGAGCTCTGCTGTGATATTGGTAAACAGCTACAAAAAAACAAAAACAAAAACCTTAGCCAACTCATCATAATCATTAGAGGTCGGTCATTTAAAGACGTATCAACCGTATCGTTTACGTTGACGTATCCGCATCTGCAGACATACCAAAAAACAGTATGTGATCTCGAGCTTTAATTTTATGTACTTTCAATAATTGCAAATGAGCAACTGATTAATTTCTAATGCAAAAAAATAACAATACAATTAAGAAATATCGTGTTTTTGTGGAACATGTAATCCGACTTTTAAAGATATTCCGGATAGTTTACAGACATGATAGGAGTGAATACGGTAAAATCGTTTATTTGTGTGATAACTGGTGCTCACGTAGAAGGTTATTTGACAAGTAGAGTGATACTCAGTACTGTTTTATTAAATGTACATGTATTTATATGATATCGGAAGACAAGTCGTGTTTTTATTACCTCTTTTGATAACATCGCAAATGAACAATATTCAAAGTTCCTTACATGTATATAAATAGTACATTACAAAATTTTGATTTTTTGTGTGTGTTTATTCATGTAAGATCTTGAAATATTTTTTAACTAGATTATTAAAGGATTGTGTACGATATTCGTGTCCCTGCCCTACATTGGCTCCTTTTAAGGGCATGTAAAAGTAGTTTATTGACCTCCTTATTATTATTTTTACTAAACACCACTATTGCAAATTTTGAAAGTGAATGTTTGATTGTTTCAAACGAAAAGTGGATCACATAATATTAATTGATAGATGACCGACCTTTCAACTGCAAAAATCGTAAAACTTACAGCTCAAATCTATGTATCAAAATTAGTTTTCAATCAATATCATAGCAAACATATATAGAACTCATATTATTTCTTGGTTTTCGGAATAAATTTGTATACCTTTTTGTGGCTTATGGTTATACTATGCATTGAGGCAGAACTGGCACAGGCACTTGTCTCAGATTTTTTTTTCTATATACCTTTATATAACACAAGGTACTTAACTACATTTTTTGAAAAATGTCACCCAGTCCCGAATTTCCGTTATTTTTCGATTTCTCGGTTGTCAAACCTCCTTAAACTTATTATGCCGTAAATCTAAATTGATTTATCTACACAATGGTATATGACACGACTACCATTGTTGTCGGGATCATTAGGAGCAGGCCTCAGAAGTCGGACAAAGTGATTTTTTTTTTTTTGGCATACCGCTCCAGACTTGGCAACACAGAGTCCGCAGGTAATTTTATACCGGTTTCTCATTGGTCAATCGTCTGGCTAAAAATAAATGTGGGAAATTTTGGTCAACTTATAACTCAACATTAGCGTCTACATTTCTAACGTTGTGTACACGTGTGTTTCATAACACTTATTTAGGTTTGTATCACATGATCTTTACTGAATTTACAATAAAGATAATAATTCATATTCAGAGGGAAGCTGACAGGTTTTTTTTTCTTATTAACTTTTATAATAAATCAATCACTGGAGACTCGGTGTTGCCAAGTCTGGAGCGGTATGAAAAAAACAATCACGTTGACCGACTTCCGAGGCCTGCTACTAATGATCCTGACAACAATGGTAGTCGTGTCATATACCATTGTGTAGATAAATCAATTTAGATTTACGGCATAATAAGTTTAAGTAGGTTTGACAACCGAGAAATAAAAAAATAACGGAAATTCGGGACTGGTTGCCATTTTTCAAAAAAATTAGTTAAGTACCTTGCGTTATATTAAGGTATATAGGGGAGGGAATTCTGAGACAAGTGCCTGTTAGAACAGGATACAGATTGTGAGTCGGAGTAGTTTTAATACTTTTAAATGCCTGTGACCACGTTTGCTTTCAATTTAGGAAACAAAAAATATGGGGGATAGTAACGAACTTCAAAGTATAAACATTCTCACACTAAATTTTCGGGAAAACATATGAAAACCCGTTAGTTCTTTTAAACAATAAAAAATTAACACTGGTAACAGTATATTTAATGGAAAGGTGAAAGTCGTCCATGTTTGACCTGATGTCAAATTAGAGGTAAAGAGATTGGTAAGTTTTGTTATTTAAAACCGTGCTGTCTCATTAAACTGTAAATCAGCATGTTATTGTCTATATTGTGATACAAGTTCAATGCATACGATGTCATAAATCTAAGCCAAACGACCATATTAATACATGGTATTAAGACATTTTAAATAAGAAGTATTTTTGCTTGTTATCGTCTGATTCGTGCATAATGGTATTTATTGGTTTCAAGATGCTTGCAGTTATTTGTATTGGTATGAGGTGGCGTTTCTATTGAAAAACGTTCTCATTCATAATATTTTTTTAATATAATTATTTTGAATAGCTATAATTTGAATACGACAACCAGTGTAACTAAGCAATTTATAAAAATGACACATTTATTTCAAATGTCTATTGTTAACTATAACCATTTAAATATTTTAGAGATGTACAGATATTTTGAACAAAAGGTTATTGTTATGAGAAGTTAAATTCTTTATTTAAATCCCTATTTGCACATAAACTTTAGTTAACACTCCACTGCTTCACTATTGCATGATAGTATGATGTTTAAAACATACTAAAACTTGATAGAAAAGATTGGTTGTAATATCAATAACCTAAATGTTAACTGTAATTCGACTGCAAGATATAATCAGTTAGTTTTATAAAAAGTTGATGGTTTACATTACCTTTTATAAAGCTTAAATGCAATAAATTGACTATTTTGTACCCCTCTTCCTGTCTCTCCTACATACATAATACGAAGCCCTTAAACACTGTCCATGAAACAATTCAGACCTTTTATACTTATATATTTCACTATATCTGACTACCTAAGATACGATAAACACATTACTTAATGACACATTTCAACACTTTTTCCCCATTAGTGATGGTATTTTTTCAATGTTCAAATCAAATTTTGGTGGAAGGCTTCCCGTCGCTGTCTGGTCATCACAGTACAGAGATCTAGATCTTAAAAAATACATTGCTGGTCGGAAGGATTATATCAACTTAATGGGGGGTTTTTTTGTTTGAATATGCTTAGGAAACAGCCATTTTTAATTTCAGGTCCAGGCAAAACGTGGTATATATCGCGAAGTCGAGGTTTTGAGGTATATTTGCTTCTTCAAATACAATACCAAGAACAGTTGTTCTCAGATAAAGCACTTTAAATTATTGATTCGTGAATTCGATGACTATAGAGATTACAGTCAGACACACCAAACTTTGATCATGCGGTTCAATTAATTAAGTAAAAACTAAAATTTAAGTATGTTTGTGCTAGATATCAAAGGAGTAGGTTCAGTAAGACCCCTTTTTGGCCCCAAAATATAGCAGTTTTACAAAATTACGAAATTGTTATCTTTTAGTAAAATAAATGTTACGGTCAATCAAATATAAAGGTTGTACATACCTTTTTTTCGAATGTGTCTATCTTCTCAAGCAAGAATGAATGTATTGCAAAGGCTACAATACCCTCGTTTTGGGAAAACTGGTTCTAATCGGAATATCAATCTGAAACATCCTGATCATTACACAGGTATAAATATAGAACATCCGGTTCAAAAGGCAAATACGCCGACACCATATATGTCATTCATGTTTTAAAATTCTTCTTTGCATTGTATATGTAAGAATTTAAATGTACATTTAACAAAAACTACTCAAGTGTCAAAATATCGTTTTAAATTATAAAAGCATTTTGTTATAAAACATTTCAATATGATAAGAAACAAATGATTAAATATATCGTTGCAAACGTAAAATAATACACATTTTTAAGTCTGAAAGAAATATTTTAACTTATGGTAAACACATTTACCATAAAATATAACCATTGAAAGAATTTATGCATTTATCTTTTCAATGTTATGAGATCATATTATATTCAAATCGTCAAATAGATTGAATCATAGAGTAGATTTAAGAAATTTTCAAATATTAAGATCAACCGATCAGTACACAAAACACAGCATAGAAAACCAAAAACGAAGCAACACGAATCCCACCATAAACTGTTGGTGAACTTCCAAAACCTATGATAAGTCTAATTAAGGTAAAGGACGGAAAAGGAGACGGGATTGTAGCTTCGACAATTAGAACATATTCATCTTCATCTGTGAAACAGGTAATCCTTAAATGGTAAACTAACTCTTGGTTGCGTCCGTAAAATTTAAAAAGGATTTATTTCAACTTTACCACTTGGAACTCTTTGTTTAATACCTTCCTTGTGAGGAACAACTCTCTATCAAGGAAATCATGATAGAAAATCATGATAGGAAATACAAGCCGTGAAATATTGTATTAGCTGGCAAATATATGCCCAGATTTTTGGTTTTTATTTTCTTCAAAAAACAAAACGTCAAACACTGAGATACATAGATAGTTTATAATGTAAATATTAATATTAAACTTTTTAAAAGCAGTCTAAAGCTAAAATGTTAGGTACGTTCATTTTATGAATATATATGGTAATTATATACAAGATCTACTAATTTTTTTATCACTCTGAAATTTATAACATGAATACGTCGAAAAATGTAATGATGGCATATGCTTTCTCTTCTTACCACTTTGTATCTCTGTCAATACTATGATGCGTAACTTATTAACATTAACATAAAAGGCTAGACAGGACATGTTGGATAAAATTACAAAGTCAAGAGGAGGCAATTCTAATACAATATAACAAAATCAAGTATATCTATTTATCCTGCAATCGGGTGTCTTACTATACAGATATATCCCTAAAGATATCGCTATGCTGTATAAGAGAGGGGCAAAAGATACCAGAGGGACAGTTAAACTCATATATCGAAAATAAACTGACATAGCCAGGCTAAAAATGAAAATAACAAACAGTCAAACAATAGTACAAATGACACAGCATAGAAAACTAAAGATTAAACAACACGAACCCCAACAAAAACTGGGGTTGATCTCATATACAGATATCACATTTAAGCTCCCGCTTACTGCCGGACTACGTTTGTGTATTGCTGTTAACGAGTGTTGTATGAACCTACGTGACATCAGAATGTGTATTGTAGGCGCATTCCAATGAAGTATTGTTTGACCTTATGCAAACTTACGATTACTTTTATACTTTCCGTTTGTTTTCAAACACTTCTTTAGAGCAATAAGAATAAAACAAATTTTCTGATAACAGACAAACATGAACAGCAGTATTTTCTACGACGACAATCATCGATTTCAAAACTTGAATGTGTACATATGTAACAAAGTCAAACATGTCAATTTCGCCATGCATACATGTTAGGTGAATGTCAAGTTCAGTTCAAAATTTTATAGCGTAGGACAACTCGTACACTTCTGTTTCCAATTGTACAATGTTTTGTTATTTGTTTTACTGTTGAAATTAGTCGTTAAGTTAAAATAGATAATTATTCACCTTTAGCGATGTATTATTGTTGACCATTTGAGATTTGATTTTGCGAACCCGTCCTCAGCTAACTGTGATTTTAATATTACGACGCGGTCCTCAAGAGATTTTCAATCGAAAACTAATGTAACAAAATGTGAGTTTTTGTGTCTTTAAAATCACAAATAATATACAGAATTTATTGCAAGATAAAGACAAAGCTAATAAAATTAACGGTACCAATTTTCTTGCACCAGATGCGCATTTCGACAATACATGTCTCTTCAGTGATGCTCGTGGCCAAAAATATTTGCCATCCAAAGCTTATATAAAAGATAAAGAGCTATAATCCAAAAGGTCCAAAAAGTATAGCCAAATCCGTGAAAGGAATCAGAGCTTTGCATGAGGGAGATACATTCCTTAATTTATAATAATTTCTAATATTTTGTAACAGCAAATTTTAATAACACAAGCTCGCATTACACCTGTTTCTTAGCCTCGTACAAATACAGCTAATATTTATTAACACTAAACAGTTATTGTCTATATATATATATATACAATAACATCTTCATGCCTTATATATCATGTACTGTAGTACGCCGCTAGATTAAAACTGACGTGGAAAGGTAACACATGCCCACCGAAAGCTCTTTTTTGAGAGCCCAGGTGGTCGTGTGGTCTAGCGGGACGGCTGCAGTGCAGGCGATTTGGTGTCACGATATCACAGTAGCATGGGTTCGAATCCCGGCGAGGGAAGAACCAAAAATTTGCGAAAGCAAATTTACAGATCTAACATTGTTGGGTTGATGTTTAGACGAGTTGTATATACATTATGTACACAGCCATGTATCACCATCATTGATGGCGATCCGATGGATACATCTGTTGTAGGGTTGTCACTGACTCAGACGTACTTATGAATATAATTATTTTCTGTGACTGTATCTTACATTAATTTGTAGGATCCTTTACTATAGATAATTTAGCTGATCTGTAACAATAACATCTTCATGCCTTATATATCATGTACTGTAGTACGCCGCTAGATTAAAACTGACGTGGAAAGGTAACACATGCCCACCGAAAGCTCTTTTTTGAGAGCCCAGGTGGTCGTGTGGTCTAGCGGGACGGCTGCAGTGCAGGCGATTTGGTGTCACGATATCACAGTAGCATGGGTTCGAATCCCGGCGAGGGAAGAACCAAAAATTTGCGAAAGCAAATTTACAGATCTAACATTGTTGGGTTGATGTTTAGACGAGTTGTATATATATATATATATACATAAAACCTTTTCATTAAAAATAATAGATAACAAATTTATGATGCACCAACTGTCCAATTGTGATGTGCATTAACATCTTATCGATTTTTCATGCATTATTGTAAAGCCCTATTAAATCAGTACACAAACAGATAGAGATATCTCGCACAAATAAACTAAGTCACGGTACTTTTCTATCCCAAATTCATGTATTTAGTTTTGATGTTATATTTGTTATTCTCATCGGATTTTGTCTAATATTAGGGTGCCCAATCAACAAATTTGACCGATTTGCCTTAACGGAATAACACACGGCTATATTTTATATCATTGGAAAGGGGAGAACCAGCCTCATCGTAATACCGTTGTCGTCGTTTTCTGCCGTGGTCACGTTTTTTTTTTTAAATCAGGGTCAAAGGTCAACGCAAAAATTCCAGAAATGCAGTCACATTTAGATAGTTTGTTTCTCCTACAAATATTTGTTTAGAGTAAAATAAAAACAACTTATTTTTAGGAAAATATCTTGTGTATCTACATTTAAAACTTATTTGATATTTTTATCACCAAAAATGACTTTAGATTGACTTTTTTGCATATAGAGTGCAAATTTGAAATTTTCACACAGCTGTAAAATAACAGTGACCTTGACCTATTCCAATTTCTAAATTTGAAATTTTTGTATTCAATTCATTACAAGTAAGATCTTAAGATGTTTTTTCAGATCTTAACTTTAATAATTTGTCGAAAACAAAATGTTTTTTTAACGTCTTTTGATAGTAAGGTGGTTTTTTTTAATTTCTAGGTAAATATAAAATTTCTGTTATTGGGTTTGAAAGGGTATATATAAATGATTTGTTTCGAAATTTGTGTAACATAAACGTCGACCTTGGTTGAAAATAAAGTTCTGTTAATAGCTTTGCTTTACAGAAGTAAAAATTACTGCAAACAGAGAAAAAACGGAGGTTTAAGTTATGAAAACAAAACTTCTTTTAGAAACAGGTAAAACAACCCATCCTACATATAAAGGCAACAGTAGTATACCAATGTTCAAACTCATAAATCCATGGACAAAAAATAAAAATCGGGGTAACAAGCTAAAACTGAGGGAAACGCATTAAATATAAGAGGAGAACAACGACACAACACTACAATGTAACACACACAGAAACGGACCAAGCAACAGACAAAATCCCACGAGAATAACAAATATAACATCAAAACCAAACACACGAATCCGGGACAGACAAGCACCGTGACACGTCCCATCGCAATGTGAATTCACACTCAAAAAAAAGAGAAAACAAACGACGCAACGCCAAAATGTAACACATACAGAAACGAACTACAATATAACAATGGCCACACTCCCGACCTGGCACAGGACATTTCCAAAGACAAAAATGGCGGGTTGAACCTGGTCTTGCGGCACGCCAAACCTCCCCTTTTATAGCCATGTGAAATATAACATTAAGATGAAAACTCAACACCACAGGACTACAACACAAACAAATTGGAGAATACAATTGACAAAGAAACACACGAACAAGAGCCAACAAAATGCAACAAGTTGAAAATTTTAATACGCCGTGGCAGATATCTAAAAATACCCCGAGACAATAGAACATGTCCAACTTGTAAAACCTTAGAAGATGAAAATCACTTTCTCCTCCACTGTCAAATTAATAATGTTTTACGTATAAAACTTTTTAATGACATAGCAATAGATAATCCTATGTTTCCAAATCTATCTGATACTGAAAAACTAGTAGTCCTACTAAATCCTTCTAATATAAACCAAGTGAAAAAAAACAAGTTCCTTTATAAAACAGTCTTTCGAGCTAAGGACAGGGGACTCTTAGTTAGTTTTACTTGTATATATATAGATATGTGTGTGTTCAACTCAGTTATTTTATTGTTGTTGTTACTTTTGTTTATGTCACAAGTATAAAGTTACTTATATGACAATTAAGAATATATTATATCATGTTTCGTCAAACTCTTGTATGGCCATATGAATTGTTTCATGATACCTTCAGCAGTGTCACTAGTGACTGTGTTTATGATATCACAGTTTAGTAATTGTATTTCCAAAAATTATTAAAATTTGTGGAAATCTATTTGATACTTCAGGGATCATCAATCATAGTGTGTGTGCTCTAAATTTGTTGTATTGATCTATAAACAGAGTCTTCAAATAGGGATACATATTCAATGGGTCTCAAAATTCATGTCATCTTCAGTGAAAAACGAAACTATTCTATATCCTGCATTTTTAACCCTAATGTCGTACATCCAAATTTTAAAATTTTAATCTAATCTGGTTTTCCTGACCACAGAAAACCAAAGAACATATTTTGAATTTGTTTCATTTATCCACAAGTTTGTTAGACTATCAATGACTTAATTAGAATAGGTAATGATTTGATAACAGTTATCTTTTCCATATAGTTGAAATCCAAATATACCCATGAATTTAGTAATCACTGTATTATTGTTTTCTTCAAAATTAACAAGCGTTTTATTTTCAATGAACAGATCAAATTTAATTCACAAAAGTTTAAATTTTCCTTAAAAATTGCAGATAAAGTTTCTTTAGTTGTTAGATTGTCACTCAAATGAATATTTGAACCAATCCATATTTATATAAGCACTTTTCTACAAATTACTCATGCTCATCATATAAAAGACTCGAGTCATCTGCATACTGGTTTAGCAGATATTCATAGTCATTAGTTTTTATATCCTTTATCTCTGACGTTTTTTTTAAGTGCATCACTCTTAAGTTCTAAAGATAATACAAAGATATATGGAGATAAAGGATCTTATTGTCTAACATCAAGACCAATATTAAACTAGAGGCTCTCAAGAACCTGTGTCGCTCATCTTGGTCTATGTGCATATTAAACAATGGACACAGATACATTCATAACACAATTGTGTTTTGATGATGGTGATGTGTTTATAGATCTTACTTTACCGAACATTCTTGTTGCTACAATTATCTCTATCTATAATGAACTAAGCCCAGTAATTACAGGGGAAACTATTTTCTAAAAATCTACAAAAATTTATGAAAAATGTAAAAAATTTACTATAAAGGGCAATAACTCCTAAAGGGGTCAACTGACAATATCGGTCGTGTTGACTTATTTGTAAATCTTACTTTGCTGAACATAATGGCTGTTCACTGTTTATCTCTATCTATAATATTATTCAAGATAATAACCAAAAACAGCAAAATTTCCTTAAAATTACCAATTCAGGGGCAGCAACCCTACAACGGGTTGTTCGATTCATCTAAAATGTTCAAGGCAGATAGATCTTGACCTGATAAACAATTTAACTCCATGTCAGATTTGCTCTTAATGCTTTGGTTTTTGAGTTATAAGCCAAAAACTGCATTTTACCCATATTATCTATGTTTAGCCATGGCGGCCATCTTGGTTGGTTGACCGGGTCACTGGACACAATTTTTAAATTAGATACCCCAATGATGATTGTGGCCAAGTTTGGTTTAATTTGGCCCAGTTTTTTCAGAGAAGAAATTTTTTGTAAAGGATTACTCAGATTTACAAAAAATGGTTAAAAATTGACTATAAAGGGCAATAACTCCTAAAGGGGTCAACTGACCATTTCGGTAGTATAGACGTATTTGTAACTCTTACTTTGCTGAACATTATTGCTGTTCACTGTTTATCTCTATCTATAATGTTATTCAAGATTATAACCAAAAACAGCAAAATTTCCTTAAAATTACCAGTTCGGAGGCAGCAACCCAACAACTGGTTGTTCGATTCATCTCAAATTTTCAGGGCAGACAGATCTTGACCTGATAAACAATTGAACATCATTTCAGATTTTCTCTAAATGCTTTAATTTTTTAGATATAAGCCAAAAACTGCAATTTACCCCTATTATCTATTTTTAGCCATGGCGGCCATCTTGGTTGGTTTACCGGGTCACCGGATACAATTTTTAAACTAGATACCCCAATAATGATTGTGGCCAAGTTTGGTTTAATTTGGCCCAGTAGTTTCATAGGAGAAGATTTTTGTAAAAGATTACTAAGATTTACGTAAAAAGGTTAAAAATTGACTATAAAGGGCAATAACTCCTACAGGGCTCAACTGACAATTTCAGTCGTGTTGACTTATTTGTAAATCTTACTTTGCTGAACATAATGGCTGTTCACTGTTTATCTCTATCTATAATATTATTCAAGATAATAACCAAAAACAGCAAAATTTCCTTAAAATTACCAATTCGTGGGCAGCAACCCTACAAAGGGTTGTTCGATTCATCTAAAATTTTCAAGGCAGATAGATTTTAACCTGATAAATAATTTAACTACATGTCGGATTTGCTCTTAATGCTTTGGTTTTTGAGTAATAAGCCAAAAACTGCATTTTACCCCTATTATCTATTTTTAGCCATGGCGGCCATCTTGGTCGGTTGACCGGGTCACTGGCACAATTTTTAAACTAGTTACCCCAAGATGATTGTGGCCAAGTTTGGTTTAATTTGGCCCAGTACTTTCAGAGAAGAAAATTTTTGTTAAGTATTACTCAGATTTACAAAAAATGGTTAAAAATTGACTATAAAGGGCAATAACTCCTAAATGGGGCAACTGACCATTTCGGTAGTATAGACTTATTTGTAAATCTTATTTTGCTGAACATTATTGCTGTTTACAGTTTATCTCTATCTATAATATTATTCAAGATAATAACCAAAAACAGCAAAATTTCCTTAAAATTACCAATTCAGGGGCAGCAACCCAACAATGGGTTGACCGATTCATCTGAAATTTTCAGGGCAGATAGATCTTGACCTGACAAACAATTTAACCCCCATGTCAGATTTGCTTTTAATGCTTTGGTTTCTGAATTTATCTATTTTTAGCCATGGCGGCCATCTTGGTTGGTTGACCGGGTCACCGGACACAATTTTTAAACTAGATACCCCAATGATGATTGTGGCCAAGTTTGGTTTAATTTGGCCCAGTAGTTTCAGAGTAGAAGATTTTTGTAAAAGTTAACGACGGACGACGACGACGGACGCCAAGTGATGAGAAAAGCTCAGGTGAGCTAAAAATTGAGAACAATACCTATTGCTTACAATACAGCTCTGAGATTCTGAATATGAGGTATTGACCCATTTAACAAAAAAAAACAAGACCAAAACTCCCATACGACAAAGTCAAGTCATTAATGACCATTCAAGAGTATCAAATGTTTTCTCAAAGTTTAATAAAAGTCAAAGATTATCTTCTTTTGCCCTTTTCAAAATGTCAAAAATAAGCATAGAACATTCTCCAATAAACATGTACCTTCCCTTTAAGAAACATTGCTTGGTTTCACTGATTATATAAAAATAAATATTTTATTCTATTTGCTAAAGCTGCTGATGCATTTTTTGTATCAACGATTAATTAAGTGATTGGTCTCTATTTTTCAATTGAAATTTAATTTGCCCTTTTTTCGGATGTAGGTTATTACTTGATAATATGATTGTTTCTGACCAACAGATAAAGTTCCATTTTGTAAGCTGTAATTAAAAAATGTTATAATAAATTCAAATAAAATTCAGTTGTAAATCCATTCATCTCTAGAGATTTACCATTTTTCATATTTTTCAATGTATTTTAACATTTATTGGCATTCAAATTACCTTCTGTCTGTAACTGATGTTCATTAGAGAGTTAATGGATGAAAGGATTTTATTTATCAAAATTATATTGTTTTGTTCTTGATGTAAAATATGATTTGTTGAAGAGTTATCATTATGGAAGTACACCACTAATTCATGGTCCCATTGCTTTCTATGTTAAATTCCTCAATTTCAAGCAGGCACACCTCTTTCATTTTAAGTTCAAATTAAGTGGCAATCATTGCATATCAAAGCAACACTTTATGGTGTCTTGTACTGAAAAATCAACATACCTTTAATGACATATAAGAAAGAACTGGTTCCCGGAACTTCGAATGTACCAAAACAGGTACTATAGATCGGACAAACAGACAAAATGTACCCTCTTTTTAAAATTTAGTGCAGTTTTTTTAATATTCAAATTTATAAATCCAAAAGTGTTCTACAATGATCACCAGTCCTTCAGCTTTCATTTGATGCCAAAAATACCTAAATAGCCTACATATTTTGAAAGTTACACTCATGCGTAGGAACTATTTTGTGTTAAATATGTACTACTTTCTGGTATGTGCTTT
This sequence comes from Mytilus edulis, assembly GCA_019925275.1. Taxonomy (NCBI): domain Eukaryota; kingdom Metazoa; phylum Mollusca; class Bivalvia; order Mytilida; family Mytilidae; genus Mytilus; species Mytilus edulis. The sequence continues at coordinate 16,494,931 of CM034359.1, forward strand.
ATGGCCGGGCCTGAATTAGTGGTGTTACACCTTATCATACGATGCGTAGAACACAAACAAACATATATAAGAAAAAACAAATTCTGTAACACTTTTAGGTTATATTTTTTATATTTATATTTGATCACAATTTAGTTTGCATATCAT